>VYXD01005826.1:457390-534237 GCA_013397195.1 Hylia prasina
TATTGTTTTTGTCTTTGTGGGGGGGTGGGTGGTGAGATTGCTTTGTTTTCCAAGCACAGACATGCTGAAATCTGCTTTTTGTTCTTATTTTCTGCCTCTGACATTTCGTGGGGGACTCCTCAGGAGCAGCCTTCTAGCGAAAGGGCCACCACCAAGTGGTGTCAGGAGTGATTTTGGTGTAATCAAAACTCATTTCTTACCTTGAGTGTTTCCTCACAGCCAGGTCCCCACTGCTCTGGGGCAGAGCCTGACTGACAGATTTTTGAATTTATTTAAGGTTTGGACAAAAACAAAAGAAACTTTCCTTCTTGTTCCTTCCTCAGCCTGGTTATAAATGCAGCCAGTGCCCTTCAGGGGGCAAGAGAAGGGAGAGTGTCAGGATGTCCCTGCCTTTAAAACTGCAGCCTAGGAAAAGCCAAATGAGTAAAGAGAAGTTCTTTGCTCTTGGAATTCCTCTTAATTCTCAGTTTTAGTGAGCTTTAGTCACATACCTGCTTGTTCTGTGTGCTTCACCTCATCCAAACACAGTTACTACAGCATTAAATATTGTCTGTGTGCTTATGAATGTATAAAATAATGGGAGAAATAGAATTATGACAGTGATCCATGGACGTGCTTTGGAAATCATACACAAGCACAAGGAACCATCAATCTCGTCCTGCAACAGTTTTCAAATTTATTGAGCCTGTATACTGAAAATTTTAAATGAACTCATGTATTTTAAATCACCGTGTTTGGCACAGCTGGGCTTGTTTTCTTTGGTGGTGTGGTCAAATGACCTCAGAAAATACTTATTTGGAAGTATATTCCCTCTTGCTGAAATCAAGGCTGTTACTTGAAGGATAGGTAGGAGAATACACTCAAAGGCGTCACTTATAAATCAAACCAATCCCTTCTCTGCAAAGCCTTGATTTATGCACGTCAAATTAACTTTTCCAAACTTGCTGTAATTTATCTCAAACACAGGACTTCTCAGAAAAAGGGAAATGAAACGTATTTGTGCTGTGCGCTCAAGGTAAAATTTTTGAGTCAGTATTAATCAGGAGCAATGTGTTCCAGGATGAAGGGAACGTAATTCAGCAGATTCCTTTGGAGCAGCAGTTGTTCTCCTGGCTGACAGAAGGATCAGAAAAAATGGTAAGAAAACTTCTTCTTTTAACTGGAAAGTGTGTCTTCAATTCTCTCCCTTTCTATTTTTTTCTTTTTTTTTCTTTTTTTTTTAATTCACTACATTAATAATCTGAAAATGCATATTGGGAGTTTTGATGGTGAAGTGTTGAACAGATAAAACAGGTAAAGATTAAACTGTTTAACTGGAATTGTGTAATGGTAAAGAAGGTGTGATGGTTTATCACCTCCAGAGGTATAACAAATATGTCATTTCTGCTGTTCTGCATGTACAAAAAATAGTTCTGGGGTCTGGGATAGATTTATTATTCTTCATTGATTGCCTCATTCTGTAGCAGGAGGTTTCTGGCAGTAAAGCAGCAGAACTGTCACATCCATCATGATGTGTCGGAGATGTGTCAGGGCTGGGGCTCTTTTTTGAACTTTACTGCTCCTGAAAAATGTAGCTGAGCATTATAGGCAGAAGTCTGACATTTCCAAGATGAAAATCAATCCTTTTTTATGTGGTGATTCTCAAAGCAGACTTGAGCTTTGATTGCACAAGGGGTGGTTTCACACGTTGGGGGATACAAGAGGGACACCAAATAATTTGGGTAACAGATCTGGCAGGTGTTCTGTAATGAATATAAATTGGAGAAATGATCATAGAAGAGACACTCAAGTCAAGATGGCACAGCAAACATTGATCTGCTGCTGTCACAGCTAGGAACCTAAAGGTGTTTCTTTTTGCTTTGTGTATTTGCTGGTATTTCTCTTTAAAGCTGGAGCTTGACATGGTAAATACAGCCCACTGTGAATTTATATTCCATATTGTACCATATTTAGTGGGGGGGGGAAGAAGAGTTGTTACAATTAATCGCTAAAAGCATGAGAAGCAATGAGAGATCATATTGTACAGGAAGGGAGGGCAGATGAAACACTTTGAGCTTTAAAATGAAGGCTAAAAAGGTGTTTGAACAATCTGTATAATTGTAAACACAGTGAAAAAAGGAAAGTCATTGTGTCACTGGTCCAGGGGCTCAGCACCTGGGCATTATGGTGTTATTAGAGACAAAAAAAGGAGAGTTGTGTGCTGGCAGCTGTGTCTAGAGGACAGAGAAAATCTGAAACCTGAGGAGAAGGGCAGCATGGAGCCACAAACAGCCAGACAAGCACAAATTTTTGGATGCTGGGAGTGTGATGATAAAATATTTTGATGTTGGGTTGTTCCCCAGGGAAGATGTTTGGAAATAATGAGTGGAGCAGTCTTGTTTTCTCATCTTTTTTATTCAGGGAAATATCTGAATAAATGAGATGATGATGTGAGAGTTGTCCCCTTCCAAGAGGAAGGAGCATGGAAATTCCATGTAGTAGCCACTTTCAAAGATCAGTTCAAGATAATCAAGAGGTTGCTGCTATTGAAATCAGGATGTTTTAGTTGGGTTGTTTCTCAGTTTAACCACTCAAATGCGTGCTGATTTTCCCCACAAATAATGTCCTGTCAGCCACAAAACACCAACTCAGTTTTTTTTAAGGAGTTTAGCAAGGCATGAAATGCATAATTAGGGGAGGAACATTTTCATCCCTTTGAGTTTCTAACAATTATTTAATTTAGGACGAGCACCAAAAGCCCCTAGAGCACACAAGTAGTCTGAAGTTTAAACAAGATGACAGCTAAGATGGATCAATAATTTCTCATCCCTACAGTAACTAATAATAAGGTGAAGAAAGAAATACTGGCCATTTCCAAGCTAAAGGCACTGAGAGAAGCAAATCCACTCCACTCCAGAGTGGACTCCATTAACACAGATTGCCTTCAGCCCATTAAGCCTCAGCACTGAGCTGTTTTAAGCAAGAGTTTGTTTCTAAAACTCTGGAAGCCAAGGAATTAAACCTTACCTGAGTTTTAAAAGCATGTTTTCTGAGCCTTAATAGAATGACCCTTTGTCTTACTTTGGTGTCTCCAGTCATGCAGGAAATTAGAGGACTGGCTTCTTCCTGCAGACTTTGGGTTTCAGGCTCAATTTGGCAGCTTATATTGCTCAAATTGGCTTGTAAATGAGATATTTGTTTCTAAAATACGACTGATATTACCTTGCTTACAAATACGTGCAACGTGGACATGTCTCTCATTTGATTCTGTAATTATATGATGGTTTTTCTTGTCAAGAGAGCTTAGAAACTTAATATTGATTTATGCTCCTGAGTTTCTGAAACTGCAATGTGTCACTGTTGAGCATAATTTAGAGTGGCCTTTTTTCTCCCCTCTAATCTTGTATGTGCCAAGCTTGAGCTCATTTGGGGCTGGAATGATCTCAAAAGTAATTTAACCCTTGTGTGGGTGTGGTGGCAGTGGCAGGGATGAAGATGATGTCATTGAGGTGTCAGATTTCTTTATGGTTATCTGCTTGCTATGAAATGATATTTTCAGTCAAGGCCCTGAATAAACTCAGTATGAGAATTATTAACATTCCTACCTCTTGGGTAAGGCTTTATCTTCTCCTGACACAGCAGGAGGGGGACATGGATGTTCCTGTTTGTGTCCAAAATGCACTGGAGGTGCTGCTAAATGCTGTTCTGACACCCCAAAGTCAGTCAGACCTTGAAGGGATCTATCTATGCCTTCTCAGTAAAGTGAGCTCCTCAATGATGCCCAAAATGTTTCTAAAATTAAAATTTTAAAATGCCAGTTTTTGATGGAATGAAAATTCAAATGATCAGTCTTTCTTGGTGGACAAGGAAAAAAAAATAAGGTAAAAAATCAAGGGACTAATTTCCAACCCAATCAATTCTGGGACTCTATAATTCTGTGTATTAGTTGTAATAATACATTAAGGGGCAACTACATTTAAGGAACACATTTAACCATTCAAATGTTTGTTTTCTGTCAGTTTTTTCCCTTGTATTTGCATTCCAGACCATCTGCAGAGGCCCAGACAAACTGCAGTCTGTGCCCCAAAGTCCCTGTTGAAAACACTGCATCGCAATTCCCCAGTTCAAAGGAGGCTGCCATTGAGCTGATGTATTTAACATGCAGATAAACAAATGCGCAAACCTGATTATCTTGCATATTTTCAGTTCATTTTCATAGCAGAACTAAAATCATGATGTTGAGAAATTATTTTAGCTTTTGCATTAATAAACTGATGGGAATATTGCGAACCTTAAATTCTCCTGGAATTTCTTTTGAAGCATGATGCATTATTTGAGAGACAGTTTCTGGGATGTGGAAATGAATTTTTGACACATGTTGACAATGTGATCAGAGCTCTCAGCTTCCCAGGATGAAATGAAAACAAGGAGCTGATCCAGCAGTGGCTGGACCAGGCGGACTCTCTGTCATGGATACTTTTGTCTGTGTGCTGAACCTGTGCTCCCCAGTCCCTGACCTGGGATCACACAGGGAAGAGTGGGATGTAGGCAGGAGTTTGGGCTATTTGGTTTCATTTGGATTGGGAGATTTTTTTGTTAACTCAGTGTTACTAACCATTCAAATTAATTCAGCTGAGTATGAAGTGTTGAGCTTTTCAGGATTGCTGCGGTCACCACATGGGTTTCTTTTACTAGGAGAGGATAATTCCTGTCAGCTGGAAGGTTTGAGTGCTCAAACAACTTTCCTCTGAGGGCTGGTTGCTAGTGGGATCGAGGGCAGTGGTGGGTTGCAGTTTTAAGAGGATCATCATAAGCATGAGGTGAGGAGGAATCCAGCAGAGAGAGGTGGTGAGGTGGGAAAAGCTCATGGAGCCTTCCCAACTGGCATGTCTTGGGGACAACCCTATTCACTGTTCATTTATTTGCTATTTCATGGGTGAAGCAGCATTTCTGTGCCTTCACAGGCTGCCTGGTGTCAGAGGGGGTTGTTTATCATGGAGTTTTGTCCTTGTGGAGGGAGCCAGGCGCGGGCTCAAATTGGTGCATTGGTCAGAGGGGCACGTAGCTGAGGGGAAGTGTTCTGGCAGAGCTGCTTTGGTCAGAAAAACAGGCCTCCTGCAGGAATGCTGTCCATGTGCAATTGTTCTTTCCTAGCTGCTCACAGCTGGGAAGTGCAGGATATACACCAGCAGTGATATCCGTTCCATTTTTCTATCCCAACCCCCCTCCCAGATGTGCCTTTAACGACTCTTTAATTCTGAACCGTTTCCATCTCTGATAAAATTGCATTAATTGCTCATATTCCTGTATTTGCTTTGCTATGAAACAGAATAAATTTTCTTCATGTTACTTCACAGCATTCTAGAACCAACTGAAATCCAGGATCTGTAGTGTTTGTGTCATCACAAGGAGATCTTTGAAGCACAGGCTGAAGCAGCAGAAGTGTTCTGCACTCACTGGAGGTGCACTTGTGCCTTGAGGATTGCAAAGACGCGATGTTTTCCCATCCTGTACTGGCAGATTTGCTGGCAGAAATATGTAGGGTAGGTCAGGTGACTATTTTGGGATGCTGTCACCGTTTAAGTTCATTTAGGACAGAGTGTGGGCCAGCAGGGGCCTCTTGCTACCTGTTGTAATCAAGGGGGAGTGTTAGGTTTTCCTTCACCCACCCAGAACAGCCTTTCTGCAACAGCACCATCCAAATCCCCTTATATCTGTGTCCATGGAATGGTTTTGGAGCTGTTTGCACTTCCCAAGCAGACTGTCAGGGGTGTGGAGGAAGGGAAGGAGTTCTGTTTGCCCCAGCAATGGTTTGGAACAGAAGGGGTGGCTTGTTAAGAACAACACAAAGCTTCCATGGTGCCATTTGCCTGTTCTTTGAGAAAATTGGTGTGGGGCAGTTGATTGTGGACCTAGAAGGCCAATGGCCCCTGGGCTGTGCCAGCCAGGGGTGACACAGGCCCAGGGCAGGGCCCGTCCCCTGGGCTGGCCTTGCTGAGGGACCTCGAGGGCTGTGCCCAGCTCTGTCCCTCCCGGCCAGAGAGCCCTGGAGGGGCTGGAGCATGTCCAGGGCAGGGAAGGGAGCTGGGGAAGGGGCTGGAGCCCCAGGAGGGGCTGAGGGAGCTGGGAAAGGGGCTGAGCCTGGAGAAAAGGAGGCTCAGGGGGGACCTTGTGGCTCTGCACAACTCCCTGACAGGAGGGGACAGCCAGGGGGGGTCGGGCTCTGCTCCCAGGGAACAGGGACAGGACAAGGGGAAAGGGCCTCAGGCTGTGCCAGGGGAGGCTCAGCTTGGACAGCAGCAGGAATTTCTCCCTGGAAAGGGTGCTCAGGCCTTGGCAGGGGCTGCCCAGGGAGGTTTGGAGTGCCCATGGCTGGAGGTGTCCAAGGAAGGGCTGGAGGTGGCACTCAGAGCTCTGGGCTGGGGACAAGGTGGGCATTGGGCACAGCTGGGATTCCATGAGTTTTTCCAGCCTCAATGATTTTTGACTCTACAGCAGGGTTTCTGTGGTAACGAGGAGTTTGGTTTTCAGAACTGAAAACAAATAGTGTTTTTGAAAGCAAAAAATAGTTCCAGAAGTAAGATCAATAGTAAAATCCTGAAATGTTTTTTCGTGTTCCTTTAATGCAGGAAGGTATCCACCTTTTGGGTTATTGGCACCTTGACATCTTAATAAATTCCAGATTTTACTTGAGTTTTCTTTCAAGGACAGGTTGGATGGGGCCTTCAGCAACCTGTTCTGGAGAGTGACCTCCCTGCTTCTGGCCCTCCAAACCATTCCAAGATTCTATGATTCCAATCTAGCGTTCCATCTTGCCAGAGAATAGCTGGTGAGTCAGAGGTAAATACTGGCAAACATTCCATATGCCACAGTGTAATAGTTTATGCTTGAAACAGGCTTGTGCATAAAGATCTCCTTTTTGAAGTTCCATCTCCTTCTCTCTGTAAAGTGGGGGGAGTAGGGGTTGTTTATGTCCCCAGCTGGAGGAACAGGGTGTGCAGTTTTCTTGGGTTTGGGGGGCATTGCTGCATAGACAATTCTGCCCACATAGTTACAGACTGGTGCCATGGAGTAGCAAATACACTTTTCCATCTCTTTTCTTAACCCAACAGGTTTGTGTTATCAAACCTATTTAAAAAAATGTCCTATCTCTTATGAATGTTTCTGATTCCTTCGAGGTTACAAGGACATGGTTTCAAAGTGTGAATAAGTCTGTTGGGGGTTGTCTCAAAATTGGATGCGGATTTTGTCTGTTATGAAGTTCAAAAATCTCTTAAATTCCTCTAAATTTATTTATTATATATATGTATATATAACATGCATGTTGTTAAATATATTTGCCTAGTATGTTTTGCATAGAGAGCTTGAATATTGACCATATACACCCTCAGACTCCCTACCATGGTATCTTAGAGAAGATTAACTTAAAACTTAATTTAGTCCCAGTTTTTATAAAGGATAAAAAGAACAACAATCTTTTTTATGCCTGATGTGAAAATTTCTGCATTGCCTCGGCTTGAGGTTTACTGATTTCCACGTCTGTGATATCAGGACTGGAGACAGGCACCTCATCCCCAACAGTTCTGTAGTATTGCGACACCAGGGGAGGTTCAAATCAGATATTAGGGGGAAAAAACTCACTGGAAGGGAGCGCTCAGCACTGGAATAAATTGGTCAGGCACTGGAATGAGCTGTCCAGGAAGGTGGTGGAGTCACCATCCCTGGAAGTGTTCAAAAGTTTTCTGGATGTGGCCCTTTGGACATGGTTTAGGGGTGATGCTGGTGGTGTTGGGGAACAGCTGATGATCTTGCAGGTCTCTCCCAGCCTGGAGGACTCTGTGATTCTGGAAGCCATGACATGAACTTGGCAGGTTTAATTTGGGTTAATTTCTTCAGCTCCCAGGAGATCTGCTGTGTGTCTGGGTGACTCTGCTGGTGCTAGATAGATTTCCACACCCAGACAAGGAAAAGTTAAATAGCAGTGTAAATCCTGAGCAGCTACTGAATCTGTACAGCTCCCAAATGATCCCAGTGATCAGGCCACTGGAAATATTTGGTGAGCAAGCTTTTCCTTCAGTTTCTCATGGAGGTAAATGATTGTGCCGAGCAAAGCAATGTTTTTAGGAGCGTGATTTCTCAAGGGCTCTAATTGCTGTGTGCTAAGCAAGAGGGATATTGGATGTAATGCTAAAACTGCTCATTTATAAATTAATGTTATCTATTCATAATTAGTGTTGAAGAGGGCTGATTGCCATTCCAGTCAGTGGTAATACGTTCCTTGAGAAGTCGTTAGTCATACTTTATTTTTCATTAAGTTGCTAATTTTGGCAGGTTTTTTTTTTCTCACGTGACAAATTTTCTTCATACTTCAGGTTCAACTTCACCTGAGTTTAACCAATAACCCAATGCTGCACGTGCCCAGGGCAGTCCTGGAGTCACCATCCTGGAACTGTTCAAAAAATGACAGGATGGGGCTCGTTCTGGTGTGCGTTAGTGGCTGTGGTAGGATTTGGTGGAAGGCTGGACTGGATGATCTTGGAGGTCTTTTCCACCCTTATTGATTCAATGGTTGCATGACTGTGGCAGCACTTTGAGTGATTTTACAGCTGTCATGTTTTCTGTTTGCTTTTCTTCCCTTCCCTTGCTCCTCAGACACAAAGCTGAGGCAAAGCCCAGCCTAAATGGATCACTCTCAATCTTCTTTCTAACAAAAGGGTGAAGAAAGCATAGCAGAAAAAAACACCTTGCTGCACTCACATCTTTTGAAGCTCTGCTTCTCTTTAAACTGGAATTTTTTTCTATTTAAATATTTATTTTCATTGCTCATGGTAACTGCAGCTGTCCTTATGTGGGGGCATTCACCAGGATGAATCATGAAAGCTCAAACTGCTTTAAAGTAGATTATGTACTTGTGCTGTGGAGGAAATATATCCATCTTTAATCAAATTATACATTATCTTTTGTTGCAGGCAAATAGCTCCTCAGAAGAGATAGAGATTGGTAGGGATTATTAAAAAAAACCTATTCAGCAGCAGTCCATGGTCATGTTTGAGACCAGGCTGTGGTTCAGAGCTCAGTAAATCTTGACTCTCGTCCTGTTAAACCTGGCAGCAATTAGATTTACACTTCCCAAGATCAGGAAAAAATTAATTCAGAGAGAAGTAATGGTGTACATGCATATATTATGTCACATATATTATATTATATCCTGTATATTATATTAAAAATGTGATAGCAGGGAGAAGAAGAGGAAGCATGTGGCATTGGTGTATGAGCATAGAGACTGAAGCAACTATGAAATAATGGAAATAATGAAAATGGACAAAATCCATCCTGGAAAAAAAAAAAGCAGTGCTGGAAATTAGGTTACCAGCATTGCCTTGATTCATTGAGTTGCCCATGGTCAAAGCATTCAACTCCAATATTTAAATACCTAAAACTGGACATAAAGGGAAGAAATACCCAATACCTAACTAGCAATTTTATTTTTCTTTAGATGTAGCCAATGCAACTTAAAAATCTTCTAAACCCAAGTTGTTTTCTATTGAAACATGTGGGCAGGGATGTTCAAGTGCAAATAGCTTCTATCAGTGTGTGGGTAGAGGGTTCCTTGCCAATTGCCCTTAAACAGGCAGGGGTTTAATACACTATGAAGGGATTAAATGAAAGTGCACGAGAACACCTGAAAAAACTACAGATGACTTCCAGAAAGAAGCAGAAATACATCTGAGTGTCAGCAATTTCCTGCAGGTCTCCAAGGCAAAATCAGGGCACCAAATCAGGGAACTCCTTCCTCCTGCTGCACAATTTTCCTGAAGGAACCCTCTGGGCCATGATCTGGTAGAGAAGGAATGGTCAAGGAATGGAATATGTTCATTTTATATGAGTTTTCCCAGATTGTTTTGGTTAACAAATCAAGGACTCTGTGTGTGAGTCTATTATTAAAAAGAGAGCTCATTGCCTCCTTGAGGCAGAAATTCTGGGGTAAGGTGGAAAAAGGAGCTCCTGTCACTAAGGATGTTTTGTTTCAGTGTAGATATTGAAAAATAAGAGACCACCTTAGTAATATAAAATTATCAGGCTAATCTGTTAATTAGACAAGTGGAGTCCCCATCCCTGGAGGTGTCCAAGGAAAGCATGGACAGGGCACTCAGTGCTCTGGGCTGGTGACAAGGTGGGGACTAGCCTGGACCCCATGGGAGTCCGTTTTCAACCTAAATTATTCCATGATTTTAAATCCATTTACTGCTCCTTCTCCTTTTTTTTTTTTTTTTTCCTTATGTACTTTATTTCTGAAATATTTATTTTATAAATTCTGTGCACATTTTCCTTTATCATCTCCTGGCATTTAACAAATTATATGTGCTACAGACACCACTTAGCTCACAGAATTTTAGCTATTTTAGGGTATTTTGTTTATTAAAGAGCTCTGGTTTGGAGGAAATACAATGATTACAGAAGTCTCTGAGGGTTCAAGGAAATGAAAGCAGCATATGAGCAGTCTTTTCTGATAAAGCTAGAAAATTACTCAAAATGGTTTGAGCCAGAAATGTATGAAAATGACAAGATTTTCTGGGGCTTGTGATTTTGGCGGCCTGACTCTCTTTGTCTGATGTTGTTTTTTGATGTTACAATTGGTGTGTCCCTGTGTCATGTTATCAACTTGTAGCATTTATTAATTAATTTGAAATAGAAGTATTTTTCAGGACTTATGATCTGTCACATTTTAAATCTAATAATGCTCTTTATTCACCCCTGGGTTTCTATGTCTTCATCCCACTTAATTTCTGTCTCTGATTGCCTCATCACCTCAGATGTGTGAAGTTTTTGGCCTTCCAGAGAGAGAGCTTTTGTCCATGAACTATAATTTACTGATGGGCAAAAGCTCTGGAGAAAAATCCAGAAATTCTAACATTCCTCCCCTCTTCAATTCTGTTATCAAGGCTCGTATTTTATTAAATCACACACTCAAGTGCTAAGTAAGTACAAAAATGAATAAATACCTGTGTGCTACAGGACAATGAGTGTGTTGAATGGAAGATTTTAGCTGTAATTGTGTCCAAAACACTTTTTGATAATGAGTCCTTGGTTACCTGCTGAACTTTCAGGTGTGTGGTATGGTAGAGTTTATCACAATCAAAAATCCGAAACTACTTTGAAGTACTTGAGGATTTTTCCTGAAAATTATAATCTTGTTGTGATCTGTCACAGGAAATTTGGGCACCTGGAGTTAACAGGATCAGACCAAGGGAATATGAAAGGAAGGGTAGAGGGGACATAAAATCAGAACGTGATGAAAATAACTTCAACTAGGCAAAATATAAAAGGGGGAAATTGCATGTGATTATAGAAGAAAAATGGATTAGAATCTAAATAAATTCTGGCCCGAGGGGTCCCTGACCTGCAAACATTTGGAAGCCAGGAGCTTGTTTGGATGAAACAAAAGGAATTTTGTCACAGGAATTTTTCATTGAAAGGATTCTCACCTGGTTTTCTGTGGTCAGAGTCTGAGTCACACAAACAGTGAGAGAAAAGGAATGGAAAAATAAACATAGCCCTTGATGTAGGGATTGCTTAGGGGGAGATCTATATGCAAAACCAACTGGTAAATAAAGCAGGAACTAAATAACAGAATAGATGGAGTAATAAAAATAGTAATTTGCATTATGAAATCAAGAATAAATTAGGAGTGTTTGTTTAAAATACAAATCGAAGGGAAAAACCTGAAACAAAATATTCCTTGAAGGAAGCAATCAGTGTGGGGCTTAAGCACCCATGAATTGTTTCACCTCCTGCAGTTTCATGCCTTGGGAAATCTTTTTCTTTTCAGATCATCAGGAGCAGCCACGGCTGTAATGCCACAGTGCAAGAGCACCTCCTCCATGTAGGAACTCCTAGGAGACCTGTTTGTAGTGCATTTCCCTGTAGAAGCTTCCAAAATCCCAATAAAAATCCCAGCCAAACTGCAGAACCACTGCCATAATTTTTTTCTTCAGTTTTTCACTCTGAATTTTATGATCTGAGACAAAGCTTCTCCCTCTCTGATTTAAGCTGGAATTTGATCCTTTAGGGAAGACCTTGGTTGCACAGATCAGTGTCTGGGTTTGGGGGCAGCTCCACAGTGGAAAGTACAAGGAAAAGGAGGTTAAAAGGACCAGCAGATTTCTGACCCTGCAGTTGATTGTGAGGAGCAGTGTCACGGCAGCAAACACCTGAGGGCAGGTGACCAGCTTTATCCAGCACAGGTGACTTTTAACTGAGATCCTGGGATTTATTTTCACAGGTTCAGAAGGGAGAAACATGCAGGGCCTGATGGCAAATCTCAATCATCTGTTCATTCTTTTCCTTTTGGAAAGCATAACGTTTTCTCCTCAACCTGTCAGGTTCTGTATAATTAATGCTGTCTTCCTGTTCTCTCAGCTCCCACATCTCTCCCTTCCCATGTCTCCATGACATTTCCTTTTCAAGTTTGAAGGAACTGATTATTCCACTTAAAAGGCAAAAAAAAAAAAAANATCTGTTTTTTCATAGGACAGCAGGAACATCAGCTGTGGCTTTGCTTGAAAACTTGTGCATCATTTCCTGAGAATGGATTCAAACTTTCCCATTCCAGACCTCTCTGGGAGCAAGGCCTGGTCTCGTGGAAGATGTCCTTGCTCATGGCAGGAGGGTCTTTAAAGTCCTTTCTAACTCAGAGCATTCTAGGATTCAAACAGATCCTCATTCCAGTCATCCTTGTCCTCTCCTCAGAGCCCACCTGGCTGCCTCAGGAGGCATCACTGGAATCAGAGATCTCTGTCAATCAGTGGAACACTTGGAAGTGTTTTGAGTTGTCAAATACCAGCTCCAGACAGGTTGTGGGACCATTGCTGGATCCATAAAAAATGATGTGCTATTAGTGCTGCTGAATTTGGGCATTGTGTGGAGGATTTGGGAAACTGCTGGATGGATTCTGCGCTTCCACACCCCAGCTGGGGTGTTAGGAGCAGCTAACCCCGCTCAAAGGCTTCAGTGGGTGTGCCATCAACACATGGCAGCAGTGGGTTTTTGCAGGAAACCTTCTTAAAATCGAGGCTTGAGTTGGTGTGCTTTTAGAGACCAGTGACAGACATCAAAATGAGGTCAGTCCCAGAGATTTCACAGCAGAGCAGAGCTCCTCTGGTGCAGGAGCAGCAGCAAACCCCCTCCCGCTGTGAGGGTTACTGGGAATGTGTGATAAGAGGGGTTTCACACATGTCAGCACCCTGAGTTTGAATCTCCCACTTCAGGCAGGGGCTGTCTCCACCTGCTTGCTCACATGTCAGAAGAATTCTGGTGTGTTATGGAAAGAGCTGTATTGCAATAACATAAAGATTTTTGCCTATGGACAGAACAAGGATGTCAGTGGTAAAATGGACTTGGTTCTCCAGCCAGATCTCTGTTCCCTTCCTTTGCACACTGAGTTTTAGGCTCCAGGGGCCACATTTTCAGAGGCTATAAATTCACATCATTCCCTTCAGGCTTTGATGACTTGCAAAGATCAGCTGTTTTATGAACTTAGCTGAGTATTTTTGGTCTTTTGAGGGTTATGTCACAGCCTTATCATTTCTTGCCATCATGTTTTGTATGGGTTCTGTTTCTCAGGGAAGCTTGTGTGGCACTTGGGGATGTGGTTTGGTCGTGACCATGGCAGTGCTGGGTTAACAGCTGAACTCAGTGATCTTGGAGTTTTCCACCCTAAATAAATAACAATTCCAGTTGCAAGCACACCAGTTTAAACTCCCAGTTTCTCACAGACTGGCTTACTTCAGTGTGTGCTACAATTTATGCACAGGATTTGTTGATGTCTCAGGATTATTGGTAGATGGCATTCCTGGGTCACACATTCCAAAGATTTACAGCTGACTCTGTGTAAATAATGGGAGGTTACTGGGCATGCTGACTGCAGCATATATTTTCTAAAATACACATCAATGTGGGCTTTTTTCAGCTTAATATGCAGTTTTGTTTCTTTGCTTTTCCCAAAATTTGATTAATCTGATACCTTGGTACTTTAAACCATCCCAGCAGCTCAGACAGATTGCAGATGCTAAACCTTATGTTCACCTCATAAGAATATTACTGAAAATTACTGGCAACATCTGATTTGAATGTAGATGTATCTTGGTCTGTTTATATTCTGTGAAACTCAGTGGCATCTAGAAAGCAAAATCTAGGAAATGTATAATCAGTAGTTTTTGAAGTTGGGAACATCAGCATGGGCATCTACCCTTATGCTAGCTTTCTTCTTTTTTTTTAATTCTATTTTCATAAGTTACTGCTGAGTGGGAAGGATTTCCAGCCCCTTTCAGATAGAGCCCAAAATATCATTTAGTTGTTTCTCAACACAAATATCTTCTGATTTGCCTTCCCTTGTCATGTTTTTTATCCATTACTATGCAGACTGCTCACCCTTAGGGTATTGGTCTATATCCACTCAGCTGGAGTTGGAATTGCTCCTCATCCATCAGGAAACGTCCTGTGTGCTGATCCCAACCCAAACAAGCTCCATCCTTCTGTATTTTTACCTTTTGCCATTGTGTAGGAACAGGTGACCTTCAAAGAAGAAAAAGAAATCTTCACTTCATAAAACATGGGGCTGTTCTGTAGTGGTGTTGTCCGTGTCCTGTGGTCCGAAGAACTGAGTGAACCCAATTCCTGACAGAGAATTGAGTGAATTTCTGTCAATTTGTCCTTCTGCAGAGCTTCGTGGTGTGATCTTCTGCAATCACACCATCCCTGGAGGTTTCTAAAGGAAACAAGGAGAGGTGGCTCCTGGGGACAGGGGTTAGTGGTGGCAGTGGGTGGCAGTGTTGGGTGAGTGGGGGCCTTGCTGATCCTGGAGGGCTTTCCCAATCCAAACCATTCTGTGATTCCATGATTAATGAGCTCTAACAAGTCGAGTGCTTTATTTCTGAACATGCAACATGGTGCTCGTAAAACTTTATGCAAGTGTCAGGAGCTTTGCTGGCTTGGGGAAGGTTATTTTTTTGCAACAGTGGCCACACTGTTAATATGATCTCTGGGAGAAGGGTCATTTAAAGGTTCATTAAATTTGCTTCCTGGGGCCTTGATAACACAGTGCTGGCAGGGAAGAACAACTGTGATTTCCTACAGTTGTCTTGAAAAACATGTTTCTGTGGTATGTGTTGGAATGTTGGGTTGCCAAAATCAAGTGAAATACCTTCAGAGAGCTGGGGTGTGTCTATAGCTCTTTAGAATAAACCCCTCCACTTTCCTGCCCCTCAGTGAGGTTATCATTACATTACTGAAGTGATGATGGCTATCACTCATTTAAAAGAAGCTGGTATGAAAAAGCTGATCTGTTGGGAACTTTGAGAATTCTAATTGACAAAATCAATAAGCTCCCAGCTAGAATAGCACCTCTCTTTTTTTTTAATTTTCCAAAATTGCATAGCAGGGAGTGATTTATCACTTGGCTTCCCATTTTTAGCAGTTTTTCCAATACTCCTTTCTCATTGCTAACCCCAAAAATGTGCGCAGCTCCTCCGAGACAGAGGATACAAGAGAGCTATAAATACTTTTTGAGTCTTTTGTTGCTTTATTATTTCAGGGGTAGCAATTTGAGACTACAGGTCAAATAGATGCTGTTGTAGCTTCTGTCTGCTCACTGTTCCCTGGAGCTGCTGTGACAGGCTGGACCCACCTTCCTTTCACTGAGTTCAGTGGAGTGTGTGGTACCTACATTTCAATTGGAATGGACAGGACAGCATTTCACACCTCCTGCCTCAGCCTGAGGGACTCCCTTCCTAATGAAGTTCTTCTACAAAGTCAATAAAAATGTGGTTGTAGGAAGCATTTGACAAATCACAGGTGAACGTTAATCCTGAGAGGTGAACTTTCATGGAGCTCGGCCATAATTTCTAATTGGGGGATAATGAACATTTAGACAAGTCTGAAATTCACATGACATAAAGATGGGCTGGAGACCCACACCAAGAGTTGCTGTGCAGCTGTTAAAGTCCAAAGCAGCTGTTTCCAGAGCTCAGGCCTGTGAGACCACTGTTTATTCACAGCCGACTATGATGTGCAAACAATGAGAAATCGCATTAATCGATCCTTAATCACTGCAAAACCCAAGAATGCAGATTGAGTGATCTCTGAAAGCATTTTTGTTTAGAAGAGGGTTAAATATGCTGCTAGATTTGTTTGCTGTGTCTTAGGAAGTCTTGATTAGATAGAGAAAATAGATTGTTCATCATAATGTGTTTTCCTACTTAGCCAGTTACAGGCAGTGCAGACCATGGAGGAAATCAAAGCAGCATGATGAGATAAAACATTGAAGATGAGATTTTTTTATAAATGCCCACACTTGAAATTATTTTGTTATTTATAGAAAACTGTTGGAAATGAATTCAATAGCCTCCCCCGCCAAAAAAAACCCAAAACAAACAAAGTAATCTCTATCTAGAATGTCTGGTCTTGTGTCTGGAACTACAGTTTTGTCTGCCATTCTGTCTCCATTGGATTTTTTTTTTAGGGCAAATTCTGTGGCTTTCTTCTCCTTTTAGCCCCAGGCTGCATCATTCCCTAAACTGGATCTAGAAACTCTCTGGTCCCCAAGGGTTGAGGAGAGCCAGCTCACCCTGCCAGAGCTCCAGCTTGCAGAGGGCATGACTGGGGGTGATCCCACCACAGGGTTTCTCAGCTGTCAGGAGCTGTCTCCCAAGCACACAGGACTGCTCCCAGCTGGAGAACAAACCTCGTGCATTGGGCTCCTACAGAAGTTGCAGATGTTCTCAGAAGGAATCGGCTTGGTTCTGCTATATTTGTCCCAGGAGCACGGCCCTATTTTAATGGGACTTCAGGGAACTGAATTAAGGAAGAATTGGTTTATAGCAGGGGTTGAACTGTAATCNCAGGGGGTGAAATGTAAAAAAAAAAAAAGGAAAAAAAAAAAAAAAAAAGGAAGATGAATCATTACTCTGGTCATCATCTAAGGGGTGGGCAACTTCCCAGTGCCACAGCTGATGGCATGGGCAGATGTACAAGACAAATTATGCAAATTATGGATTATCCAGCACTGGCCTGGCTGCTAGAGTTTAATGCTGTCCTGGTGCCAGTCTTGGGGTTTAGGAGGGTCTTGCAGGATTTTTTCCTCACAGTGCCCAGCCTTGTTCAGCCTCTTAGACCTGCTATGCCTCTTGGTAAGGCTGTGATGGTTTCCTCAGGAAACATGCTCAGTGCCGGAACGTGTGTGCTCTGGCATGGAATTCCAGCCCTATCAACTTAAAATAGAAGGGATATCACTTACTTCTCACTTGAGCTTATTTATCTGAACTCTCTTACTGGATCTGGAACTCTTCCTGTGTCATGCTGTTGCCTTACACCCAGTTTCTTCCTTATTCTTTTAGGATCATTTGCCTAATTGACTTTTTGATTCTCCTAACAGTAGGCAACAATTGGTTTTCGAGGAAGTCTCAATTATTTCCTGTCATTCTGCACTACAATTTCAGCTGTTTTGTGTGGAACTCAAGTGATTGTGTTCTACTTTGTCTCCGTGTGTCTTAGAATCATTTAGATGACAAAAGATCTCTAAGATCATCCAAGTCCAAGCATTCCTCCAGCATTGCCAAGGCCACCCATGTCCCCAAGTGCCACATCCACGTGGCTTTTAAATCTCTACAGCCATGGGCACTCCAGACCTCCCTGGGCAGCCCCTGCCAAGGCCTGAGCACCCTTTCCAGGGAAAAATTCCTGCTGCTGTCCAAGCTGAGCCTCCCCTGGCACAGCCTGAGGCCCTTTCCCCTTGTCCTGTCCCTGTTCCCTGGGAGCAGAGCCCGACCCCCCCTGGCTGTCCCCTCCTGGCAGGGAGTTGTGCAGAGCCACAAGGTCCCCCCTGAGCCTCCTTTTCTCCAGGCTCAGCCCCTTTCCCAGCTCCCTCAGCCCCTCCTGGGGCTCCAGCCCCTTCCCCAGCTCCCTTCCCTGCCCTGGACACGCTCCAGCCCCTCCAGGGCTCTCTGGCCGGGAGGGACAGAACTGGGCACAGCCCTCGAGGTCCCTCAGCAGGGCCAGCCCAGGGGACGGGCCCTGCCCTGGGCCTGTGTCACCCCTGGCTGGCACAGCCCAGGGGCCATTGGCCCTGTGCCCCCCTGGGCACCCCTGGGCTCTGTCCAGCCGCTGGCACAGCACCCCCAGGGCCTTTCCCCAAGGGCCCTTTCCAGCCCCTGTGCCCAGCCTGGAGCTGCAGGGCCTGGGGTGAGCCCGGGGCAGGACCCAACTGTTCCATATTATGTTGCTCCATAATGCATGTCTGTATAGAATCCTTTTTTCTATCAGCGTCAGGGAATGATGATACAACCACTGGAAATTATGACGTCTTGGCATTTTGGAGTTCCATAAATGTGTAAACTGTTAAATCTTCAAAATATAAGCCTCAGGCAGTCAGTGGGTTGAGAACTCTATTCTCTTAGAGCTGCTGCGCTGTCAGCAGCCCTTTCCTGAGTGTTGTCTCCTGTCAAGCACCTGAGCAAAAGCTCTTTGAGTGGACTTAAGGTGTGATGTTCCTACAAGCACGATTTTCATTGCATGCTTCAGGTATTTCTTAGCTGTTTCCCAGTGCCTGTTTTCTGTTTGCTCTGGCTTCTCCTTATCTCCCATTCCTGCTGTGGTTTCCCATAGCATGAGGTACCTCTCACAACCTGCAGCAGCTCTGAAGCCCTGGGCTCCTGGCCAGGTTTTTATTATAGTTCTTATGAACTGTTAACTCTCCTTTTTCAAAGGTACATGAAGCAGGCAGACCTGGAGGCTTTTACTTGTACAGCTCTTCTGTCTTTGGTTTCTCCTGGCAATGCTTTGTTCGCAACATCCCTTGTTTGTGTGGAAAGGGGTTTTAATTCCCTTGGTCACAATTCCGAGCAGCACCTTTCACCCTCCCACCCCTCACTGGGCTCAAATACCCGTTTCTGAAATATGAACCACAAATATGTATTAAAAATTATGGATGATACATTTAAAGAACTCAAGAATAAATTGGAAGTATAATTGTTTCTCTCTGTTTTTTTAAAATGTTATATTGGATTTCCATAAGTGTCATCCTAACTTCAAGAACACTTTTGTTCTATGTGTTTCCAACTGAACAATTGAATTAAAAATCTAATGCAAACAGGGGATAGTACCTTTAGTATTCTTAATTACAGTTAGCAAAGGCAAAAATAGGTTTTCCATCTTTATTGACCAGAGAAAGTAAGGCTGCCCCTGGATCCCTGGAAGTGTCCAAGGCCAGGTTGGACAGGGCTTGGAGAAGTCTGGGATAGTGGAAAATGTCCCTGTGCATGGCAGAGGTGGGACTGGATGAGCTTTAAGGTCCTTTCCAACCCAAACCACTCCATGTTTCTATGATAATACTCCAGCCAATATTTAACAGCTGTTTCATCCTAATGCTTTGTCACTCTGATGTGGAACTGGATTTCCTCTGTGCATTTTGTGGCCATAATCAGAAATATTTCAAGTCCTGTTGCCTTATTCCATATGCAGGTGACTTTTGTGGGTATTTGGGATTAGAACAGTTTGTTCTGGTACAAAGTGTAGTTGACTCCCTTTTTTTCCTCGGGGATAATGGATAATCAATTCAATACACAATAAGAAATAAGAAATCCAACAGTGTTTGTTAATTCTCTTTTTGATTGTAGCAGAATGTAGAAAAGATGAAATTGCATTGCTTCATGGTAAAATTAACTCCGGTATTTGAGTGGATATCTCTTCTCTCTGTCATCTCCCTATGCCACAAAACTTGTCATTTCCCAACCAGAAAAGATCTAGTTGTCTAACTTATTGAGTGCGTGGTGTGTTCCCCACAGCCCTGAAATAGAAATTGTTCAGCACAGCAGGGCCAGGGAGCTCCTGGAGCGGGGCCAGCGGAGGCTGCGCAGCCCAGGAAGGGCCTGGAGCATCTGGGTGCCCAGGAAAGGCTGAGGGAGCTGGGGCTGTTCAGCCTGGAGAGGAGCCCCAGCTGAGAGGGGCCCTGAGCCCTGGGTGTCCCTGTGTGCAGGGAGGGCTCCCAGCAGGGCCCAGGCTCTGCTGCGGGGGCCCAGCAATGGCCCCAGAGCCACGGGCAGGGCCTGAGCCCAGCAATTCCCCCTGCACAGGAGGCACAACTTCTTCCCTGGGCAGTGCCCAGCCCTGAGCACATTGTGCACACAGCCTGGGGGGTCTCCTCCCTGGGGCTGTGCCACAGCTCTGTGCACACACTGCTGTGCCCTGGGCTCTGGGATGGCCCTGCTGGAGCAGGGAGGTGGCACCAGGTGCCCACTGAGTTCCCTTCCAACCTGAGTGATTCTGTGGAAATGACGTGGTTTTCTCCTTTCCAAGGGAATAAAGTAAAAGTGAAGAAGCCCTTTGCCAAAAAGCTGGGAAAGGGAAGGGAATATTAGCAGGCCACTGCGATGTGTGCTGAGCTCCTGCAGAGGTTTGTAAATCAGAGCTGCTGAGGAAGGAGGGAGCTTAGGACCATCACTTCAAACAGTGAAAGTTCACCTAGGTGAATGCAGCACAAAGTGTGCCTGGTGGGGCCTGGGGAAGTTTTAACTCAAGAGCTGTCCAGTGGTACTTGCTGTCCTAAGCAGGCATTTCAAAGGCCCAGTGCAGTGTTCTGGTTTTCTCTGGAGTTTAGCAGTGGCAGAGAGGATAAGTGACTGAATCTTCACATCTGCAGTCCTGGGTTGCCCAGCTGCTCCAGTTCAGTGGCAATATCACAGCAATTTCTGATTAAATTCTCCCTGTGCTTATCTGCACTGCGTCACGTGCAACAGCAGGAGCAAACAATGTCCTGTGGTGAAACAAGAGTTTGGTGGCACTTCTCCCGTGTTCAGACCTCCAGTGAGCTGCAGACATTATTTACTTGTCTTGGGGAGCAATAAGTTTGAGTCCAAGTCCTCCTGTAAACACAAGTACAAGGTGTCCAAACCATCCCTGTTTTCCTCTGTTCATAGGTTTTTCTTTTGCTTCCCAGTTTAACCAGCTGATTGTTTTTTCCATTCTCTGTGTGTGCTTCTCTTTCTGCTGTTTGCAGAAGAATTCACTTTCCATGTCCCTTTTCTGTGTCTGATTCCTATTCCCTGCTCCAGCCTGGTGTTTTCAGCTGCATTCCTACACCATCACCATAGTTCTTTCCAGTTTTCTGGCCAGTTCAGGTTGGACTTAAGCACTTTGGGTGCATTTTAGAGAAACACAGTTAAAGGCAGTAGGTAAACTTGCAGTGATGACCATCACAGGTCTCAGTTTAGTGACAAATTTAGGAGAAAATGCTCTGAAGTGAGTGTTTCCTCTAAAGAAAATGAGCTTCAGTGATCCCTTTTTTATCCAATGAGGAAATGAATACCAGTGGGTGAATCTGAAAATAACCAACTGTTTATTGACAAAGTGCCTGTACAGCATGGGAAAAGAAATGAAAAAAATGGTAGATATTGAACTATCAGAACCTTACCCACTCCCCCCCCACACCCACAGAAGAACAAAAAATCCCCAAAATGCCAGGGGAAGGAACAAACACGCCACGTGGCGTGGGGGAGCAAAATGGCACCAGCTTTTTGTCTCAGGAAAGGGAAAAGTTCACTCAGCAGCTGGGGCAAAACAGATGGGAGCCTGTTGAACTTCTGGCGTTGGTCTCCTCCTCACAGCAGATGAAGCTGGTGGATTTTGGTGCCCTTTCTCTTGTTGGTTCAGCTTTTCCCGAGGTCTGGGGCCAGGCGGAGTGGTCCCCGTGGCTCCCCACAGGTCCTGGTCGACCATCTCCCAGCAATTGTCTGATCTCAGACCAAAACCACGCCAAACAGCTCAAGAAAAACACAAAAGCCACTGAAGGATCGCTGCTGCAGTCTCTCGAGGTCAGGGAAAAGAGAAAAAGCAGCCTATTGCTTCAGCTAACAAAAGCCAAGCTATCTAAGGAAGGAGGTAACCACCGATCTGCAGTGCACTGAGCGCACCAGGCCACGAGGCTTTGAACAAAGCGCACGCGAGAGCCCCCAAGGCTCCCACCCCTACTCTGGATCCACCCCAAAGCCACAGCAGCCATTTCTGGGCATAAAGCAGATGATTAGGGAATGGAGCATCATCATAGAATCACCCCAAGACAACAGCAGGGTTTTTCACGTGTTTGAAGCACGTGATCCTGTTGGAGTCGCACATGAAACAATCAGGGCAAGGGATTCTCTGCTTCAAGCACAGAAAGCACAAAAAAAGTAAGAGCCCTCCTTTAGTGCAAGTCAACAGCCTACAAACTCCAAGGCATGCTTTTCCAGCATTGTTGCCTACCCACTGCCCCCTTGGCATCCTTTTTTTTCTGAATGACACAGCACAACAGGAAGTAACAGATACAATTTTTTTCCCTCTACGGTCCTGCAAACTCCTCTTCATGTGCCAGTCATCAAAGGCAGCAGGAGTTTCACAGTAAGAAACCTCTCAGAGCTACAAATTCAATCCCCTGGGAGGAAGTTCAGCACTTACCAGCATCTTCTTGGTTTTTTATTAGAAATGAACGCACGATCCCGAAGTAAAAGGAAACATATTGGCAACTGTCAGCTCTTGGGAAGACATCACCAATAATTTTGTCATGAAAGTAAGTGTACAGCCCATAGCAGTGCTGTTATTTAAATCTCTTAACACCCTTGGAGTGATAGCTCACAATTATTTCACCCCAGCCCCCAGGAATTGCTGCTTTCAGGTAATTTGGAATATAAGGAGTTACCAAAATGTTCATGTAGTCAGTATTTTCTGCTTTGAAGAAGAAAATAAATTGGATTTTAGTTGTTTTCTAGTACTACGCCAATCTCTGGCCCTGAAAGCGAGCAGTCCTTTTTACAGACTTTTAGTCGTTTTCTTTATTAAAAATAACTGCAATATGAACACAGACACCTGCAGCCACATAAGATCTGTGATATTTTAATAACATTTGCTAATCATTTTCCTGTCCTTTGTAACTCCTTTGAAGCTCAGTTTATTACAACTGCATCCTAATACACATCTTCTTTTAATATCACTGTTTTCAAAATGTCAAATTAATTCTTTAACGATCTTGTTGACACCCAAAAGCTTTTGAGCTCCCATCAGATAAAACGAAGCTCTCTTAGCCCAGCATCAATCTCCAAATGTTATTAACTTTGCTTTGTGTTTTGTGCAGACACCTGAAATAGTACATGCAATTAAGAGCCTTTTGATGTTCAAAGGCTGATGTGCAGGGGCTGAAATGATCCCTGGGTGCCAGAGTCACAGGGACATCTCTTCTTGGATTAATTTTCCTAACCCCAGACAATTTCCACTGATTGGACAATATATCCTGCATGATATACATCTGGACTTTTTACCAAGTAGATGAAAGAAGACATAAAGCTTCTTTGTCTCTCCTGACTGGTTTAAAAACCTTCCATAGCGTGTTTTTAAACTAATATTCTACCTAATGTTTTAAATAATCAGAACTATTTAGCAGTCCAAAATCATGACAATTAATACAAGGTCCAACAGCTAATAAATACTGAATTTTCCAAACAAAAGCTCCCTTTTCCAGGTGCTCTTGTTGTTCCTTTAGACAAGACTCATTGAAGGCTGGATGGCTACATGGTTCAGGGTGGCAAAATTGGGGCTTTTTTGGCTCCAAAAGTTGAGCCAATCGCTTGAACAGATAAATTACAGTTGTGATGTACTGAGACCGTCTCAAGTTAATCAGAGATGGGATGGTGGAAAATCCAGAATCTTCTGAATGGGATTGAAAACCGAGTGATCCCATATGCTGTGGCCCCCAATCCACACGGTTTGGCAGGACTGGGACAATATTCCTTTGTCATTCACAACTTACCCAATTGCTTTGCTGCCAACCTCTTCTGAATATGTGGTTTAAATCCCATATCCAAGGCACAAAACTCTTCCTAAATTAAAGTGTTGAAGGTCTGAAGGGCTTTTATAGCTGTGGAATCTACATTGAGTATGGACAATACAAATGAGGGCAGAACAACAACCGTTATAATGACAAAAAAATTCTAATTTATAATTTCACCATTTGCTTATCATGGGAAACACAGAGAAAATTATTTCCCTGAATGAATCTGCAGTGAAATTCAAAATTAGATCTTCACTCATCAGAGGAACATGTTTCTGGAAAATTCTCTAAAAAGCAACAACTGCCTACAAACACAACCCAGCACTCAGCTGGAGCTTGATTTCCTGCAAGGAAGTGCACAGTGGGATTGCTTGGAGTGAAGGCAGGGGGAAATTCCTGGTCCCCATAGTCTTTTTGAAGGAAAAAAACCCCAAATGGGTAAGAAATATTCAAGTACTTCTGAAAACCTCAAGTATTTCTAGAGCTCTACCAAGGGAGTGGAGATTTCCATCACAAAATGA
Source organism: Hylia prasina (assembly GCA_013397195.1). Classification (NCBI taxonomy): domain Eukaryota; kingdom Metazoa; phylum Chordata; class Aves; order Passeriformes; family Sylviidae; genus Hylia; species Hylia prasina. Next base: position 481,739 of record VYXD01005826.1, read on the forward strand.
AGACTTTATTTGAGAGGGAAAAAAAAAAAATTCACTGGGAAGATAAATCCTGTGAAAGATGAAGAACGGTGCAGTAGTTTAAAGAGAAGGAAAAAGAATATAAAACCATCCTAATTCCATTTAAAAGCACAATATAGAATTTTGTATAGCCTTAAAAACTCCTGACAATTCACAAACAGCCAAAGAAGAAACACACTATAGATAAACTCATATATTGCGCTGCTTCCCTGCTGCTTCCCTGGTTATTGTATTGCTCTTCCAAGCCTCCCAAAGTCCTTGCCTCATAAACCACAGAGATAATGCCAATATACAATGCCCTTCATCATCTGCTTACAGACCTTTATGATCTATCCTCATTCCAAACCAGTTTTCCCACTCGCCTGGTTTGATGAGACACAAATTTTGCCACAGGGCCACAGCCCAGGCTGGCTCAGCCCTTGGTCTCAGTGGGGATCTTTAGGTACAACCTGAATTAATAAAAATGAACACAGGACCCCGAGGAGCTTCCAAACCACTGAAATCAAAAAGTTCTGGGTGTTCCCTCCTGTGGATGTGCTACTAAACCCACAGACATTTGTAGATAACGCAGACCTTAGAAATGCTCAAAATCTCTTCATTTTTCACTTATTTCAGAAAAAAGCCTCAAATGAATATCTTCAGTTTTTTTCTTGTAAGTCACATTACAGAAGGCTGTGTTCTCTTTCCTTCCACATATAACCACCTACTCCCATACCCATGGAAGCATTCCAGCTGCAAAGAAACATCTCTTGACATAATTGTGAAAAATTACAGCAAGAGATTTTTTTCCCGTTCCTCATCTGCTTTTTCTTTTAAAACTAAAATTATATTTGATCCAATTTCTTGATTTCCAGATGAATAAGCTGGTCTTGGTTCACAGAGCTGGGAATTGCTCTTAACTGATAATAGAAATGAATAGACTGAAAGTATTCTTAAAATATCATGTCAAATTTCGGTTTTAGTTTTAAAAGCTAAATTTGATTAAGTAATCAAATACTTTTTTATCTTCATATTAACCAAAAGAAATTTGAGAACATTTAGTATTAGTATCTACTAATGAAAATTACAGATATGAAAAGTCCCAGTTTTCATTTCAGGATTTGCCTGCATGTTTAAAATAGATTGGATAACGCTTCAAACATGTGAAACATTGGACCTGGGAATAAACTACAGCTTGCGAGTTGAAGCAAAAGCTTTTCAAGACCATTTGGGGGAAGCATCTTCTGCATTTAACTGGATATGAGAAGATTTCAGCAGTTTTTTCTACTGTTTGTAAAGAAACACTTTGATCCTGTGTCCTTTAGCCAGCCTTAGGAAAATTTTAAAAAAAACCACACATTTTCCTTTGAAATATCTCTTCCTTTTTTGCTGTGCATGGGGTCTTGCTGAGTCATCACTCAGGCACACACAAACCCAGCAGGGACTGGGTCTCGTCTTTCATCTCCTCCCAGAGGGGAGGTGAAAGGACACCCTGGCTGGGAGCTTTATCCAGCCTTTCTTCCCTTTGGAAAAAGCCCTTTGTAGGCACCCCACAGGTTTGGAACTCTGTGCTGGCAAAGGAAAGTTACACTGGTCTGGGGAACAGATCTCAGGCACCATTTTTAGGAAATCACAAAGTCCCAGGATGGTCTGGGTTGGAAGGGACCCCAAAGCCCATCCAGTGCCACCCCTGCCATGGGCAGGGACACCTCCCACTGTCCCAGGCTGCTCCAAGCCCCAAAGTCCAACCTGGCCTTGGACACTGCCAGGGATCCAGGGGCAGCCACAGCTGCTCTGGGCACCCTGTGCCAGGGCCTGCCCACCCTGCCAGGGAACAATTCCTGCCCAATGTCCCATCCATTCCTGACCCCTGGCAGTGAGAAGCCATTCCCCCTTTTCCAGTCACTCCCACCCTTGTCCAAAGTCCATTTCCACCTGTCCTGCTTTTCTTCCTCCTGTCGTTTTCCTGCTCAAGTGAAGCTCCACTTCTTTTCCTATTCTCCAGTTAATTTCTCCTGCCTGTAGCAGAGAATATTCAGTCTCTTGATTTTCATGAACAGCTGGTGCATAGCCAGGACTTCTTGCCAAGCTTAAAAAGAGGAATTTTTATCTCAGTGATATTTGTTTTCTTGCTGGTGACTCAGAGGAACTGTCCCTGCTTACGCCTTTTTCTCTCACAAATTCTATGATTCCTCTAAATCCAGAGATTCCCTTCCCCACCTTGCTGCACGTTAAACTACAATCTTAAGCATCCATGTAAGCACTGTGAGCCTAAATTTTATGAAACACTGACATTAGTGGGAATACTTGTATTTCTGAAGGTAAAAACCGGGTTTTGCACAATAGAAGTCCTCAGCCTCTCAACATCAGCTGTTTAAAGAGGAACTAAAGCTATCCAGCCAGTATTTCCTCAGGAATGGAAGTAATTTCTGTTGAAACTGTATATTGTTTTAATCTGACAGAATTCTTAGAAATTATTAATGTTCCTCACTCTTTTCTAAGCTTACATTAGGAACAGTCCAGGATATTGCAGGAGGATATACCTCAATTGAGAATATTGATTTCTTCTTTCATGCTTTTAACAGGCATTTATTTTCTTAATGCTATAACTAAGTGGAGGGAGCAGGGTTTGAAGGGTAAGGTTTTTTGGCTTTCTGCGTGCCCTAACATTTCCAGGTATTCCAAAAGCATGGAAGCACATTTTCCCTCCACTGACTGGGGCAGTGGCTCAGTGACTGCCTCAGTTATCATGGAACCTAAAGCTGATTTAATCAATGCACCCTTATTTTTTCATGAGCTCTGGGCCTGCATGATTTGACTTGACAAGTTCTTCATCATTTTCGTGTGATTTTTACATCCCCTTCAGGATGCAGTTCCCCAGTTCCATGTGGGAATTGTCAGGTAGCATCTGGTGAAACAAAGCTGACAAGTGTATTCTGTCAGGTTTAGTAAATTAACATGTGAAGAAGTCAGGCTTTGGGGTGGGTGATAGCATCTACAGGAGGGTTTTCTGCCTTAGAGAGCCAGAAAAGAAGCTCAGCCTGTCTCAGGCAGAGCATCTGGCTTGAAGTGACAGATTTTACATTTTCTATAGGTATTTTTTGGATTTGTTGTGCTCAAAAAATGGTGAAATCAAAGGGAATGTCTGGGCTGTCCCAGCCATCATAGAAAAAAAGTGAATTTTATTATTGTGCTACAAAAATGCAAATTGTTCTGTGAAAAATTCCTCTTTTGGTGCTAATTTATTGGATATCATAAATTGAATCTTCAGGTCCTGAGTATCAATAGAGTGTCTTCTACAGCAAAAAGCCTGCCTGTGTTTGCAGTTTAAGGATTTTTGTGGCCCTCTCAGGACAGTCTGCACACTGAAACCAATAAAAATCATGTTGCTGCTGGAGCTTGACCTCTTTTTACATCAGAATACCTTGTGCAGAGCAACTTTATGTCCTTCCCTGATAGAGATTTTAAAAAGATGCATAAAAGCACCCTCAAAACTCTCTCTGGAGGTCCAGGAGTTGGAAATGCTCTCAAGTTGTGGTCATGAGAGTGAAAAATATATTCACTGAGATTGATTTGGGGCTGGCATTTCTGGCTGCTTGTTTTGTGCTACAGAACATTCTAAATCCAAACTGTTTCATGTTGGGGGTGAACAGCCTGGATGTAGCATCGTGCTGCTCATAACCAGGGCACTTTTAGCCTGTTTAATGCATTAAGTCCATTAAAGGTAAGTTTTGTGAGGGCAGTGTTTGATCTCTCCATGGGATTCTGTACCCCAGCCTGCTTTTAAATGTGCTCAGTGCAATACACAGTGTTTTAAGAATGTGAAAAAGGCATTAACATCTGAAATCACCAGGGAAACAGAAAACACAGGGGTGCAATTCTGGTTTTTAGCCTTTGCATATGTGCTTCAAGTGAGTCCTGTCACCTCTTGGTGCTGTGGGGAGCCAGGAGGGAACATTCTCCTCTGTGAGTGCACTTTGCATTCACCTGGAGGGACCAGAGATTGTTTTTCCCTTATTTTCCCTGGCATTAGGCACGCCCAGTTGGCACTGAGGCAGTTTCCAGTTCCACAACAGTTGTGGTAGTGCTGGCCCATGTCACAGGTCTGAGTAATGACACCACAGCTGAACCTACCCTTGGTACACACATTTTAGGACTTTGGGTATCAGCCCACCCAGGTAAGATGTGTTCACCCATCAAGCAGAGAATCACTGATGTCAGCCTGAATCCGAGATTCTGTTCCTCATGTTTTAACAAAACCGTTGATTTCAACGATTTTCGAATAATTACTTTGTGGAGTGTTTTCAGCTTTGCATGGCTCTGAGATTACCCTGAGATACTGGCACATCAAGTGCAACCCTGAATAATTGCAAACCAGGGTGATCAGTCTTTATATCAACACCTTTCAGTGCAATGCACAGGGAAATGATGCTGGGAAAAGGCATTTTTGCTGAAATTTGGCAGAGATTTGGAATGGTTCAGTGTGCTCTTGGAGACAAGCTTGCTTGGGCATCTGATGAGTGGAAGAAGCCCACTGACAGTTGCATAAAGTGTCAGAAGCCTGTCAGAAGTGAAAATGTTTGTTACCACCAGGGCAGCACAGCAGGAGATCCAATTTCTGTATTTACTGCCTGCACAAGGGAAGGGCACGGGGCAGAAATCCATCAAAGGTTTTTCCTTGCTAGTCATAAGAATTAAAAAATATTTAAAAGCCAGGGCCTGTGTGATCTCTGCTTGCTGTTCTAGAGCAGGCAATGACCTTCTAATGCTGTAACACCAGGAAAGGTCCTTGCACAGCTTATAAGGAGTGATTTTCCTGTTTGCTTTGTTTCTTATTGTAGCTAAGAACAGCATATTCTTACCTCTGGTTTCCAGCCTTTTCAAATCTTCCCTCTTAGTCCAGATTTTGGAATGAATATACAGAATTTTACTCTCAGCAGGGGAATGTTGTCAGAGGGAAGGGAAGGGAAGGGAAGGGAAGGGAAGGGAAGGGAAGGGAAGGTCACTGATTTCTTGTGATGAGAGTCACAACTGAAATAGGCACTGACACTGACAGCTGTGAGTTAAGCCAGGGAGAGTAGTTTTAGCTTAGGAAAGGTGATTTGGTCTTTATTTCCAGCTCAGATGTTCACACTGTACAGAACACACAGAACTGATACTTATTTTTTTTGTTAAATTTCTCTAATTCAGAATGCTCAGCCATAGCCCGGGTTTGTAGCTGACCTAAGAGCAATTTCCTATGAACACAACAATTCAAGAGCTCTCTTAAGCTTAACAAGGGAAATTGGGAACCTTGAGCCACCCAAGATGAGGTGCAAAATAGTGCTTGGAATTGATGAGTAAAATAGTGCTTGGAATATCCCTTTGATGAGTTCATATAACCTAGATCATTTAAGGTGTGCATTCCACTTATTGAGAGAAGTGCCACACACCTGAGCTGCAGAGCAAGAGCAAAGCCTACACCTTCAAAAAATGGTTATATTAAACAAAAATACTGCTTTAAAAAGGATGCCTGTATCTGTCAGAGGGGCTTTCCATGTCACTGTTACCATGGGTGATGACCTGTTCCAGCACAGTGCCACAGCACAGCCCTGGATGCACAGTTGAAGTGTTTAGGGACATGTGTTTGTATATTTTAGCACACTCTGAAAGAGCAGAAAGTGTTAATTTGTGAAGCAAACAATTTGGTTGGAGCAGAAAAACTCATAATTCCATGTCCTGTTCCTCCATGCTTATATCTTTTTATCTCATGTTGGTTTGGCTGCACGTTGTTAATGTGGAATCAAACAGAATCCTGGAATTACTGAGGCTGGAAAATCCCTCCCAGCCCATGGAGTCCCAGCTGTGCCTGATCCCCACCTTGGCCCCAGCCCAGAGCACTGAGTGCCACCTCCAGCCCTTCCTTGGACACCTCCAGCCATGGGCACTCCAAAGCTCCCTGGGCAGCCCCTGCCAAGGCCTGAGCACCCTTTCCAGGGAGAAATTCCTGCTGCTGTCCAAGCTGAGCCTCCCCTGGCACAGCCTGAGGCCCTTTCCCCTTGTCCTGTCCCTGTTCCCTGGGAGCAGAGCCCGACCCCCCCTGGCTGTCCCCTCCTGTCAGGGAGTTGTGCAGAGCCACAAGGTCCCCCCTGAGCCTCCTTTTCTCCAGGCTCAGCCCCTTTCCCAGCTCCCTCAGCCCCTCCTGGGGCTCCAGCCCCTTCCCCAGCTCCCTTAGCCTCTGCTCTTAGAACTGACTCTCTTAAACATATCCTACATTCCATCATGTGGAGCTCCTTTCCTGCTTTTTACGAAGTGCTTTCACACTGGAGCAGTTGTGCTTGTGCAGGTCTCATTTTTGTTATGTAGCTCAGGTATAAATTGATGTAAATGTATAGAAAATAAGAGCTAGTAAGTCTGCATATTTTACAGCCCTGCCAGTATCAACAGATCAAACCACTGTAAGCAGATTTCTTACTTCTGTTTCTGTGACTGTAAAAGGTTTAAACACATCTTCATCTTCCAGCATCTGGCAGCAGCACTGCCTGATCATGTGATAACTATTTTGCATTCATTTTCTGTGGCCTGTTAAGGGTCAATAATGGATCAGGTGTGGGCAGGACTTGGTGAGCACTCAGTACCCAGGATCAGTCAGGTGTTGCTCCCTGGGACTGAGCTCACTGCTGTGACCTTTTCCAGGAGCTCCACTGGGTTCAGGGAGGTGGCTTGGGGCAGGAGGTGCTGCTTGGTTTGAGAAGTGTGGGCAGAGCTGGTTCTTCTGTAACTGCTGTGGTTGAGGCTTTGCACAGGGCAGTGCTTGGTCAGCAGTACTGGCTTTGTAGGCAGGGTGGGGTTTGCTGTTGTTACCCTCAGGATCCTCATTTGACGTTATTTGGGGTTATTTTGGGGTGTGTGATGTAAAGCCTCAGACAATTCTCAGATGTTCTGTTAATATGGGCACGGGTTTCTCACATTCAGTGGCTGTGCATGGAACTTAGACATGAAGAGGTGATCAGAGGGATGGAGCAGCTCTGCTGGGAGGAAAGGCTGGGAGAGCTGGGATTGTTCAGCCTGGAGAGGAGAAGCTTTGGGGTGACCTTACTGTGACCTTCCAGTGCCTGAAGGAGCCACAGGAAACATGGAGAGAGTTTGTTTCCAAAGGGTGGAGGGACAGGACACAGGGAATGGCTTCCCAGTGCCAAAGAACAGGATTAGATGGGATACTGGGCAGGACTTGTTCCCTGGGAGGGTGGGCAGGCCCTGGCACAGGGTGCCCAGAGCAGCTGTGGCTGCCCCTGGATCCCTGGCAGTGTCCAAGGCCAGGCTGGACTTTGGAGCATGGAGCAGCCTGGGATAGTGGAAGGTGTCCCTGCCCATGGCAGGGGCTGAAAGATGATGAACTTTAAAGAAGTTCCCTTCGAGCTGACACCATTCTGTTATTCTGTAAAGAGTTGTTCTATCCATTTAATTTCAATTACTGGCATTGAAACAAAAATTATTTTACTCCTATTTGGAAATAACGTGATGGTGTCCTCTGGTGGCCTGACAGCTGGAGTCCTGCTGCATCTGCTGCTTGGTCACCTTTTTATTTTTCACTTTTTCGTTTTAATTAGAAGGAATTTTGGCATAATTACAAACAGAGGACCGGACTTTAATCACTAGCAGGAATTTATGGAATAATGTTATAGAGTGTGTATATATCTTCTGCAGTAGCCTAATGATTGATTTGAGGGGCAGGGACAAATTTCTTTAGGACATTTCATGTGTATATGTGTATATACATATATATATGTGTATATATAAATTTATTATACACCTGTGGTACACCTGTACAGGTGAAGCTTCAAGGAAACCCCTGAGATTGAAGCCAGGAATTATTGACAAATTTAATAAATAATAGAGCATTAAAGGACCAAGGTAAAACCTTCTGGCACTATTAATCTATTAAGTGGAGTGGAGATTTATTATTATTTTCCTTATATTTGTCCCTGTAGACAGAACTTCAAGCCAGAGTCTGCTCTCCAAGAGCCCATGACCTGTAGTGCTCAGCTTTAGGTCCCAAAATTTAACGTATTTTAACCCAAGCATGGCTTCATCTGTCAAGATCAAGGAATATGAACTGATTCCCTGCATCAGGGTATAAACATCTGCTTCCTGAAAGGAATGCTGGTTGGAATATTAATAGCAGAATTCAGTTAATCCAGAAACCAAGGAAGACAGAAAGTCGGCTTTAAAGCTTCTCACCATGCAGATTTTGAGCCTTTCCTTTTGGCAAGTGCTTTTTATTCAAACTCTGAGGGAAAAAGTTTGTGAGGTTTTTGTTTGCCTTGAGACTGCATTTTTAGAAGCTAAAAAACTGAAGAAATAGTTCAGCAGGCACTCTAGGTGTTTGAGGTCTCTGCAAATCAGAGCAGGTCCTGAGGAAACATGCAACACAACAAATGGTGTGGGAATTCCAATGGAATCCCAGAATGGTTTGGGTTGGAAAGGACCTTAAAAATCATCCAGTTCCACTCCTCTGCCATGGGCAGGGACACCTCCCACTGTGCCAGGCTGCTCCAAACCCCAGTGTCCAACCTGGCCTTGGACACTTCACTTTTAACCCCCTGAATGCTGAGCTGTTTTTCAACTTACAAGGAAAACTTCCAAGCTGAAGTGCTGGAATTGAGGAAACTCTTGTAGTTCTTGTCTGGGATAATTTCTGCCCCTGGCAGTTGTCAATGACTGCCTAAATCCTGTAAGGGAATTTTCAAAAATGAACAGAGAAATAGTTTTCTCACAGAGAAATTATTTGAGAGCTTGACTCCCATTTCTACCTTAGGAAATGTTGCCTTGAATTTTTGGTTCCAAAGTGAAATTGTTGAGGAATATTGTGTTAGTGATGTCATTATTGAACTGAGCAGAGTCTGAGCCAGACTTGGGTGAGTGTAGTTGTAGTTTGGTATTTCAACAGATTGATTTTTCTGTCCAAAAATAGAAACTATCTGCTACAAAAACGTTGCTTACAAACACAGTCTGATTTATGAGCCTTCTGAAGATCTATTTACTTGGCTAAGGAAATGTGCCAATTAGCTGGGGTGGTATAAAGTAGTTTAAAGCCATAATTAACAAAAATCAGACACTCTGGTGGTTTTTATCTTTCTTCTAAATCATTAACACCCTTTCCCTGTGGTTAGAAAGGTCAACTCCAGATCCACATTCCCTATTTGGCCATTTAAAATATAGTGAAAATGCACCATATAAAATACAGTGAAATGTGACGCCAAGTATCAGGAAACTGAGAATCTACATGGAATTTTGTTTGTCTCTCATCTTTCAAAGTTCATGTTCAGGTAGTGATTCTGCCACCATTCCCTCCTTGATTTTTGTTGTTGGCTCATCCTTTCAGTTTGGCAGAGACAGGGAGTGAAACTTTTGCAGGAACACTGAATTCTCCACACTAATTCACTCCTTTCTCTACTTGCATCTCATCACTTTGTTCTCACCAGTTCTACAATCCTCCATCATTTCTGTTGGATTTCTATTCAATATCTTGGTTGTGAGTATCCAGATGTGGAGAAAAGACCTGTGAGGTTTTGTCCAGGTGTGGTCCCACCTCCCAGCTCTGGGATATGGGGGCAGGTGACAGAGGACAGGATCCCTGTGCCTTGTGTGCCATCTGCTCCTTCCTTTGCCAGCTGGATAAACAACTTCCCACCTGCTCTGTGCCACCAGTGCCATGCAAAACAAGTGGAAGGGAGGCAGAGCCCTGCTCTGTCTGAGGGAGGAATTAGGATTTATTTCAAGGGAAGACATCCTGATATCGTAATTACAGGGAAAACACAGCAGCATGGATGGATTGGAATCAAAGGAATGGTTAATCAAAGTAATAAACTTCCCAAATTTCAGAATAAAAGGATCATAGTTCAGATAACAGATTATGGATATGAAATGATCAGGGAATAATCAGAATCCCAGAAGGGTTTGGGTTGGAAGGGACCTTAAAGCTCATCCAGGGACCCCTTCCACTATCCCAGGCTGCTCCAAGCCCCAAAGTCCAGCCTGGCCTGGAACACTTCCAGGGATCCAGGGGCAGCCCCAGCTGCTCTGGGCACCCTGTGCCAGGGCCTGCCCACCCTCCCAGGGAACAATTCCTGCCCAGTATCCCATCTAATCCTGTTCTTTGGCACTAGGAAGCCATTCCCTGTGTCCTGTCCCTCCATCCCTTGGAAAGAGTCTCTCCTTAGGATGTATTGCTTGATTTACTGGAAGTTCATCAGAGAAAGTTTTCTGAGTCTTGACACTAATAATGGGAGAATTTTTGCATTTCCCGTGTAAAACCTCCTAAACAGCATAGTAATATTTGTTTATTACTTTGAAGTGGTTCAGAACACAGCCTGTAGGTACCAAGGTGAAAATTAATTTGGTCAATAACAGTGCATTATTGCAGAGCCTCTAAAGTTAATCATGGTTAGCAGAGAACCTAAACATTGATGCTGTCACCTGACTAATTGGCTTTCGACATTGAGATATTTTAGAAGATGAATTGTTCTGTCCAGCCAACATAAAGATTCTGTGCCAAAAATAGCCTGCACTTCAAATGGAAAATAATTAAACAATCAATGCGTGGTCCATAAATGTCTCATGTTTTATTTTTAATCCTGCAAATGATTCATAGAACAGCAGAAATGCTTCAAGAGACATTCTGTGGTGTGAACTCCACAATTCAAGGCAGTGACTGCAAACGTGGAGGGAGAAATCCACTGAGAAATCAGCTGCACTTGTGCAAGGGTTGAAAAAGATAAACCTGCAAGATAAATTAATGTACAAAATAAAATTATCAGTGGTTTTGAGTCTTCAGCTACATCAAACTGATTTAAATTCTTTCCTGAATACTGGAACTTGGATTGAACACATCTGCACAGGTCATTCAAAGGTTTGATTTTTATTAGTAAAGTTTTGGTATTTAATTAATTAGCACTGTTTTTCAAATGGCTCTTTTTTTTTTTCTTAGGGTGGTAATAGTTGAGCAAAACACATTTTTGGAGTCTCTTATCTATTTGAAATTTTTGAGAGAGACCCCTGAGTGGTCAGTTTTCTCCCTATTAGGGAAAGCCTTGTAAAGTTTCACTCCTGCAAGTGTCAGTTTGGGGTTTTTTTTAGTATTTATCTCCCCTGTTTTGGCCATGTGATTCATTGCTGCTGCTTTCCAAAGAAATGTATCATGGCTTTTTCATGGAAAATGTACCATTAAATTGCAGATGTCATGGATGAGAGCACTGTAACAGGCAAGAAAAGAGATTTGACATGCAAATATGTCAAGATCTAATTCCATTCTTGCTGAAGTCAATGGGAATTGTAAAATTGACTTCAAATGGGGACAGGAGCAAACGCACGACGTCGAGGTTAAAAATGAAAAGACTTTGCTGTTTAATCAGAGACATTTCTTGTTGTCCTGGGCCCATTCAGATCTGCAAAGTAGAGCTGCTTAAAAGTGCCTGGGTTTAATTATTGTTTATTGATGTTAATGCAGCCTTGCAGAGTGCCACATCATGGCACAAAAGAACTTCACAAGGACACCGTGATGAGCAAAGCAGGAAAAGCCCGAGTTTATTTACAAAACTCAACTTTATACATTTCCAAAGGTGCCTGTGGATTGGAGGATGAAATCCCACCTCCAAGACCACACTGGACAAGACAACTGTCAATCAACTTCCTCCTCCTACCTAAAAATATGTACCCAACGAAGGACAGTTAGGTAAACACAGTTATTGTTTATAGTAAAAGTGTGGGAAAGTAAAAATTGACTCCAGTATGAAAGACAAATCAGAAGGCCTAGAAAAATCCTCAAAACCAGGGTGACAGCAGAGCAGTCTGCTCAAAGGCACAGAGGTCTGGTCCTGGCAAGCACTGAGCTCTCTCCAGTGCCCCGGTAATTAGATGGACACCATCAGGCTGGGAATGGGGCTCCCAGTCCTTTGTTTGGCCACTTGGGACCTTTGACAGCTCCTAGAGGAGCAGAACACAGGGATGGATCAGGGGTTTCCTTGGGAATCTCCAGGTGCTTCCTGACAATCCTTTTGGCTCATGGCTCCATCAAGCAAAGGGGTGACATCTTTTTTTATAAGATTGATTTTTTTTCCTTGATGCCTTGTTTTCTAGCAAGTGCTTGGATCACTACACCCAGTGTGGAGACAGAGGGGTTTCTCTCCTGTGTTGTACCTTGGCTGGTGCATTTTAAAATGTATTGGTTTCACCTGAGTATGTATAAGTTGGAAAAAGCTTAAGAAGCAACAACAATAAACCAATTGAGCTTTTCATTGGAAAGTGGAGGGGTTTAGGGAAGCTCTGTTCAAATTTAGCACAGTGTTGGGATTTTGATCTTGGTGATGGTGATGCCCTAAGTTTTATCTTTCCTGCATTCCAGACTTTGTGCTGCCCAGGGTGCAGCTCTGAGCTCANTGCAGCCCTGTCAGGCTCTTGTCCTGCCCAAGGTGTATTAAAGGCCTTTCAATAAATACCTGCATTATTCTCCAGCTCTGTCCGGTCCCTGTTCCAGGTCAGCCTTCCCAAGGCATCACTGGCACAGAACACTTTTCCTCATGGAGGGCCCTGGGGTGGAGTGAGGGGACAGAATTTGGGGGTAAATCCTCCTGGACCATGCAAGGCCCTGCACGTGCAAAGAATGGCATTGCTCTTTTACACCTGCTAAGCTGTTACTGAAGCTTTTTATTGCTGAAATCCTCACTTGGACACCCCTCCAGTAACAGTCCTAAACCTGCAGTGTATTTACAGCCAAGAAACTCAAGCACTGCCCTTAAAGCACTGAGAGAAGGTGCAGCCCTCCTTTGGAAAAGCTGAGATTTATGGTCTGAGACCCAAGATTTACAGTCTGCCTCTGCTTTCAACCTCCTTTGCTCCTAAACTCTCAACAGCCCCATATATCCTCTGCTTTCCTGGTAAGACACAGAGCCTCCTGAAACTCTCTTCTCTTAAGGATGTCTGCACTGCCAGGAGCTGCAGTCCCTTGGAATTATATTAGCAAGACACAGGGTATGGTTAAGTTTCTCTAACTTTTGTCTGTAATTCCATTAAGAGCAATATTTTAATTTGCTTTCAGAAATTATTTCTTCAAGTGTAGGGTTTTTATACTTCCTCATAAAATGGCTGAGGAGGAGGGAGGAATATTAATATGGAGTTAGTTACAAGCTTAAAAATGAGGATTTGTTGAGTTACGCCTTTACTGGACCTTCCTTCAAATGGTTTTGGTAAATTACAGTTGCCTGAAGTGGAAATAAATAAGATTGACTTCTTAAAATCTTTATAGACACTTGAAATTATCCCTAAAGTGTGTTTGGAATTCTTATTTCACAATATTTGCTAAAACAGATAAAATTTTCAGATTCAGATTGTTGCCACTAAATGTTAAAACACGCTCTTGAAAGAATAGAAGAGAAAGAAACTTTTGATAGGATCTCAAACAGCATTTTTGAATGTCACTGATGATCAAGAACATGATAACACTGAGTTTTTCATTTTGACATTATGAGAATTTCTCTGGCTTTTTTTATACCAAAGTGAAAAGAGATTTGACTGAGCCTTGAAAAGTGTCACATGCAATTCAGTGATATTTTTGTACTTGTCCCTTCAAATTGCTTCCCTCCTTTGTTCTTGTCTGAAGGCGGGGGGGCACATCTGCAACAGGCTCCCTGTGTGAGGGAAGAGCCTCTGTTTGCTCTCCCCAGCCCCACGAAGTGGCTGTGGACTCAGGGTTAGCTCTGTGGCTGCTCTCAGGTGAGTTTTTACAGTACCAATCGTTCCATTCTTCCCCCAAAAAGTCACTCACAAAACCTCATTCTTGTCTAATTTTTGGTTGTTGCTGTCAATGATAAATGCTTTGGGGGAGAGTGAAGGAAAAGATAAAAATTGATAACAAACCAACAGGAAGGATTTTTTTTATATTTTTTTTAACAGTATGAGCAGAAGCAGAACTCTCCACAACACTTGATTTCTTATCAAAACCCCTCTGTGACACAAATAAGGAGCTCTGGCTCCTTGATATTACCTGGGGATATCCCCTCAGGGCATCACCTCTTGGTGTTCCTAGGAACATCTTGGCTCCAACAAACTGTGCCAGACCCCTGGCTCAGCTGGTCTTTTCTCCACGGTATTCTCAGACCACTCCATGCAGCTCCAACATTTCTAGAGCTCCCTTCCCTTTCCTGTAGTTGAAGCCAATTAAGTAAAAATACTTTGTGGTGATTTTTTATTTTTTCTTCTTTGTTCCCTTATTTTGCTAAGGTAACAACCTGGCATTCCCAGCTGTTTAGGGGGTTTTCTTTCCCTTTTATTTTTTTCCTTTTTGCTTATATATTTGTGGGATTTGGTTTCTATTTTTTTTTCTCCCTACGGGAATTGTGATGGAATACCAAAACACAAAGAGACTCCCAGAATCCCAGAATGGTTTTGGTGGGAAGGGACCTTGAAGCTCATCCAGTGCCACCCCTGCCATGGCAGGGACACCTTCCACTATCCCAGGCTGCTCCAAGCCCCAAAGTCCAACCTGGCCTTGGACACTGCCAGGGATCCAGGGGCAGCCACAGCTGCTCTGGGCACCCTGTGCCAGGGCCTGCCCACCCTCATAGGGAAGAATTTTTTCCACATATCTCACCCAAATTTCCCCTCTGGCAGTGGGGAGCCATTCCCTTTTTCCTATCACTCCATCCCTTGTAAATTGTCTGCTCCATCAGTCAGTCCCTTCAGGTACTGCAAGGCCACAGTTTGGTCACCCCAAACCTTCTCTTCTCCAGGCTGAACAAACATGAATGTTTACAATTCAGGCTGTTTACTGAGCAGCTGGGAAGCCCACACCAGTTTTTATTTAGAGCCCAGGAAATCATTCCCACCAAGTGGGGCGGATCTGGATAGGCGCTGTGGGCTGCTGGCCGTGGTGGAGCTGCACATGCAGGGATGTCTCCCAGAATGCTGCTCTCAGAAGAGATCAGCCTAATTACTTTCCAAAACACAGTCAAGGAATTTTGAAGCATCTCCTGGTTTGACATCCAAGACGAGTTTTGAAAGACAGGATTGCAGATAGTGTCAAGAACAAAATAATCCCTGTGTATTAATTTCTCTCTGCACATCTCTCCATGTGGGGTGCATCCTTCCCCAGAGTCCTGTCACTGATATTTAATGAATGTCAAGAGTCTGATAACTCCCTTGGTGTTGTATCCCTGGCTGTGGATGGCTCCAGGGAGGAGCTCACCTGGGAGAGGTTATGCTCCCTCAGTGCTGGCCCTGTTATCACTGACAACACAACACCTGGGGGTTGTTTTACCTCTTCTCACCTTGTTGGCCACACAAATCTTTAATGCCCGTGAGGATTTGGGTGGGTTTTTTTTGGTGTCCTGCTGTGGTTTTTTAGGCAATGTTATTATAAAAGGAGAAGTATGATATTAAGATATCATTTTTAATACAAAAGCCACGGGTCCAGAGGAAGCCACAAAGATCTTCTGGGGGCTGGAGCACTGTCCTACAAAGAGAAGGAGAGCTGGGAGTATTCACATGGAGAAGAGAAATCCTGGGAACACTGCAGAGACCCTTCCAGTGCCTGAGGGGGGCCTGGAGGGACAGGGACTATTTTTATGGGCACACAGAGACAGGTCAGGGGGCAATGGTTTTGAATTGGCAGAGGTCAGGGCTGGATGGGATATTGGGCAGGAATTGTTCCCTGGGAGGGTGGGCAGGCCCTGGCACAGGGTGCCCAGAGCAGCTGTGGCTGCCCCTGGATCCCTGGCAGTGTCCAAGGCCAGGTTGGACTTTGGGGCTTGGAGCAGCCTGGGACAGTGGGAGGTGTCCCTGCCCATGGCAGGGGTGGCACTGGATGGAGTTTGAGGTCCCTTCCAACCCAAACCATTCTGGGATTCTATATTTTAACTAAAAGTTATGTTTCCATTGATCAAGAGGTTGCTGTTGGACTGGTAAAGTACTCTGAAGAAAATACAGGTAGGAGTTTTCAACAATGTCACTTGGAAGTGAATTATTGTGTGTTCATCCAGACACTGTGACAATAAAATTGAATTCAGGTGCCCTTAATAATTCTTGAGTAAAATTAACATAATTTTATATTTTTTGCATGTATCTAACAGTTCCTTCATACATCTTAGATGTGGTCCTTGTGATGTGAGTTTTGGATTAGATAATCTTAAGAGAACTTTTCCAACCTTAAGGTTTGTATTCCGTGATTTGGAGGTGCTCTGCCTCAGTTTTATTGGGGTCTGTGGTTTCTTTGTGTGTTTGTTTTGACACAGTGGGGTAGCCACAGCTTTTCTGGGCCAGGCCTGTGCTGTGCCAGGCCCTCACCACCCTCACAGGGAACAATTTTGTTTTAATATCCAATGTAACCCTACTCCCTATCAGTTTGAGACCATTCTCCCCTGTCCTGTCACTCCATCCCTTGTAAGTAGTTTCTCTTCATCCTTGTAGGGTCCCATCCCTCCTCCTGTCCCCACAGTGCTGCCTTTGGAGCTGGTTGAGGCTCCAAAATTCCCATTTCTTTACACACATTTGGCTGATGGACACAGATGGAGAGGGAGAGAGAGCTCTTGGGGGGCTGGTGGTGGCCTGGCCTGGTGGCAGCAGCAGCCTGTTCCTTCTGCCCCTGGGGCTGAGAGTGGTCTTGTTTGGCCCCAGGGTGACCCAGAGACATCCAGCTGAGCTGCTTTCAGCCGTGTTTCCTCACAGGAAGGGTGGTCAGGCATTGGAAGGGCTGCCCAGGGAGGTGGTGGAGTCACCATCTGCATGTGGCACTTCATGCCATGGGCTGTGTGACCACGTAGTCACCAAGGTGGTGTTGGGTGTCAGGTTGGGCTTGATGGTCTCAGAGTTGATTCTGTGGCTCTGTAGCAGCACCTGTGCATGGCCATTCCTGTGGGATCATTCCTCAGGACAGTCTCAGTGCCACTTCCAGGAGGGCTGTCAAAAGCACAAGTCACCCAATGAGGGAGAACATCATCATTTCTACAAACCTCTTCCCAAATTCCTGGGATTGCAGGAAGTGCAGCATTCCTTTAGGCAGGGATATTGATGTTCAGGGAACTGTGCTCCCTCCAAAAGCTCCCTGTGTGTGTGTTTTGTGTGCCTGACCTTTCAGCAATGGCAAATAGAGCAACCCTTTTTTTTTTTTTTTTGTAAAACACATTTGTCTTCCAGTCCTTGACCTGGGCTCAGTAAATGAAAACGTAGCAGAACTGAATCCCCACAGGATCAGGAGAGGGGCAGTGCAAGAGAAAGGGAAAATAAAGAAAAATGTACTGGCACCTGTGCTAAAGAACAGCAGAGCAGAAGCCTCTCTGTGGCTGTAAAAGTGCTGCCCACCCCACTGTGACTGTGTGAGACACCACACTTCCCCGAGTGTTTTCAACTTGGGATGTTCACCTGTCCTAGGAACAACTCCTGCACCATTTCTTTTGCTATGAACCCTCCCAAGGTCACGTTTTGCCTCTGCAGAGAGGGAGCAATAATCCTCCTTTCCCTTTCCTTCATGAGAAACCTCCTGTGGTAACAGCTTTAACGAGAGCTCATAAAAGGCTCCCTCTCTTTCAGTGATTCCCTCCAGGAATCTTCTATCGATTATTCTGTATACAAAAGAGGGAACTAAAGAGTTGCCATGCAGGAATATTGTACAGCATGAGGTGACTAAAGGGAGAACCTGACTGCAGTTTTATTGGGGTGGAAGTAGGGCTTGGTTCTTCAGATACTTCAAATCAGGAAGTGCAGTTAATAAATTCAGGGGTACCAATGCAAAAATAGAAAATCAGCTGCCAATCTGAAACCCAGCGATTATTTCATTTCTGACATTGATGTTGCTTAAAATTGCTCGAGCGGTTTAATAGCAAAAGGTTTTTTCTGGAGTATAATTTGTTAAACACTGTCAGTGTTTGATAAAATCGTGTTGGTTTTGCTGGAAAGAATAGTCCAGTGTTTCTGACAGAGAGGGATATTTTCTGTGCCGGACACTGTGTTCAAGTGAGGAATCTGGGAAGAGAGCAGGAATATTCGAGATCCTTGGATGAGCCTGTTTTCTTTCCTGCTTCAAAGCAGGCACTGGCTGGTTGAAATGCAGTGATAGCAGAAAGGTTTTTGGAAACTTTGGGGTCCTTGTCAGCTATTGACCGTTTGCCACCCTTTTTGCTTGGTTCTCTGTGAAATACATGCATTTATTAGCACCTTTGCTTTTGGAAAGCTGCAATCTCTGTAACACGAACAGTCTGCACCTTGTAGGTTGTCACACCCACTTTAGGACTGAGGGAGTAGGTCAAGATGCATCCAGCCTCTTTCCCTGACAGGATTTCTCATTTCTTTCATCATAAGTTTTGTGAAGAAATGAAAACTCCTGGCTGTTGGGGAATTTTGAGTCTCCATCTGAGGGACATCGTAACTTTGACTGTTACCCTTTGAATAAATAATTGTTAAAGGTTCTGATTTTTTTTTTTTTAACAGAACATTCATGTATTTTGCAAAGTTTTTAATGCACAGCGAAACAGAACAGGTGACCCAACACCTGGCCCCATGAAATCCACCCATGGCCAAACTGAAGGAGGAGGTTTCCTGTATTTCCTTTAAATCCTCTTGCATTCCCTTTTGCTTCCCTGAGCAGATTTTGCTTTATAGACATGAAGACATTATGGCATTGGAGGTGGCTTCCCTGACAAAGGACTGGGAGTTCTGCCTTTGAATCCCTTCAAGGGAAACAGGGAACTGAGCCCTTCTTGCACTTTGTGGCTGGGAGCTCTGATATTCTGACTCTGAGCTCTGATAGTCTGATACCTCAGGAGCAGCTCTGTCTTAGGAGAAAATATCAAACTCTTGTGCTCTTCCTGGAGAGCCTGACTTGTGCTCCATAGCAAACCTTCAAAGGAGCATTGATCATCTCAAGAACACACAGGGGTCTCAGTTTTTTCTTTCCCAGGACCTGTGTGTGAGTGCAGAGCTGTTTGTGTGCCCAGGCAGGGGAAGTGATGGAGCTGTGGGCAGCAGGAGGAGTCAGGAATCAAATCATGTCCTTATGAAACACGGGTGTGAGCTCTGCCTGGCACTGAAAGGGGAATTCAGGTTTTCCTCCCTCCTCCTACTGCTGCTGGGCACCTGAGCCTTAATTGGGTGGTTTACAAGTGCCCTACAAACAGGAGCATTTTCATTCTTTGCTCGTGGCAAGTTGCAGTGTTTTGCAACTGGGGACATCTCTGGACAAGGCCTTCAGGTGACTTTAAATGTCCCTGGCTGAGGAGAATGAGCACTTCATCATGCATAACTAAGGCTGGCTCGTTTTTACAGTGGGCAGGCAGGAGGGAAACCAGGGCTGCCTGAAGCCTCCCTGTCAGGGTTAAGCACAGAACACAAAGATCTTGTTTTTTCCTTTAGCTCAGCTTTGATTCTTGTGGCCTTTGAGTGTACCTGAATAGAATATACCTCAATAAACTCATATTTGTTCTTTCAGTTATAGAATAAAACAGTTGTAAGCACAAGCACTTAAGCTATTTTATGCTATTCCTAAATTTAATCACAGGTGTCCTGAGTGTATTTAGTGATCTCCTTGAAAACAGGAATGGTGTAATTTAGGGACTCTCTGTTGAGAATGAAACGAACCATGGAGTAGAGACTCTGAAGAAACACCAACCCCTCCTGTTTTCAGGGTGTGGAGATGCTGTAATAGGTCCCTTCAGTGCAGCAGTGACTGGAGGAGAGTGCTGGCACTTCATTCTCTGAACAGGCTTCCCTGGAAAACTAATGGAGGAGGAGAAGGGCTGCTTGCACCATTTGTTCCTTTCCAGGCAATTTTTCTTTGGGTTGCTTTAGTGTCAGGCTTTAGCAGCTTTGGTAAAGGCTGTGTTTAGTTATATATTGATAATCTGCTCTAGGAAAACACCTTTCCTGGCCTTAGCCTTTCCCGTGGCATCAGGACCTGCATTCCAGCTGCACAGCGCCTCTATTTCCCAAAGGAGAGCCTTTGACAACGTTATCCCAACTTCTGATTTGCTTGGCTTCAAAATGGAGAGAGGCTTTTAGGAGAATCCTGAGTCCTGATTTGTGCCTGGTGTTCCTGCAGCTGGGAGCATCCATTTGAGGCTCTTCAGGGTGAATTGACACAGGAGAGGCAGGTTGAATTGCATTTGTGACCACAGAATCCCAGAATTGTTGGGGTTGGAAGGGACCTTTAAGCCCATTCCAACCCCTGCCACGGGGTTGAATTCCCTAGATTTATGCACAGCCAGTCAAACTTTGCTTTAGTTGTCTATGCCTGTATTTTTTTAAGGATAAATCAGCCACTAAATATTTTTCCCAAGCAAGCCCAAGTGGGACTTTGTGCACTGGCACCTTTCCATCCACATTATATTAATGATTTGAAAGTAGGGCTGAAACCAGGTGTTAAATTGACCCTGCCTGAAAAAAACACCTGCACATTATTCTGCTCAAGTGGCCAAACAGTGCTGATGCAACAGATCCCAGCATCGACCACATGAGCAGCTGGCATTAAGAGCACACTCCCTGCATCCCATATTTGAGAGTTCAGCAGGTCATTATGGAAATCTGAGATGGTGAAGCTGAGTCACTGTTCAAAAAAGGATCTGTGTAATTCCAGCCATGCTCCAAACAGAAATGACTGCAGCTTTAGAATTAGGTGATTATTATTTCAGCTTGGACAGCTGAACTTGTTTATGGCCATCCTATTATTGAGACAGCATTGCTTAAAGTTAATTCTGTGAATACATTTTAAAAATTAGACTTGGGGCGTACTGAAGTGAAAGTTCTAACCCTGATGACCTTGGAAGTTTGCTGGATGTTGGTGTCTTGTGGCCTCTCTGCACAGTCAGTGCCCTTTGCTCACCCCTGTGGTGCTTTCATTATCACTATGTAGGAACAGCCAGCCTAAAACCCTGGTTAACACTAAAGCAAGTTTAATTCATTGAATTTCTTCCTTTCATTTAAAAAATCAGGAGATTCCAGAATCGCAAATTGCTCTCAAGGTACTATTATATCCACCCAGCTCATGAGGGAAATCCAGGTGTTTTGATAGATTTGTGTGGTTCTCTGACAGAATCAGAGTAGGCAAAATGAAGATTCTATTATGTTAATTGTATGCTTTTAGAAGGGGTTCTCACTGTCAGCAGGGCTGAGAGACACAGGGAGATTTCATTATTTGGAGTCAGTTTATCAGCAAACCAGTTAGCTCTTGATAAAATATATCTTACATGTTAATATTTCACAAGCCATTGTGAAATGTGAGCATTTTATGCCCACTAATTTATAGGAGGAGTTTGTAAGATTGAGATTTGAAATAATAGCAATTTTTTTTTAAAATAGCATTCAAAGATAATATCATTCCTGGAGGCTCTAAAAGCTGCAGAAGTGGTGGGTGCCTCAGTCCTCACTGCCCAGAGTAGAACAGAGTTTGCATTTTGTTGAATAACTGGGAAATTCTGGGAGTGACCGCATGGAGGGGTGGAGGTGACATGGATATATGGAATTTCTCTCACCTGATGATTTTCAGTCCTTTAAGAAGTTGGTGATACTTAGATTGATGTTGCATTCTTGAACAGGAGAAAACTAACAGGAAACAGGACTTTTTCATGACTTTTGCCTCCTGTTAGGTTATTTCTTGTGGGCTGGTGGCTCAGCCAGAGCTTTACTGGGGTCTCTGATACTATCTCTGCTTCTTTCCTCATCAACCTTTACTTCAGCCCCCTCTTTATGTATCTTTTTTTACTGGTAGCTTGAGTCACAAAAAGAAAAAGAAGAGAGATTTTGGCAGCTTTAGCCCTGCTGGACGTGTCTTGCTCTCAGTTTTGAAGGATGAGCTTTGGTGGGAGGAGAAGAGCAGCCGAGCCCTCCAGTGGTGCTGCCACCTTGTTTTGTGACCCTGATTTCAGCTTGTCCAAACTCTCTGGCTGTTGTGCAGTCGGGAGTTAAATCATATCCCAACTCACAATTCAGGTGGAGAGTGCAGGCACAGCTCCTCCAGAGGGGAAGCCCTGGAGCGGGACTCAGAGCTGTAACACACAACTGGGGCTTTGTTCCATGCCAGGAGAAAGATCCTCAGCAAGTGTGTGGTGTGGAGGAAATAAGGCAGAGTTTTGCATGATAAAAGGCAATTGGAGTCATGTTGGAAGTGATTAGAATTTCATGAATAAGCCGGTGTGCTGCAAAAAGTGGTAAATAAGTGAAATCTCCAAATGCAAACTGCTATGCTAACGTGGAGAGGCAGCTGTTGTTCCAGATGCCTCAAACAGCTTGACAGGGAACAGCTTTTCACCACCTGATCATTGCTATTGTTTGCAGAGCTCTCATGTCAGACCAAGAGCACTGAATTCAAAGCCAGGATGCCCTGGGAACAGGTGATTGGCTTTTCAATGAGCACAGCCCAAGCAGCAAAGTACTAATTAGAGGATCCAGCAAGTTTTCCATGGAAACCTCCAGAAACAATTCCAAAACTCTTCAGGGAAGAGCCAGGTTTAGAGCACCCCTTTGTGGGACCTATTTAAGGAGCCTGGTGAGAGCTGTAGATCTTGAGACGACAGGAATCAGACTCCAAGCCTTTGGGAAGCACAACTAGCAAGAGCTTTTGGGGTTCTCTCCTTCCAGTGAGGTCGTTGTACCCCTGGGCACTGCCACCCTCTGAGAGGGCTCTGCCCGCACCAGGGTGGAAATAATCAGAATAAAAAATGTGGATTTAAGGCTGAAAGAAAAGTTGTATAGAAGGAAAAGCTGTAGGAGGTAAAAAGACCTTGTTCACCCTAGTGGGAGACAGAAGAGATCACTTCTGGATTCTTTTTAAAGGTGGTTGCTTGGATCTGCTTCCAAGGTTTTGGTTGTTTGTGGTCATCCCAGCAGGGAAAGGTTGGGTTACTCCTGCAAGCTTCTATAATACAGTGCAGAGATGGGTAAAAATGTAATTTAGCTGTGGTATAATTTTTAATTTCCCTGTAAGATTTGCTTTTCTTTTAAATGCTTTCAGTTCCAGCTGTGCTGTAGGATTGATGCCCCACATTCCTCCTCTGCTCGCCAGCCCCATTCCCAGGTCTGCCTTGCAGAAATGTTTGTAAAACAACTCCTGAAGAAAAAAATATTTTAGAACGAATATTTTACTTAGATATCCTAAACACATCATTATGCTAGGGGAACTGTGGGAAAACCAGGATGGAAGAGAAATAATACTGTCATTAATCGAAGAAGAACATAAACCTTAATTTTTCTTGTTAATCTCAGTGTTTCAAAGTTTCTTCCACACATGTTGGTAAAGTGGGAGAATGACAATGAGTGTTACAATAGCACAGTCATTAAGTTTTAAAAGTGTGTTTTATTTCATTTTAGATGCCTGAAACCAAGGAGAGACACTCCAGGTTTCTATGAGGAAATAGCTTCAGTGAAGGAGAAGCTGCATTTGTCACAGTGTGTTTTCCTTCTTTTGTTTTCCTTATGAAGAGGAGATAAAAACATTTTGAATGATCATCTTCAAAAATGAACAAAAGCAGACTTCAAATTAATGAAGGAGATTGTTACAGATCCTAATCAGCAAACATCTCACATATGATTAATCACGTTACACCTGTTTATGGTTAACAATTGCAGTAATTGAGTTTTAATTTAAATGGTGAAATTGAGATTTGGCATTTCGGACAGGCAAGTTTGGGAGACTGAGGTTAACGCTAATTTTTGTGTGAATGCAGTCAGGAATTGTCTGAGAGGTTTTATTTCTGTCTTTTGATGTTTCATCAGTGATTGGGAAAGGCCATAAACAGTCCGTTTACATTTCATTTTTTATGCAATAAAGGTGCCAAAGTTTGGATGAGTTTTTGAGGAATTTGGTCCAGTGGAGGTCCTTCAAGGCACCGTTGTGGTTGATAGAACAGGAATTGTGGTGTCCCATCCTAAGGCTCAAATGCCATGTGTCATCTGTGTTATTTTTTCATGGAATTTCTTTTAGATTTCTGATAATTGGAGCTCATTAAGTCTCCTTCCTCACAAGATTTTGCATCCCTTGCCATCAGCACATTCAAACCCTGGGCACTCTGTGCTGTGGCTGGAAATTGATGCCTTTCTTTTGGGTCAGCAAACTCTACCCAGGTTCATTTTCTCCCCTCTTGTCTCATTTTCTCTGAGAAATTTGGTTCTGCTTGGCATGGGGGTTCCTAAAATTTCTGATAGCAAGTATTTTCCCTTAAGCCTTATATTTCCTGTGTTTATACTTGAGTCATTATTGATTTGCTTCCTTTTTTCTATTTTGCTGCACTGAGAGCATTATATAGAGCAAATTTCTTTAACACAGTGTGTCTGTATTTAATCACTTTGCTTGAATTAAAGGGATACACGGGAAAGAGAAAATTCTTTTGAACAAAATTCTATATAGCTACTACTCCCAAATCCCAGCCTCCAGTAGTTCCTGTCTGGAACACCTCAGCTTCTGTTAGAGCAGAGAAAGCAAAGCAGAGAGATGGGAAGTCACAAAGTACTCCTGGGGTCTTTTTTGGTTTTGTTTTGGTTTGCTTTCATCTAAAATAGAAATGTCTTCCTTTCTGTGGACTGCATTTCACAGCAACCAAGGACAGGAGTGAATTCAGATTTTTGCCAAAAGGACCAAATCAAGCTGGATGTGGAAAAGACAGATGAAAATCTGTTTCTAACTTGCCGTCCAAGGAGAGGAAGGAAAGTTTCCAGGCATCTGCAAGAGCAGCCACCCCAAAAGCCTGGTCAGTGCAAGGAAAGCCTATGGGAAATTGAAGAGGAAATTTATCAGTGGTATTTTTTAGGTGGTGGGAAATACTGATCTCCAAAGCAAATGAAAGAGAAAGAGATTTTATCCCTGTGCATTCAGAGAGAGCAACAGGAGCAGTTCAGGTTTCAGGAGTGGATGGAGGTGAATGTGAGTGGAAGTGTCCCAAACACAGCACAGTTCACAGACACTTTTGTCCATCCATGCACCTGCTGTATCTCAGAATGAATGTTCTCACGTGAGGAATTATTGGTAAAGCCACTTGGAGAGGGCTCTTCCTCAGGAACTGGAGTGATGGGGCAAGGAGCAATGGATACAATCTGAAAGAAGGGAAATTCAGGTGAGATACTGGGAAGAAATCCTTCCTGTGAGGCTGGTGACACCCTGGCACAGGGTGCCCAGAGCAGCTGTGGCTGCCCCTGGATC
Organism: Hylia prasina; assembly: GCA_013397195.1. Taxonomy (NCBI): domain Eukaryota; kingdom Metazoa; phylum Chordata; class Aves; order Passeriformes; family Sylviidae; genus Hylia; species Hylia prasina. The sequence continues at coordinate 506,886 of VYXD01005826.1, forward strand.
CCTGGCAGTGTCCAAGGCCAGGCTGGGCAGGGCTTGGAGACACCTGGGACAGTGGAAGATGTCCCTGACATGGCAGGAGTGGCACTGGATGGGCTCTAAGGCAGCTACAAAAGCTAGCGATTAAGTCCACTATTGTTCAGGCAGCAGAAAAGTGGCTGGAGCAGAGGTAGGAACTGAACCTGCAGAGGGGAAAGAGGTTATTTGCAACTAATAGGGGGACTGGGGAGAGCACAGGCACAGAAAATATTCCTGTGCTTTAATAAATAGCTTGGCAAATTGAGGAAGTGTTTAAGGAATGATTGGTGAGTGGTGGCTGGGGAAAGCACAGGGAGTCCTGAGAGGTCCATTGCAATCCTTTATTCCCTGCCTGTTCACTTTGGGATGATGCATTTGCTGTTCTTGTTTACAGGCACTCGGCAGTCTTTTATGCTCTGTCATGTCCAGGGGTTTAACAGACTAAACCCCTGAAAAGAGCAGGAAAATGTGGAGGCAATGTCCCTTATCTTTGCTGATAATGAGATCTGGATATTGCAGGAATGAACTCATTACTAAGGTATGGTAGGAGCAAAGCTGATGCTCTTGTTAAGCTGAGCTGAAGGTAGATTTAAAAGGTGAAAGATATTTTGATTTTAAAAAAATATAATAAGAAAAAAGAGTATTACATTTATAATACTCTTTTTCCTGTATACAAAAAAGGCTTTTATTCATTTCAGAAACAATTTGAGTCAGAGAACACAGAATCTTCAAAACCAAGAAGGCAACTCAATTTCCATGGAAGTTAATGGAAAAAATTCTGGGAATGTTATGACAGGTCCTAGAAGAGTGAGAATGATAAGTAGGGCAATTCAATAATCCCACTGGGAGCAGATCATCATCTCTGTTAAGATCAAGGTGTTCATTTTCACTTGTATTTGTTTTATGAAGTGCACTGAATCCGTCTCTGACTTGATGGCACTAGTGATAGTCAGATATAAACCTGAGACTGGGCTGCTGGGGAAGAGCAGCAGCTCCAGGCAGCTCCTGGAGTTCAGGAAATCCATATGTATTCTGCTTTAAAAAGAACTGTAGATTCTTTTCCCCCCTTATAATTACCACAGAGAACAGGAAATATTTTGTGTTCATACGGAGCCATTTTTTAATGCTGCAATTAAAGAACAATATTAGGGTTTTCCCCTCCCTGTGGGCTCTGGGCCAGTGTCTCTCCCTGTCCACAGGTCATTCTTCACCTCCAGAGGTGGGAGGTGGAGCTTAGGGAGAGAAGATTGAGCAGCTTTTATTGTCCTCCTGAGGCCCTGGAGGTGCCTCCTGTCTCTTCCCTGGGCACAGCTTCCTGCTTTTCCTGAGGTGCCTTTAGCAGCCATTTCAGTGGAAAATAAGGAATTGCTTGTGGGTTAGAGCATTTTGGAACTCAGAACATGACCTCTTGTTTTGCTTTTGCTGAAGGCATGCCCAAGCATGTGGCCCTTCTCCTCCAGGATTTGGGTCACGTCAGTACCATTCCCACTTGATGTCCTGGTTTTTTGCCTTGCTAGGAGCCAATCCTTTGTTATGTGGCACAGCCTACAGTCCCTGACTACTTGTGCTTGTCCTTTGCTGCACTGCTAAAGCCTTTGCAATGTTCTTTTTGATCATTGGAGGGTTTACTAGGCTAAAATATTACATTACTGACACACATTCTCCTGCTGGGAGAAGTCAAATATGCCAGTTATTTGGAAAAACTAGAGACTCCAATTAGGATCCACAGCAAGGCCCTGTTTCCTCTCCATTTATCTTCGCTACTTGCCACTAAAGTTGTAATGGAGATTTTATTCCAGCTTCTCTTATTTAACTGCAGTTTAACTGGAGGATTTTCTCTTGTCTTTCACGTGTTAACAGCTCTAAGAGGATTTAAAGGGAAGTTTTCCCTCACACAGTTGTTCCCATTCATGCCTAGTGCTCTAGTTTTCCATCCTGTACCCCTCCTTTGCTCTTTGGTGTGATCTCCATCCCACTCCCTGCAAGGATCCCTTGTTTTAACTGCTCAGGGGATTCTCGTAGGAGTAGGGATGTGTAAGTTTCCTGATTTTTACTCACATCTAGTATTCTAGAAAGAAAATGTTTAGTTTGGGTTATATCTGTCTTTTATTTCTTCATTGTAGAATGATGGATTAGGGTACTTTGCTCCAGGTACTTAATAAACTCTGTGAGTTCTGATTTAAGAATCATGGAATGGTTTGGGTTGAAAGGGACCTTAAAAGGCTGTGAAATCCAACTCCCAAAACTGAGCAGGGACACTTTCCACTGTCCCAGGCTCCTCCAAGCCCCAAAGTCCAACCTGGCCTTGGACACTGCCAGGGATCCAGGGGCAGCCACAGCTGCTCTGGGCACCCTGTGCCAGGGCCTGCCCACCCTGCCAGGGAACAATTCCTGCCCAATATCCCATCCAGCCCTGCCCTCTGGCAGTGGGAAGCCATTCCCTGTGTCCTGTCCCTCCATATCTTGTCCCCAGTCCCTCTCCAGCTCTCCTGGAGCCCCTTTAGGCCCTGGCAGGGGCTCTGAGCTCTCCCTGGAAACTTCTCTTCTCCAGGCTGAACAATCCCAGCTCTCCCAGCCTGGCTTCAGAGCAGAGGGGCTCCAGCCCTGGAGCATCCAGCAGATCCATGTCCTTCATGTGTGGCAAGTCTTTCATTGATGTCAGAGCTCTGATTATCCAACTCTCCATGCATCCTTCTCTCCCCATGCTCGTGTCTCCATTAATCACATACTTTTGGGGGGTGACTGTCACTGGAAGGCAGCAGCTATAAAAACCTCCTCACCTTGTTTTTGTCAGCCATGGGAGTTTCCTTGTCTCCTTCTTGTCTGTTGTCTGCAATTAAATCCTGAACAGGCAGATGGGAGCTGGGTTTGCAGGGCAGACAAATGAGCTGCCTCCCCTGGGGACACTGGTTTTGGCTGGAAAATAACAGTTATCAGGTATGGTAAAGAGTAGAGGTTTGGTGTGACTGAATTTTGTTGCTTAATGACAACACAAATGCCAGTAGTGGGTTGTGCCTGAGTTGCTGAATTGCAGGCAATTTGTTTAATTTCATATGTCACGAGTTTATAAAGGTTGTTATTTAAAAAATATATACATATACTGGAAAAATAACAAAAGGAAGATAAACTTGACTGCTGGTTAGCTTTTGCCCAGGACCTTTCTCTTCACCATGTGCTTGGCATTTTAGAGCTGGTTAAATAGAAATGTTTCTCTGTGCTGCATCCATGTCCTCCCTTCATGTGCCCTCTCTGGCTGTTCCCTTGTTGGAAGACACCAAGGCCAAAGAGGTTCTGCCTTTTCCAGAGTAAATGCTTTCATGTAATATAAAAAACAAGTCTAAGATGTGTTTGGTACTTTATTTTCTAAGTAAAGGTGAGTGAACAGGCAGTTTTCAGTATCACAATTCACTTCCATGGAAGAGAGAAGCCCAAGTGATGTGAGATTTATTACAGAAAGGACATTTGAGCTGGATCATCTGGATAAACCCCAGTTACATGAAAGGCTGTGTTTCACAGCAGTTGATGCAGAGGCTCCAGAATCCTTTGGGAAGACCCCTGTGAGGAGTATCCATGCAAAGCTCTGTAATAAATCAGAGACAAAAACACTTACATTGGTTTCACAAAGCTGCTCTTCACAGAATGCAAGTTCTCTGAAGAAATCTGTTCTATTATGCATTTAAGTAGCTGTGACATTAATCATTATGTCATTAATAATTTGACATTAGTAATTTCTCCCATCATTTAATCCCTTTTAATCTCTCTGCTACAAGATGCAAGTATTAAAAGCAATCAGTCAGACTCAGTGTTTTCCCCTCTGTCCTCAGAGCTAGTTAATTTTTAGGTGATGTGAGGAAGTCAGATCTGTCAATTCATTAATACCAGATTTGTGGGCAAGTTCAGTTGTCTTCTGGGCCTCAGTTTATCACAGTTCATGTTTGTTCATGTTGCAGTTCTGTTTCATTTAGGCCTTTTCCTGCTATCTCCAGCATTCTCAGACGAAGATTAAATTTTCGATTTTCATACTGTTGGCTGGACAGGGTGAAATTTTTATTTCTGGGCCCTCCAGCTATTTTCATTGTGTTGGTTGGGTTGAATTGCCCTGGTATTAGTTGTGCTTTCCTTATGGAGCTGTAGCTTTGGAAGGCTCCAAGAGAAGGGCAAAATAACTCTAAAGAGGGCCTGGATCTTCTCCTGACTGACAGGAATGAAGTGGCAGATGGATTTGTCTGTAGGCTTAGAGATGGTTAAATAAAAGCAGAGTGTTAAAAGGATGATGTTATCAAGGACAAAGAGTTTATAAAATTTAACAGATGTGGGTTTAATTGTGTGGCAGCAGCTCAGAGCTGTGCTGGAGGACATTCCTAGATAATACCAAGGCAAAGGAGTGTGTGCATTGGCAGGCATGTGGGGGCAGAGATAAGGCTCCATTTGCATATTGCTTTCATTTGGTTCCCTTGTTTCCAGGAGTTGAGAACAAGCACAACTCTGCTCTTGCATTGGCTGAGTTACTGTTGTTTGGTCTTAGAGGATTTTTGTGGAAATATGAAAGCTCTCTGAGGGCTGCAGTGACTGTTCCAGCCATTGCTGTTACAGTGATGGTTTCCAGGAGAGATGGGACTGCAGCTGAGGGAAAAATCCCCTCCAAGTCTGGCTGCTTCCTTAGGTAGAGGCCCATTCCTTGAGGCAGGGGTGCACTGCCTACAGCCCCAGGTGCAAATTGCATTCTCCATCCAGTTCCATTCACTTATCCCCAGCTGCATTTGGAATCATCCTCCTCCTCTTTAGGATGCCCACTTGTCTGCAAATTGACTGCTTCCCGTGGTGTCCACGGCTCCTGGGTGTGTGTCTCACCAAAGCAGGGCACGGAGAGTGAAGTCACTGCCCTGGGCTGTGGAGTGACCAAGAGTCCAACACTTCCTGTGCCCTCAAAGCAGATTCCCATCAAAACAGAGCATTTCTACTCTTCCTTTGCCCTTTTTATTTACTATTGGCCCTCATTTCTTGTCCTTTTACCTACCTTCACTTACTTTTATCACTTACCTTTTACTTCCCTCTGACTCACTGCCGATCTCTTTACCATCAGCTCTTTTCCTCAGGAGCATGTGTTTTGCACATATTTTAGTCTATTTGCTTCCTGTCCATCCAGGAGGAAAAGGGATTTTTTTCACAGAAATCAGTGCACATCATGTCTTGGATAAAGGGACAAGGTGACAGATCAGCCATGTCATAACCCCCAGGGCAGGAAAGGTGAAGACCATGAAAAGTAAAGCTGCTGAGGAGTGAAGCTGTCAGGAAGCTCAAGAGATGGACACAGGCAGAGCCTCTGGTTGAAAGGATTTTTAGCAGATGCAAATAAGAAATGGAGAAGAAAACAAAACAGGAATGTGCTGGATGGCATGAGAGGCACAATTGTCCTTGGCTCTGGTGCCATGGAGAGGAGACAAAAGCAAGATGGTAACAAAGGTGAATCCCAGGAATGTGAAGGAAGAGTGTGAAATGAAGCTGCAACTGAGAGCTCCATCTCTCAGAGACTGACACCCCGTTGCAGGGGAAGAAGCATTTAAGAGTATGCATAAAAAAGGAGGAAAAGAATTAAATATAAAAAGGAATCCATACTGTGCAGCTGATGGGTACATTGCTGCGCTGTTATCCTTGCTTTTCTGAGGGGACAGGGATCTAAAAAAGCTCCCAGAGTGCGCCAGGAAAAGAGGAAGATTTACTACCAATTTCCTATGACATACGGCAGCCCATCCCTCCTCTGAAAATGTAGGCATTAGTTAATGGATAAAACTGTCATACTTGGCTTTTAACATTAAAAGCAGGGTCTTTGGGAAAGGAGAATGCTCTCCCAAATTGGAGTCTGAGAACAAGACCTCAAGATTTTATGTGATTTGGCATCTATAGTAAGTTGAGTTGTCTAATAAATGGCAGCAATTCATCATCTACTTTGGGAGTCTGAAGTTTAGTAGGCAGTCATATAGTGTGTCTTTTGGTGCCTACACTACCTCAGGAAAAAAAAATCATGGATTTTGGAGGGGCAAGGGGATTATGGCTTGATTTATTTGGCAACAAAATTGACTATAAAACTACTTTTACTATGCTCAAGGGAGCAAGGCATAGAGATGTCATATTGAGTAATAACGTCAGGATAATATCAAGGTCTTTGGTCATCTCACTGATTTCACACAGGCAAAGCCACAGATATAAAACACTTGATACCAGTGGAATAGGACATTTCCTGTGGATAATAAACACCTGGGAAAATTAATGACCTGTCTGGCTAAAGAGATAAACCCTGAGTCACAATAAGTGAGAGCACTAGAGGGAGAGCCACTGTTTAACTGTTTTAGTGCTGCCTGAAGTAGCACTTAGCAGGGGGAAAGTGGTTTGTACATCAAATATTCCTACGAAAGAAAGAAGTTGGTGCTGCATCAAAGGAGTGCCCTGAGGTCTGCTGAGTGCTGCCTAATTGCAGTAGTTGATGAATGAAATGCATTTGTTGTAAGGTCTCTTTTCCCTGGGACACATTTTAATGGCAAAGTGTGAAATGAGGGTTTAGAGCTGGCAGTACCCAGGTGTCCATACCTGTATCAGTGAGACACTGGGAGGCTCCTCACGAAGGGATTGAGCTTCCTTGATTTTTGCCAGGGTCCACAGTGAAGTGCCCAGGATTACAGGGCAATGCCCTGGATTACGCACTTGAGGATGTGGATGTGGGGCTTGTCTGCAGCTCTGGGCACTCAGAGCCCAGGGGGTCAAACCCCTGTCACACCCTCAGGGACTGTGGTGGGAATCTGAAGCACTTGGAAGCAGCAGCACTTAGGACCTTGTGGCAGCAGATCCCAGTGCTTTGCCACCTGTGGGCATGGCAGGACAGGAGCCCTGTACCCAGGGGGGCACGGGGCCAATGGCCCCTGGGCTGTGCCAGCCAGGGGTGACACAGGCCCAGGGCAGGGCCCGTCCCCTGGGCTGGCCCTGCTGAGGGACCTCGAGGGCTGTGCCCAGTTCTGTCCCTCCCGGCCAGAGAGCCCTGGAGGGGCTGGAGCGTGTCCAGGGCAGGGAAGGGAGCTGGGGAAGGGGCTGGAGCCCCAGGAGGGGCTGAGGGAGCTGGGAAAGGGGCTGAGCCTGGAGAAAAGGAGGCTCAGGGGGGACCTTGTGGCTCTGCACAACTCCCTGACAGGAGGGGACAGCCAGGGGGGGTCGGGCTCTGCTCCCAGGGAACAGGGACAGGACAAGGGGAAAGGGCCTCAGGCTGTGCCAGGGGAGGCTCAGCTTGGACAGCAGCAGGAATTTCTCCCTGGAAAGGGTGCTCAGGCCTTGGCAGGGGCTGCCCAGGGAGGTTTGGAGTGCACAGCTCTGGAAATGTTCAAAATACACGTGGATGTGGCACTTGAGGATGTGGTTTTGTGGTGATTCTGTTTGGCAGCTGGACTTAGTAATCTTGGAGACCTTTTCCAGCTTCACCAATTCTGCAATTGCATGGTACTGCTACTACTACATTGCAAACAGATTAAATAAATCTGTCCTAAAGGACAAGGCAATTCAGGTTAGGGTTTCCCTCCAGGCTTGCTTCTGTTTAATTTTTTGTTTGTTGTTTTGCAATGCCTTGCTTTGACCTCTTCTGGCGGTGTTTTATGGGGACTGTCCCCACATTCAGTGGGATTGATTTCAGCAGAGAGTTCAAATGTGCCCTTCCCTGCAAGCCTCGGATGCTGCTGAAGGCAAAGCTGAATGAACTCCTCAGTGGAGTGAGAAGGGCATGGAGGGCATGCCACGAGCACTGCTGGGTACCTGCTTAATAGTCTGCTCACCTGATGGGATGTTTGACAGGACAAACTGAACTAAGCAGAGGTGAGGAAAGGGCAGTTTGGAACTCTTGCCAGAAAATCTCTCCATTTTTCTCCTGCACAAAGATTATATTCACACTAAAAGGGGAAGAAAACAGATCAAACTCCTCTGTGGGTAGAAAGCACATGCAACAATTGATCTGTTAGACCAGTGCCATTTTCCTATTCCTTAAGGTGACCAAAACTGGGACTTGAAATAGCCTTGTAGAAGACATATTTATGTCTTCCCCAGTAAATAGATTCATTTTTAAAGAGAGAAAAATCTGTGAGCAGTTCAAAAGAACCTCCTGAGCCCTGGGATGAATCAGTGAGTGATGAATCAATCCTAGGAAGGCTGAGCAAAATAGGGACAAAAGTCTGTAAAAAACTAGGAAAGGCAGAATGGTGTGCAGGCATGAAATGAGTTCAGACCCTGCCCTCGTTGGAACTAAAAATGCTTGAACCAAACTTTGATCTTGTGTGGGTGGAGGAAATGCCATAAGCAGAGATTTATCAGATCCAAACACGATTTTAGCTGAATATTTGGGAAATTTTGGAAGGGAAAAAAGTGAAAGATGGCAAGAGTTGGTTTAGAATTGCAGAAACACAACCTGGAGTCACTGTCATTTGTGCTTTAATTTATTCTGTATACTTGGTAAAAAATATGTGAATTTATATTTTAAGAGATGTTTCCATGAAGTTTGACCATTGTGATGCTCCTGATGCTGCAGCAGGTCAAGTTATAAACTGCTCCAATATTTGCATTTTTAATGCCTCATTACATTTTATGAGTTACAGTTGATGCTTTCCCATTTATTATCATTTTATTTGGTCTGTACATGCAGAGCTCTAACAGCAAAATTGCAATTTACAGCTGTTCTCTCACAAAGAAACTTTTTAAGAATACCCAGGAACTGTTATCCCAAACCTCTAATTATAAATTTATTTCAAACCACTAACAAATATGTGTGGCATATAAATGATAGATTGTACTGGGGTCTGAATACAAATAAATGATAAAAACACCAACACATCTTGTCAATGGACGGGTTAAAAAGGAAACATTTTTAATCAAGCACAAATTAACAGGACATTTTTCACAAAATGTAGTGGCACAGAAGTGTCCCTTTCTCCAGGGGCCAGAGAAATTGGAAATTCCCAGAGGACGTGTGCACTGCTGTGTGTGTACAACTTGAGAATGCATTGCAGTGTTGGATTATAAAGTAGAGGGAAAAAAGCCAAATCTGTTACCTTAACACAAGGTTTTGAGGAAGTTTTGGTATATAAAACCTTGATCTAAACTCTCCAAGGCTGAGACAGAAAAGGCAAGGCTGGGTGAGTCAGGATCTGTAGGAAGCAGGGAGGGAAAGGCAATTTATGATCCAGACACCTCAGTTGCTAGGAGAAAAAAGAAAAACACAGGGAGGGATCTGGCAAATTTCCATGCTGGGGACAGCAAATGAGGTGTCTTTGGGACAAGAGAAGAGAAACAGGATCATCTCCCCTATCACATCAAGCAATCTATTGCTGTTTTCCCTTGGCTTTAACAAAGCAGCAAACTCAGAACCAAAGAGAGCCAACCAAAAGTTCAAGGGCTCCCAGTCCCAACAAGTCCCTGGCTGTGTCAGCTGTGCTGGGTGTGTGAGCTCAGGCAATGGGTACATCCAGTTCCTGGGCTGACTCTTGAGGTAAATAACCTAATTTAGTAATTTTTTCTTTATTTTATAAGTTCCAGATCATGGCAAGTCATTTTTCACCATTGAGGTTTGTTTGCAAAAAAAGGTGTAAATGCTAATTGGCCTTTGAGATTGCTAAAGTACTTGAAGATGGATTATTGGCAGTGATTTACCAGATTTGCTTGAATAATTCAAATTCCAGCCATGTTCTTCAAAAGTTGCCATAGTGCTATTGTTTCATTTATTTGTATTCTTGGGGAAAACCACTGATGATTTGGAGATCATTTAATTCCTTTGTTTGTTAGGGAGGGAAAAAACAGCTTTTGCCATTAGCATGAGATTAATTTCACAGAGATGTAGAAGGTGAAACAGAAGAGAAGGACATGATTGTGCAGGGTTATAATTGGCCATTTCTTCTGTACCTTTCTGTGGAGCATGGAGAAAAGGTTGAATGGTAAAATTAAAAATAAAATAAAATAAAAAATAAAAATAAAAATAAAAAAACCACCACAAAGAAACACACACCAAAACCAGAAATACATTTTCTTATCTATTGATTTGACTGTGACTCCTGGAAGAGTATTTTCACAAGTGACCTTGTCTCTGTATAGGTTGGGAGATCTAAGATTAAGTGATGGAATCAAGACCTCATTTTCCTGCAATGATAATTAAATATACTGAAAGAGTATTTCACATTTTGGTTGTGTCCCGAGGCTCTGATCTGCAGTGCTTTTAATGCCAATGGGGTTTTTGTTCTCTCTGTGCTGAGGTGAAATGGCTGAAGGATGAAGCTGGTCCATGTAATTCTTTCACACTTGGACCTTTCCTAGCCAACAGAGTTTGTCCTTGCAAACTTCTTGTCCTCACAGTCTCAGTGGGTGGGGAGTAATTGCTAGCAAAAAAGATGGTGTGTTGCTCAGGTTGCTTTAAAAGGGAAATGAGATGCATTCATTATGTTATGCTTCACAAATTTAAGAACTAAACCCATATTCTCTTCAAACTCATCCTTTTTATTGTGCCAGGTCTATATCACCTGGTGTATCTATGAACTCAATTTGCATCCAGTTTTCTGCTTTTAAAAAATGGTAAAAAATATTAAGAGTCACTTGAAATTACATGCAGATAAATGAACTGTAAATCTTTGCTATTATAGTCAATTAAGAATATTACCAATTGGTCATCTTAGACATTTTTATGCTGCTCTATTTATGTGGTTGTTGCAGAGACTGGAACTGCCAGTGGAAGAAGGATTTTAACATGCTCATTTGTTTCTTTAGACTGGAAGTGATGGTTTGCAGAGGATGGTTGAGCTCTCCAAGAAGCTCCTGCAGTTAACAAGGTCGTTGAGATCCCTTCAGGGGGGAAAAGCAGGAATCTTCAGTGTGTCTGTGCAGTACATTCAGAGAATCACAGGGTGGTTTGGGTGGGAAGGGACCTTAAAGCCCATCCAGTCCCACTCTCTGCCATGGGCAGGGACACCTTCCACTGTCCCGGAGTGCTCCAAGCCAAACCTGGCCTTGGGCACTTCCAGAGATCTAGGGGCAGCCACAGCTGCTCCGGGCACCCTGTGTCAGGGCCTGCCCACCCTCCCAGGGAACAATTCCTGCCCAAGATCCCACCAAACCCTGCCCTCCTTCCCCTTAAAGCCATTGCCCCTTTTACTGGCACTACACTCCCTTGTGAAAAGTCCCTCTCCAGCCTTCTTGGAAGCCCCTTTTAGGTACTAGAAATGGGAGAAATGCGGAAATTTGGGAAAATGCAGATCCCTCTGCTTAAAATCTGTCTGGTTTCAAAGTGCTCTGAGTCTGAAAGGGAGCATCTACACCTTCAGCAGGTTTTAATTACAGAGCAGGCCCTCAGATGATTTCAATTAGCTATCTTATATAATTCCTTATATTAAAATGCTTAAATTCCGGAAGAAAAACAGATTTTAAATAGACAAGGTAGAGAATAATCAATTCCTCACTAGAGTGTCTTGAACTCGCTGTTCAAGAGAGTAGGGATAACCTTCTGGGACATGAAATAGTGGAGGTTATCCAATGTTTTCTGCTGTTTATTTTCCATTGGCAGCAGCAGGTTGGGGTCAGGAGTGTACAAACACAGAGCTGAGAAACTCAAAAGAGTTCTCAGAGAGAGAGAACTCTGTCTAAGGCTGCTGATGAGAAGGGAATTCAAGAAATTTCAGGCTGAATCTTGCTGCTGTCACAGGAGCAGACTCTCTGACAATGGAGACTTTTTGGAGGGTTTTGATCTCGCAGAGTCAATATTAAATGTCACTGTGAAGAAGCTGATACTGCCAAATTGTTCATGATATATTTACTTTCAAGTGTCTTCAGCTTTTAGGTCTGGCAGAAGCTTTCATGAAAGTTGAGTTAATTTCCAAGACGTTGTTTCTAATTTGGTACCACGGAGTCAGCGTTAATCCTTCATGTGTTCCATGATAAAGGCCATGCTTTGAGTGATGGCAGAGATGCCGTGGGAGAATAACTTCCTGCTTCTCAGAGACTCTATTAATTTTCAGGAGGTGGTATTTTCAATATTGATGTCTCTGCAGAAATAAATCAGAGCTTTGTGCAGCAGAACCTCAGCGTGGAGTCGGTCTTGCAATGAGCAGCAGCCAAACAAATGTGTCCCTGACAGGGACAAGGGACAGCAGCAGAAGTGCCCAGATTTGGGCAGAACTGCCCAGGTTTGGGCAGAACCCAGCCTTGGGAAGAACCCAGCCTTGAGATGCAGTGGGTTTGTGTCATGTAAATATTGCCCTGCATATTTGGTAGTCTCAGTCAAGTCCTTGGGAATTTTCTTGCCTTCCATGATTTCTTTAGAAGCTCCTATTCAAATGGAGGGTATTTTGTTTCCCACAGTGAGCATTCCGGCACAGACAGCAGTGTTTTGTTTGGGCGAGTCAGACTTGCACCCAGATTAGCTGGAGCTGAGCAGGTAAATATGAAAGTGGATCTTTGAAGCCTGAAGGCTCCTGTTCCTTTCTACCCAGGGAAAATCCCCTTGTTTGAAAGAACAGCAAAAAGTTCTGTGTGTGATGAAACACAGCTCCCACTTCAGGTTTATTAAACTGGATTTACAATGCTGTCATCCTGAAGAATGGTTCCTGTTCTGGATCACACCCTCACTGCTGCAGGGTGTGTGCTAAGAGCTTGCACAGGTCAAGGTTTGCTCTGCTCACAGACCAACCTGGAGCTGCAAGGGGCTCAGCAGGAGCTGCAGGTGCAGCTCTGACTGCAGGTGCAGCTGTATTTGCCTGGGGGTCACCAGCAGCACACAGACCTGCTTCCAACACCTTCCTGCACATGGCTTTCAGTGCAGGTGTCCTAAGATAGCAGTCAGAGAGATCCTGGCTCTGGATCACGAGCAGGCTGGGGTCGTGTCTGTGTGGGAGAACCTTGCTGTGCTGCTGGACTGCCAGAGACAGAGGACAGCTGTGGTACCCAGCTCTGGTCCAGACCCCCCGCAGGATCTCTGGATCATTGCAGCTGAAGAAGATCAAGGTCATCAGGCCCAACCATCACCCAGCACCACTACCCTTTTCTCCACTCAAGTGCCACATCCATATTGGCTTTTAAACCTTCCAGGGATGGACACTCCAAACCTCCCTGGGCAGCCCCTGCCAAGGCCTGAGCACCCTTTCCAGGGAGAAATTCCTGCTGCTGTCCAAGCTGAGCCTCCCCTGGCACAGCCTGAGGCCCTTTCCCCTTGTCCTGTCCCTGTTCCCTGGGAGCAGAGCCCGACCCCCCCTGGCTGTCCCCTCCTGTCAGGGAGTTGTGCAGAGCCACAAGGTCCCCCCTGAGCCTCCTTTTCTCCAGGCTCAGCCCCTTTCCCAGCTCCCTCAGCCCCTCCTGGGGCTCCAGCCCCTTCCCCAGCTCCCTTCCCTGCCCTGGACACGCTCCAGCCCCTCCAGGGCTCTCTGGCCGGGAGGGACAGAACTGGGCACAGCCCTCGAGGTCCCTCAGCAGGGCCAGCCCAGGGGACGGGCCCTGCCCTGGGCCTGTGTCACCCCTGGCTGGCACAGCCCAGGGGCCATTGGCCCCGTGCCCCCCTGGGCACCCCTGGGCTCTGCCCAGCCGCTGGCACAGCACCCCCAGGGCCTTTCCAGCCCCTGTGCCCAGCCTGGAGCTGCAGGGCCTGGGGTGAGCCCGGGGCAGCACCATCACCTGATACCGTCCCTTCCATCCCAGCCCATGCTGGGTTGCTGTGACGAGTCTCCATGGGTTTTCCATTCAACTTGCCCCTCTTTGCTGTAATGCAAAGCTGGGGGCCGTGATGGTTTTCCTGCTTTCCTCAAGCAAAGGCTGAAGCATCCTATCCAGACATGTTAATCCAGTCAAGATTAAGTTTCCTTACAGTGACAATTAATCCAAGCAACCTCAGAATTCTTTGTCTATTTTTTTTTTTTACAAAATAGTAGACCCATTATCAGTAAGTTGTCTCCCTGTTTTCACAGTTGCTCTAAAGCACTACCTTCTCATCTGACATGCATTAAAATTAAAAATTGTCTTTATTCTTGTTAACAGCATTTCAAAGCTCTGCTGAAACACTACAATTACTCAAAAAGTAACATACAGCACTTTTAAAGGTCTACAAAAACGAAATTCTAGTCTCTCAAAACAGATAAAAGCCTTGCAAACGTGAACCATGAAGGTTTAGAAACAATGTAAAGCATTAAAAAGGTGTAATTAAATAAAGAACACATAGAAAATCATTTCATACTTGTGCAGGGCATCATCATTTTTAGGGACTGGTGAGGTTTATGCTGAGTAAATCTTTCCCTCTTAGTTGGAAAATTGTGAGGACTTGCTTTGCATGGGGTGTCCAAGCACATCACTGAGTTTCCCAGGCTTTTCCCAGTGGAAATGAGATACTTCAGAGCTTTTCCCATTGAGAAAATCTGGCTTACATCAAGGTAGTATTGGCCAAAAAGCAGAGGGGCAGGACGATTTAGATGGAGGGTTGTGTTTTATTGGGTTCTCCAACATATTTTTATTGTAGGGGTTGGAAGTGGTAATTGCTCTTGCTCTGTTGGACAATAAATCCCTGGGATTCCTGAGGTGGAGTTTCCCTCTGTTGTGAAATCTGGTTCATCTCAAAAAGAGTACTTAGGACTTTCTGCATGGTGTGATTGGAATCCCAATCTTTCGAATTACATGAAGTACAGGGAAAAAAAAAAGGCAAAACAAAAAACCAAAACACTTCTGAGTTAGGGAATTACAATTTAAATTTGCAGCACTCAAGAAATCGAGTCTTGAAGTGCAAAACTCAGGTAAGAAGTTAAAAGCAGAGTTGAAATTAGAGAAGGTCAGAGACAACACAGCCTTTTCTACACTTCATTTACTCCCCTTGATACATCGTCCACGCTTCCAAATGAGTGTTCCCCACGCCGTTTTTTAGGGAGAGAAGTTTATTTTCTTATCATGAAATGAACTTCGAAGCATTGTCTCTCTCCTAATGAGGTGAAACTTGTTTTCCCTTTCCCTCCCGGTGAGTGCAGGTAGCCAGAGGCCTTGCTAAGTGCTCATAAATTTGGGGTTAATTTCAGCAAATTCCAAATTCAACAGTTTCCGATTGGGGATATGCTGAGGTAAGAGACTTTGCTAAAATATGAGGAATTTAATTGTGTTAAGTTCTCACCTCATTAGATGCGTTGGAGAACTTGCCAGAAGTAAGTGCTGTTGTCCTGGTTTCACAGTTATTTAGTGGTTAGCTTGGTGTAAGTGTTTTAACATTGCAATTAGAACACAGATACATTTTTATTCTTTTGTAATAAAATGATTTAGTATGTATAATTAATTTAGTATGTATAATTAATCAGGCCTGCTCTAGGTTTCTCTCTGCATTCTTAGCTTTATGGCAGGGCTGTGTGAAAAGAAAATAAAACATTATAGGCGCTGGCATTAATTTTTATCTGTAATGCATGTTCCTGTTAAAGGAGAGAGCATAAACACCCCAATGCTAGTTTCAAAGGCAGCTTTTCTCTTTCAAAGAACCTTGGGTTTTTTTGGAGAAAGCAGGGACCAGAGCAGGGCTTGCCTCATTCCTTGGACACCTCCAGGGACAGGGGTTCCAGCCCCTGACACCCAGGAGCTGAAGGAATTAGAGGAATTGCTCAGTTTGATTTCTGTGTGATTTAATGAAGTCACAGTAGCTGAAGGTGGATATTCCTCTGTCATTCCCAGAGCAATAACAAACATCACCTGGCTGAGGAAGGTGTGTCAGATCTCCATAATGCCGCTGTTTTTCTTCCCAGGATATTCTATTTCCCATGGGGAATGTTGCTGCATCTGTGCCTCCATCCCTCTGTGGACACTTCTTACAGCTGTTCAGTTTGTTTCTAGGTGAGGATTAGTGCTCTGCTATAAATATGGGCACATTTTTCAGGATTCTCTCTCCACTTCATGCATAAGAAACAGCTGGAGATGTGAAAACACTCTTCTTGCTTCTACCAGCTCAAGGCTGGCTCTTGCTTTTAGGCTCAGGGCTTTTAAATTCCTGGAATGTTGGATTGGCCAGTGTCTGGCAGCAGCCCTTGCCTTGGAGAGGCATGACCAGAGCAATTTCATTTTTCCTCTCTCCAGTGGAAGCTGAAAATACAAAAACTATTTGTTATTTCAAAGAAAAACATGGAATAGAGGCTCTAATGTTGTTTCTGGTTTTCCCCTGATGTTTTCTGGCTGCATCTTTCTTCCCTTGGGAGACCAATCCATCCACAGAGTTTTCTCTCCCTCTCAGAGTGTTCAAGCCTTTGACATAATTCCTGTTCTCACTCATTTGTTTTGGAGTGTTAGTGATACATTGGTGGATCAGGGGGTTATTTTCCCTAATGGCTTTCTTGGCTGTTTTCCTGGTAGGAGAAGTGAGAAATATGGACATGAGCTTTGTAGCAGGGCATGAGCTGTGGTTGGTTCTTGGAAGATCTGTCAGCCACAAGCAGAAATCCTCTTGCCTTTCCTGAGAGTCCAGACCTTGGAGGCTCATGAATTCCCTGCCCGTTTTCACAACTTCCTTTAATGAGTCTGATCAAAACCAGGATAACATTCAAGGCTTCTTGGGGTGGTTGCCCATTTTCCCTTGGCTGAGAGATTTTGGTTTTTTTCTTCTTAAAATCTCCTGCCTGCACTGCTGAACTGAACACTGTGCAGGAAATCCTTGGAGGGGCAGAGACTTGCATCCTCTGGAAGGCAAAAGTTGATAGCAAACAGGGATAACACCCAGGTCACAAGGCCTCAAGCCTGTAATAGACTCTGATATCAATGTGAATGAGAGGATAATCTGATCCCAGGATTTCCAGGATGATGTGGAGTCTGTGGATCCCTATATCCACAAAAGGCTGCTCACTGACCCGGAGGTGAAGTTGTCCTGGCATGATTTATGTGTGACATATTTGAAAAAATAGAGGAATATTTTGAGAACCCAGGGCCAGGTTTGGTTTCTTCTACCTGTGCCTTCTGCAGCTCTGTCTTCTGGGACAATCTGAGGGACAACCAGAGTGGATCCCACAGAATGTTTCTGCTGGAAAAGAGGAATGTGCTGTCACATTCTCTAGAACTGCTGTTGTGTATTGGGAACCAGACCTGTCCAGCTGAGGAGGAGTCACTGCTCCCCCAAGGAGAGTCACACATGGCCTTCCTGTTTGAACCTTGCTTCTCCTCTTTATTAGATACAATTTTCTGACAGGAAACTTTGTCCCCATCTCTAAAAAGGGTGGAAGGGAGGAGCCAGGGAACCACTGCCCTGTCAGCCTCCCCTGTGTGCCGGGAAGATGCAGGGACAGCCCCTCCTGGCAGCTGTGCTGAGGCTCCCAGAGCACAGGGACGTGGTTTGGGACAGCCAGCACGGCCTCACCAAGGGAAAATCCTCCTGACTGACCTCATGCCCTGCTCTGGTGGAGAGACCCATCAGTGGACGAGGGAAGGGCCACGGATCTCATTTATCTGGAATTCTGCAAAGCCTCTGACAAGGGTCCCCACAACATCCTTCTCTCTGGACTGGAGACAGCTGGATTTGAAGGATGGCCTGTTGGATGGAGAAGGAAGTGGTGGCACAGTCACAGCCAGAGGGTCGTGGTCAATGGCTCAGAGTCCTGATGGACGTCAGGGATCAGTGGAGGCCCTCAGGGGTCTGTCCTGGGCCAGTGGTGTTTAATAACTTCATTAACAGATGGAGGAACCCAGTGCACCCTCAGCAGTTTGCAGGGGACACCGAGCTGAGGTTGACCTAATGGTGACATTCCAGTGCCTGAAGGGGCTGATAAGAAAGATGGAGAGAGATTTTGGACAAGGAATGGATTGCCAGGACACAGGGAATGGCTTCCCACTGCCAGAGGGCAGGGCTAGATGGGATGCTGGGACAAATTTCACCCTGGGAGGGTGGCGAGGCCCTGGCACAGGGTGCCCAGAGCAGCTGTGGCTGCTCCTGGATCCCTGGCAGTGCCCAAGGCCAGGCNCTAATGGTGACATTCCAGTGCCTGAAGGGGCTGATAAGAAAGATGGAGAGAGATTTTGGACAAGGAATGGATTGCCAGGACACAGGGAATGGCTTCCCACTGCCAGAGGGCCGGGCTAGATGGGATGCTGGGACAAATTTCACCCTGGGAGGGTGGCGAGGCCCTGGCACAGGGTGCCCAGAGCAGCTGTGGCTGCTCCTGGATCCCTGGCAGTGCCCAAGACCAGGCTGGACAGGGCTTGGAGCACTCTGGGACAGTGGAAGGTGTCCCTGCCCATGGCAGGGGCGGCACTGGGTGAGCTTTAAGGTCTCTCCCAGCCCAGGCTGTTCTATAATTCTGTCACTGCCTTGGTTACCATGAGCTGCTGTGCAGAAGGGAGGAGAAATTTGTAGAAGGAAAGGCAATCCTATTTCCTCTCCTTAATTTTCTTGTCTTCTTCTCTGTCTTTATTGGACACTTGTCCAGAATTGATGGTGTGGGCTGCTTCATGCAAGGTAAAACAACATCTTCTCCAGGAGCAATCTTCTGCTGTGTGCTGTCTGAAAACTCCATGTCTCATTTGATGGATAATTACATATTTGATTTCAAATAAATGAGAATTGTTTTTTCTTCTGTGGCAAGTAGTGTAAAGGAGGATTTTAAGACCTGAAATCCCCACTGGGCCTGTTTAAAATTCCTGCTCTTGTAATAGTACAGGAGAAAAGAGCTGCTTTATAGTGTTTAAAAAGAAAAGCTTTTCTCTAGCAGGAAAGTAGAACCCTCTAAATAAAATCCTTGTCCGTAATGGGCAATTCCAGGGAATGCTGGCATAAGTGACAGATCCTGCCAACCTGAGGGACTGTCCAACTTAGTGACATCCATGTGAGAAATAATTCTTCTGTGAGCTGCCACACCATGGAATAGAAAGTTTTATCTTAATTGAGATTGAGTTAAAGGTCATGGGAATGTTGGATGGATGGCTGTCCTGCCTGTACAATTCCTGACTTTCCCCTATCCCAGACAACCAGAGGGAGTTGTCTGTAAATCAGCGTGTGCTTTGATAAAGGGAGCATTTTTCTAAACTGATAACATGGATAAATAACACTGTGACTTCAGTTAAGGGTAAGCCAGGCCTTTTCTGAGAGGGTATTTTCTGTACAAGAACAATTATTACTCGGTCACGTTCCTTTGAGCCACACTTGGGTGTTTAAGCCTCTTATTTTTCAGAGGTTCTCGAAATAATAACTTTTCCCTGCTTTATGCTGAAGATTTATAGTTCCATACAACCATGGAAGGGACACACAAAGGATCACCCAGTCCAGCCCCTGTCCCTGCCCAGACCCCCCCAACAATCCCACCCTGTGCCCCCCTGGCAGTGCTGTCCAAACCCTCCTGGAGCTCTGGCAGCCTCGGGGCTGTGCCCATTCCCTGGGGAGCCTGGGCAGTGCCAGCACCCTCTGGGGGAAGAACCTTGCCCTGATCTCCAACCTAAACCCTCCTGGCACAGCTCCAGCCCTTCCCTGGGTGCTGTCCCTGGCACAGAGAGCACTGAGCAGAGCCCAAGGGGTGTCGCAGACAGAGTCTTTTAATACTTGGACTTTTGTGGAAGTAACAAAACCCAGCGCTGGATTTTCAGGGATTTTCCTAGCAGATTTGTTGAATGGTTATAGCAGAAAACAGGAATAGTCCCTGGCTAGGCTGCAGCTAATAAATATCTATATATTGGTGTCATTTGCTATGCTCTGCTTTCTTTGAGGAGGACTTGGCAGTCATAATTAATTCGGAAACCAACCCAACCCTGAATTCCACATTACATGGCTGAGAGTTTTTCTCATTTTTGTTAGAAGAATCCAATTTAGTTGTGATTGACCTTTGTTCCTTCCTTATAGCAGAAGTTATTTGAGGAGCAGGTTTTATCTGAAGCTAATGTGTTTGATGTGTTTAGGGAGAAATTTATAAGGAAGCTGTGAAAAGGCTGCGTAAAAGTTATGGATCTGAAAATATTTGAGGAATTTGGTGCATTCTGGTCCAGGTATTTTAAGGCTGTGACAGCACTGGATTCAATCTGTTTTCCTTCCCTGAAATGAACACCCAGATTTAGCACTGAGTCCCACTTGGATTGCTTTAGGTTGTTTATTTTTCCTTGTTTTTCATCTCACCTCTTCTCACATTTAAGAATGAGGTGGTGATGCCATGCTGGCAATATTGCCCCATGTTATTTTGTTATTATGATTATTAAAAATTGTGTGCCACGAGGCTTTTTCATAGAAATAAAATATGCTGGTCTCCCTGAAGGGATCAAATAATTGACGTATTTGCAATGTGTGCAGGTGTGGTATCTAATAGGCATGGCACATTCCTGCCTGGAATGGAAGTGTGTGAGAGAAGCTTCTGGAGCTTTAGCAACTTCCTTTCGTCCAGCTGAATGCTTGAAACTCAGCCAGAAATCCAGAAGTCAGACATGTGGATATTTTCCTCTCCATCCCTTCCTTTTCTATCACTCTCCTAAAGGGCTTTTTTTTAAACATAATTAAATTTATGATGAGGGTCTTGTTCCAACCTGTGATACATTTCAGGTAGTTAAAGCTCCATTTATGCTTGATGGATGGGAATTTGACATGTGTTCCTCATGTTGTGAAAAAAAGATGCTCAGACCATGCCTTGGCTAATCTTTGTCTCACTGCAGAAGCAGAGGTGCTGAAGACACGGCAGGGGGTGGCACTACATCATCTGTAAGGTTCCTTCCAACCCAAAGCATTCCATGGTTCTGTGATTCTATGACATCACCTCAGGCTCATATTCTTCCTTCATTTCACGTAGAAATACAGAAAGGGTTGATTTTGATCAAAGTTTGAATAAGTTTCTGCAGAGGGAACACGGATGAATCATTTCCATAAATGTTTTATCTTACCTGTGTCTGGAATTTTTACCCAGACGTGTTAGTTTTGAAGCTAACGGCAATACTGAGTTTAGGAGATTTTAAAAACACTCGTTTTACTATAAATCATCCTCTTCTCTATTTGCCTTTTTTTTTTTTTTTTTTTTAATCCCACTACATCCTGCAGATCAGATGTGAGAATTATTTTGGAGTGGAATGGGATATAGTGTCGGTCTAGTGGCTGCTGAAGATGAATAGTCTCTAAATAAGTAATAAAGTTGAAGTGGCTGTAACTTGCTCTGAGGAGTTTGTTTATTGATACTTTCTGCCACTTTAACTTAGATTTTGCTGCCATCAATTTGAAATGGGCACTGCCATTGGTTTTTAAATTTTTTGATCTTTGCTTTTAGCGGGGGAGATGAAGGTTATTTGTGGGATTTGCGTTTTTTGATTGGTTCTTTAGAAGCTGCATGATCATTATCCTGACAGGGCAGTTATTTCTTATTACAATATACTCCAAAGCAAGGGTTAAAGTTACAATTTAAGGGAGGTTATTATACTTTACTGCATCATCTGGAAGTTTGCTAAGCAAAATATTTGTTTATGAAGAATCCATTGAGTTTTCTGTAGAGCTGAACCAATGAGAAATCATAATTGGTCTTTTGTATGCAAGAATATTTTTCATGCCTTCAGTTGTTTATTAAATGTATTGCTATTTGTCCCCTTCTCCAGATACTAATAATAATCAGTTTTAAAGTTTTATATGGAACTGAATACAGCCATGACTTCCATTTTTGATCCATTTCCCAAACATTGCCCTCTTTATTAATGAGTTGAACAAAAAGGTGTGAATGTATCTGTGAAAACTTCAGAGAAGCTGTGGCTGCCCCTGGATCCCTGGAAGTGTCCAGGGCCAAGTTGGACAGGGCTTGGAGCAGCTTGGGACAGTGGAATTTGTCCCTGCCCATGGCAGGGGTGGCACTGGATGGGATTTAAGGTCCTTTCCAGCCCAAACCATGCTGGAATTCTGGGATTCTGGGCTGGTGCTTTCTCCTGCGTGTGTGTCCTGTGTGGAGCTGTGCTGCTGCAGCCAGTCCTGGAGCAGGGGTCAGCCCCTTCACTGTCACATGGTGGCTTTTCCTTTCTCCAGCACCTGGGAGAGTGGTCAGGCTTGTGGCGCTGTGTCAGGTCTGCAGTGGGAAGGGGGGTCTGGATTTGGACAGCCCCTGAGGTATCTGGGTCCTGGGGTTTATTTAGGAACCTGAGGGGATCAGAGCTTTTGCCTGACTTGATTCCCTCACACACTCGCCCCTGAGAGCCACCCTCAGCCCAGCATCTTTATTCTCTCCTGCCTTTCCTGCCCTCAGGGCAGGTCCCTGCTGGCTGGAAAGGCTGCACAGGAAATCCTGGTTGTTCATGCCATCTCTCCATTACCAGACTTCACCAGCCAAGGTCCCTGGGCAACCCCTGACATTTGTCTGCAGGGACTGCCCCCATTTCCAGGCTCTCCCTGTGCTGCCAGCATCTTTTCTGGATCCAGCCAGGATGATTGTTCCCTTGTTCCCACGCCCTAAACCCTGGGTTCCCCAGCCTGACCAGGCTGTGTGCAGAGCACACAGGATCAGCTCCCTGATTTGTGTTTCCACCTCACCTCTATTGATTAACAGGAGGATTCAGGATGCAGCAATTTTGTTTAACTGGGCATTATGAAAATTTAGTGATAGAGATAATGAGTCAAAGGCTTCTGTGGAGAGTTTAAGAGTTCACTTTCACAACTTCATGCACAATTCTGTGCTGGCTGTCACCATGCACCGTTTAACCATCCTAAGGACCTCAGGCTGCTGTGTCTCTGAACATCCTGACAGCTGCAGGGATCTCATGGCACTGCTTTTTTCCTTGTGCTCACTCCTGACTGAGCCCATTCTGCAGGTGGCCATAGCTGATTAGCTGGGGGATGATGCTTCTCACACCAATGGTTTTCCAGCCCTGCAACAAATTGTCCCTTTTAGAGTCATATGATTCCTTTGCATTAGCAGGTCACTTCCAGACTGATTCCAGCCAGCTTAATGGAGCATGGGAACACTTCTCCAAGTGCTTGGCTGACAAGGGGAAGATGGATCGTGGTGGCAGGAACCACTGTTGCTACAAGAGAAGCTCAGTGTGTCCCTGCTCTTTTTCCTCCTGCTCTTCTCAGCTGGGACAGCAGGAAGCTGTTCCTCAGTGCTGGAGCACTTGGGTGTGCTCTGGCCTGAGTATTAAAATCCGTGTGGCTTTTGTCACTAAACCTGAGAGTTTTGGAGTCACTGCCTTCCCTTTTCAGCTCCAGGTTTGTGTATCTGCTGTGGTTTCCAGCTGTTGATGGTTCCAGGCACTGCAGGGGCCAGGGCTAACAAGGAGCAGTGCAGGTCAAGGCATGGGAATATCCTTCTTTCCCCATGGAAAGGGTGCTCAGGCCTTGGCAGGGGCTGCCCAGGGAGGTTTGGAGTGCCCATGGCTGGAGGTGTCCAAGGAAGGGCTGGAGGTGGCACTCAGAGCTCTGGGCTGGGGACAGGGTGGGCATCGGGCACAGCTGGGACTCCATGGGCTGGGAGGGATTTTCCAGCCTCAGAGATCCTGGGATTCTGTAATTAAACATTAATGAGACTCTCCTTGGTGCTCTGGGCTTCCAAAGGGAATTAGGTTGGTGAAGAGAGTTGAATGCAATTGTGTGCAGGGTGGGCCTCAGGAGGGCTTTTACCTCTTCCTCCCTCCAGATTTCTTGGTAAAAAGGAATATTTTGGGAAGACAGGAGCCTCTGGAACTGAAACAAAACTCATGTTTCATGTGGCACTTGTGGAAAATCTGGAAATCTGAGACTGCCAAGCAAAACTGCTGTAGGTGAGAACTCAGCAGTGGTAAAGGATCAGTCTCTCTGTGCTCTGTAGAGGTTGCTGTGTACTATAGAAAGTTAACTATGGATTCTTGGTTCTTATTCCACCTATCCAGGAGTTACTTTACTGAGGGGCAGGGCAGATTTTGCTTGTGGTCTCACAGTGAGCACATACCCAGCTAGGAATGACAGACTGACCATGGTAATCACACATGATGAGACTGTTTGCTGTGAGTTTTGCTGAAGAGTATGATTTTAGGCATATTTTATAGCAGTCAGGATAGTTGAAATCTAATGGCTATGTGGGAAATGTCAAAATTCAACAGTCAAACAGTCAAATTCCAAAAGCCTTTTGGCACCACTAAATTCTGATCATGCAGCAGAAGGGAGATAATCACCTGAAACGTTCAGTTTAAAGACACTGCCTCACTTTGCAGGCACTGGTGTTGAAATACACACAGAAATACAGAAGGGTCACTATTCGTACCTGTTTCTGGGATGTCTGTGCACATCTGGAGCAAAACCAGACGGGCCAAGGGTGCAACATTGTCTTTTGGTGTTTTCCCACTGCCTCAGAGGTGAGGATGAGCTCCAGGTCCCATCAAACCTGAATCCTTTAGTGAGTCTCTGATTATTAAACAAGGAGCGACCAAGAGAGTGGAAGAGACATTCAGGCTTTTCCACAGAGGCTCAGTGACTGCAGGGTCTCCAGCAGGCTCTTCAGAGAACAACTCCCAGCTAAGCAGACTTTAAACACAGATCAAGTAGTCCTTTTATTAAAATGCTTTCACACAGTGTAGTATCACTTTTATTAGACTATTCCATAAAAAGTTCTATGCCATATGATCCCCGTAAAATAAAATGTGATGGCTTGAAAAATTCTGCCAGGTTGTGTTGGCTGGGACTTGTCTCTCACCAGATCATTGGTATTCACCTGTGTGTCAGCCCTCAGTTTTGTACACTGTAATAATAAAATCTAGAAATATGGCTTCCTTTTGGAGAGAATATAATATTTTGTGAGAATTACTCTAGTGAGAAAATATGTTCTGTCATTAAAGATAGATAGTTTATAGAATTAATCCTACTTCCAGAGTATTCACTGTTATATTTACACAGGTGATATGTTCTCCATGTTCAGAATTCCAGGATGGGTCAGGCTGGAAGAGACCACACTGGGGCACCTGGTGCCACCTCCCTGCTCCAGCAGGGCCATCCCAGAGCCCAGGGCACAGCAGTGTGTGCACAGAGCTGTGGCACAGCCCCAGGGAGGAGACCCCCCAGGCTGTGTGCACAATGTGCTCAGGGCAGAACTTCCTTCAGTGCTCTGCTGAGGTCACAAAGGAAAGTACAATGCCACAGCAAGGACGGGAATGAAATTTCTACTCTCCTTTTCCCAATCCTGAGGTAGATCCATGTCCTGCTGCAGGGCAAGAGATGGCAGAAGAAGCACTTAGGATATAACACTGGGGTCCAGTGGCTCTTTCTTACAGCCAGAGACACAAAAAAATCATGTGATGGCATTGTCTTGACCTGCAGTTCTCCTCCCATCTGCTGCCTCTAGAGTTTTCCTCCAGAATTCTCCAAAGGAGAACCCATAAATGCTCCCTGCAGTCAGCAGTCTCTGCAGGCCACGTGCTGAGGCTTTCACCACAAGCACAAGCCAGGCTCCCCCTGTGACAAGATCACTTGCAGGAGATTTCAAGGCCTGGAAGGTGGGGAAAAGGTTCTGCAGATATCCTTGAACGATCTCAGTCACTTAAATCATTGTGCATTTAGCATAATTGTTCCTGAAGGCTGTGAAAACCTGGAATTATTTCACATCAAGTTGCCTCATTATGGAGGTTATTGGTAGTGCCACATTTAATTTGCTGGAAATGAAGTGCTGTGAGAAGAGATGCAATTTTCACAGTCACGGAATCTTGTTTTGCAGCACGGATATATAAACACACTTTTAAAACTGGGGTGCATTTATTGATTTATAAAATGCTCTCAGAAACTTCTGGATCCAATGGAAACATCTTGTAGGAACTCACCGGTGGTTTTCAACTGAGAGGTCCCACAAGTGCATGCTTTTAGTTCTAATTAAAGGGATTTTCAATATCTTGCTTAAAAATATATAAATGAAAATAGAAAGTGGGCCCTTGTGGTTCCTTGGTGACCTGAAAGCTTTTGTGAGCTGCTTGTGACACCCTGGGAGTGTGAGCAGAGAACAAACAATGAAGCTGTTAAGCCACCTCCAAATGTGAAATTGTTGAAGGATGAGACATGGAAAACATAAACTGGTTGGAAACCCCCTCCTTCACACCTTTTAAGTTGTAATAGTTAGTTAAATATATTCAATGTTTTTGCTGGCTGTCAGACATCTGCTGTCCGAGGAGGTTTGTCCTTTGCACAGATCCCACCTGACCTCCATCCGCCTCACCTTCAGCAGCGCAATGGGAAAATTTAGGTTGGATACTGGGGAGAAATTCTTCCCTGTGAGGGTGGGCAGGCCCTGGCACAGGGTGCCCAGAGCAGCTGTGGCTGTCCCTGGATCCCTGGGAGTGTTCCAGGCCAGTTTGGACGGGGCTTGGAGCAGCCTGGGATAGTGGAAGGTGGAAATTAGATGAGTTTTGAGGTCCCTTCCAACCCAAACTATTCCGTGCATGATTTTTATAGCTGGGACAGCCACAGTTGTGTGGCAGGTGATGAAGTATCAACAGGAAGGTTGCTGAGGGTTCACATGCACCATAATTCCACACTATCTTTCCCATGCAGACGTTTGCCCTGCGAGATACCGACAATTTTATGGCGTTTCCTGCAACCCCTGGGAGTGAGTTATGGGTTCATTTCTGCAGGGGAGAATGAACAACATTAATGGGACTTTGGAGAGCAGTTTGAGTTGCAGAATGATGTATCCTTATCTTTTGAAGTTCTCCTGTACCAATCTTTGGAGCAGATATGAAATCATTCAAATGGTGCTTTATGATCTCCCTTTAGGAAAACAAATGTCCGTAAACATCGCTCTCTTTTGATGCCCTAAGAAGTAGCTCCTACCTTTATATACTGATTATAGCCACTGTACTTACAGATCCTGCTGTCTTCCCCTTTTATCTTCTTATTTTTACCCCAGCTCTTGTACATTATTTTGGTTCAGATTGGTAAAAGCTTTCGCAGTCAGGGGAAGTTGGGTGTGGAAAAATATGTCCCAAAGGAAGCCTAGGGATCTCGTGAGTAGGTAGGTACTGACACAACTTATTTCCACTTGCAGGCCACTGATGAAAATTAAATTGAGGTCAGCCCTGGGCACAAAGGTTTATTTGAGAGTGTTGGTGTTGAGATGAGGTACAATTAATGTGTCACCTCGGGGTGCTGCAGCCAAGTACATCCTATTGTTCAGCAGTGAAAGCTGCTCCCCTGCTCCAGAGGGAGAGAAAAATGGCTTCAGTGGTTTGCTGTCGGTGGTGCCACCAGGGTGGTGGGACACTGCTGGGGCCTGGCATCCATCAAATGACTGTGGGGTACCTTAAGCTTGTTTGTTTTCTCCTTTTGGTCCCAGTTTCTGGAATCTTTCCCTGGGACTTGTAAAATTAGCTCTAAGTGGTTCCCTGTCTCATTCCCACCTTGGTGGGTTCATTCCTGCTGTATAGCCACTGGGGAAGGGAAGGGAAGGGA
>VYXD01005827.1:2163-31328 GCA_013397195.1 Hylia prasina
TTACAGAAGTAATTGATTTTCCTCAAACAAATTCCCTTTTAAAAAAAGAAGAGCATGTCAGCAGTCGAGGGAGGTGATCCTGTCCCTCTGCTCCGCCTTGGTGAGTGCTGTATCCAAATCTGAGCTCCTCAGAACAAGAGAGAGACAGGGAGCTCCTGGAACAGGCCCAGAAGAGGGCGACAAAGATGATTAAGGGATTGGACCATCTCTTATCGGGAAGAGTTGAAGGATGTGGGCATGTTCAGCCTTGAGAAGAGGCGACTGAGGGGGGAACCTCAGGAGTTTAAATATCTAATGGGTTGGTGCTGAGAAGATGGACATAGGCTCTTCTTTATGTTGCCAAGCAATGAGAGCCAGCAAGCAGAAAAGCTGCACCTGAGTATGAGGAAGAACTTCCTCACTGTGTGGGTGATCACAGACAGGAGCAGTTTGCCCGAAGAGGTTGTTGGGTCTCCCTCAGTGAAGATACTCAAGAAACATCTGTATGAAATCCTTTGCCATGGGCTCAGGAATAACCCTGCTTAAGCAGGGACGTTGGACCAAATGATCTGCTGTTCCTTTGAACCTTTGCCATTTTGTGATTCTGTTCTTGTGAAATAAAGACCTGTGGAGCTACAGGCTAGTCAGTCTCACCTCTGTGCCTGGTGAAATCCCCAGGGAAACGATGGTAAGGCATATGGAAAATAAGGAGGTGGTTAGTGACAGCCAGTGTGGGCTCATTAGGGGAAATCATGCCTGGCAAATGTGGTAGCCTTCTGCAATGGGGTTATAGAGGTGATGGATGAGGGGAGAGCTGACGTCATCTACCTGGAGTTGTGCAAAGCACTTGCACCCAATGGTTTGGGTTGGAAGGGACATTGAAGATTGACTGTTCCAACTCCCCTGCAGTGGGCAATGACACATTTCACTAGTCCAGTTGCTCAAAACCCCATCCTATCTGGCCTTGAACACTTCAGGGATGGGGCACTCACTGCTTCTCTGGTTCAACCTGTTTCAGTGCCTCATCACCTTTATTGTAAAGAATTTCTTCCTAATATCTAACCTGAACCTACCCCTCCTTCAGCTTGGAGCCATTCACTCTTGACCTGTCACTACATGCTCTTGCTCAAAGTCTCCATCTTTCTTGTAGTCCCTTCAGGTACTGGAAGCCTGCCTTCTCTTTTTCAGGCTGAACCATCCCAGTTTTCTCAGCCTTTCCTCATATGAGAGATGCTTCATCCATCTGATCTTCTTGGGGGACCCTTCTGTGGACTCGCTCCAACAGGTCCATGTCCTTCCTGTGTTGGGACCCCAGGGCTGGATGCAGGGTTCTAGGCAGGGTCTCAACAGAGCAGAGCAGAGGGGCAGAATCCCCTCCCTCCCCTGCTGCCCACGCTGCTTTGGATGCAGCCTAGGACATGTTTGGGCTTCTGGGCTGGGAGTGCTTATGGCAAATTAGACTCATCCACCACAGAGTTCCTGATCCAGGTGCAGCACCTTGCACTCGGTCTTTTTAAACCTCATGAGCCCACCTCATAGGCCCACTTTTCCAGCCTGTCCAGGTCTCTCTGGGAGATTTCCAGTGCTTCAGGTATGTCAGCCACATCATTCAGCTGGGTGTGATCTGCAAATTTGCTGAGAGTGCACACAATCCCTTCATCTATGTCACTAATGAAGATACTGAATAACACTGGCCCCCATATGTACTCCTGAGGGACACTACTGGTTACTGATGTCCAACAGGACTTTGAGCCATTGACCACTACCTTCTGGATAGTCAATGGCTCAGAGTCATGGTGGACATCTATGACAACTTCTGATATTACATTTGGACATACTGGAAAAGGATGTATTTCTATGTGAATTCTTCGTGATCATGTATTTGTAGATAATATTACTGGAGATAAAAGTAATCACTTGAATATTTGTGCTTATATTTTTGTTAGAATTGTGTCTTTAATTATCCAGGTCGTGTCATATGTTACAGTTGGTATGACATGATAAATTACAACAACTGTTAAAACAGACCCATGAAAATGGATACAAGGCTATGATCACTGTCCATGATAATACAGATGAAATACATGGTGAATGGGTGAAATTCTTGGAATGGGTGAAGAAGGATGGAGAGCATCAGTGGTGGGACACCCTTTTCAGATGGTCACTCACTGCTGTGGAAATTTTCAGTAGACTGTTTCACCCTGTTCTTTTAATGTTGACTGGTTTACTTTAATAATAGCCAGGTATGTAAAAATATGTGTAATGATCCATCAGCTACACATAAGGTCTGGATGGATGAAAATGAAAGGTGTTGAGAGGGATAAAGAATTGCCCTATAGAGATACCCCAGAAAATTGATTATGAGCGGGTGTGATGGAGGCACTGTGTTGAAGGTGTGACTGTAGCCATGGCACAAATAATGTAGGAATGAGACCTAAAACTGTGATATATGCTGGGAGATATTCAGTGAAGGAATTGTGTGAGCATGATAGCCACCTGATGGAACCGATAGGTCACCAGGTAGAGGCTAGATGACCCTTATTGCTGGATGCCCACTGTCACTGCAATCAGCAGTGGAAGGAGGAGTGACACTACTGATTCTGTTCCATTTTGCTCAAGCCCCAGGGTTTTTCTCTTTGTAGTTCCTAATGTCCCTCACTTACATATAAAGTGTCTGCCCTCCCCCAACATTTAAGACTAAAGTAACAGGATGCTTGACTACAGTCTTACCCCCACTTCTGAGGTAAGTGGAAATGGGCATTTGAAATCCCCTACCTCACAGACCAGTCTATAGGCTGGCTCCTCTCCCTAGGAAACCTCTTCAGTAAGATTTCTGCCTTCAGCTGCATCGGAACATGCATCCAGGGACACCTGGAACACTTGTACATAGCACTATACACTTATATTTTCTATATAGGTCTACTATACTATATAAAGGTCTACTGCCTTTATTACCAGCAGCCTAAGGGGAATCTACAACCTGTTTGTTGTGGTCTCAAAATGGTATTCCCCAATTCAGTTCCCCCACCCAGACTCTTCCAAATCACATGCAGTTGGCTTGGCTTCCCCTCCCTTTTGCCCTCTGGGAATGGAGTTGAGAATTGAAGGCACAAAAGGTGAAAATTGGGTTGAGACAAGACTAATTTGCTGGAAACAGCAATGGGATAATGAACAGTCCCAGCAACAATAGTAAAAACGAAAGTATAAAGAAAAGAGGGCAATTCACATGCAAAAATGCTCTCCACATGCACAGTTAGAAAGTGTGACAGGTTCCCCACACCACCACACTTTTTGTTCCACCAGAAACAGATGCCCTTCTTCCTGGAATCCATGAGAAAGTCCATTTTCCCCACAGCTGGCAGTGAGGGAAGGTAGGTACCAAGTGACATGGTACCACCATGTCCCCTCCTGGGGGCCATGCCCCCTCCTGCTGATCCGGGCTGGAACCAGGACACCGTTGTTTCTAGAAACCACACTGTTGCTTCGTCTGTGTTTGTGAAAGTTCTTATTGAGCCAAGCAAACTTCCAGCATTGAATTCAGGAACCACACTATTCATGAATCTGGGGCACTAATGTGGCTGGATTTCTGGTGTGGTTCACACTATCTCTGCACCTGGGATCTCACTGAACATGGCCAGACTTACTGTGCCTAGTTGTTTACATCAGAAATGAAGCCCAGATGCACCCAACCTCTCTGGTCTCCCAAGACGAGCTGGAATGCCAGAGGGTTTATCTGCCATATTTCTATAATCTTGACAAAGCACTCAGAAAAATTGACTTTTCTTTTTATGTATTTTTTTTTCCCTTTTACATTCATGGTTGGAATTGGACTATCCTACTAAGGAGTATTTGTAATGAGAATATTTTGTAAGATACAATTACAGAATGGGTAAGGTTGGAAGGGATCACTGGAAAATACCTAGTCCAACCTCTCTGCTCCAGCAAGGTCCTCTAGAATACATTACTCCGAATTGTGTCCAAATGGCTTATGAATATCTCCAGAGAAGGAGACTCCACAGCCTTGCTGGACAACCTGTTCCAGTGCACACTTACCTGCACAGTAGAGAAATTCTTGCTCATGTTCACTTTCTGCCCATTGCATCTTGTCCTGTTGCTCAACACCAAGAAGAGCCTGGATCCATCCTCTGACACTCTCCCTTCAGATATTTCTATGCAATGGTAAAATCCCTTATGAGTCTTCAATTCTCCAGGCTGAACAGGCCCAGCTCCCTCAGCTCTTCCGTTTAACAGAGATGCTTCAGTCCTCTCATCATCTCTGCCACCCTCCACTCAGCCTGATGCAAGACCTCTGTGTCTCTCTTGTCCTGAGGAACCCAGAACTCCAGATGTGCCTCACTGGAGCTGAATAGAGGGACAGGATCACCTCCCTCAACCTGCAGGCAATGCTCTTCCTAATGCATCCCAGGATTCCACTGGCCTTCTTGGACCCCAGGACACACTGCTGGCTCGTGGACATCTTGTTGTCCACCAGGACCCCCAGGTCCTTTTCAGCACAGCTGATTTCCAGCAACTCAGCCCTGGTCTGTGGTGGTACCCCAGTTGTTCCTTCCCAGGTGCAGGACCCTGCATCTGCTTTTGTTGAACTTCAGACAGTTCCTCTCAGCTGATTCCTCAAGCTTGTCAAGGTGCTTCTGAAGGGCTACACAGCCCTCTGGGGTATTGGCCACTCCTCTGAACTTTGTGTCATCTGTGAACTTGCTGAAGAAGCATCTGCCCTTTCATCCAAGTGAACAAATTAAGTAACACTGGGCCCTGTATAGAACCTTGGGGACACCACAATGACAGGCTTCCAAACAGATCCTGTGCCACTGACTAAAAACCCTCTGGGATCTACCATTCAGCTAGGTCTCCATCCACTTCACCCTCCATTCATCCAGCTTCCATTTTCCTGAGCTAACTTATGAGCACACCATTAGAGAGAGTGTTGAAATCCTTGCTGAAGGAGAGACAATATCAACTGCTCTTATCCATCCAGGTAGTTGTCCCGTTGTAGGAGGCAGTCAGGTTGGTCAAGCATGATTTAGTCATGCTTGACTCCTTTAGTCAATCCTTCAGTGAATCCATGTTGACTGCTCCTGATCATCTTGTCCTCCAGTTAGATGGAGGTATCCTTCAGGATGAGCCATTAACACTTAAGCAATCACTGTTCTCTGGAGAACTGGTGTTTCTTGGTGGTATGTGCTGAAAACTTTTGTTTCTAGGATTTAAAGAAAAATAAAAAGGCAAGACAAAACCAAAAAAGGTGTAGATTTTTTTTTCCCCTTCAACTAAGTCCTGTTCACATATCACTTTCCAGAGGGGTGGTTTTCACTGTTAGTGAAAACCTGGCCTGTTGCAGCTCACTAGCAATCACTTGCATTGCCACAGTTAGGCTGTACCTTCTCCAGTCATTGCAGCTGAGATATAATTTTTTGAGGATGGGCTTTGTCTCATTTGTTTAAGTGCTCTGCCTTCATTACCGATTTTATTACCTCATGTAATACTGGGAAGTCTCCTGAAGTGAAGTCGTGCCTCTTCCTAGCATTGAAGATGTCAGAATGGACACACATCTCTTGTGAGATGTTTGCTGGTGGCCTGGTAAGGAATGTAGTTTACTCATGATGGACAGGTGTAAATCCTTCTGTTGTCAGTAAAGTTGTATCTACATTTCAGTGCCACTCTTGCTGCTGTTTAATATGCTTAGGTTTTGGAGCTGCATTTTCAGAGCTGACAAATGATTTAGAAAAGCTGAGCTCACCATCCTGTATACCAGCAGTGGAGAGCTGCTCAGAAGGACAAGGGTTTTTAAGACCAGACACAACTGTTGTTATTCCTAGGTGGTTTTTTGACACTGCTATATTCAAGTGCTCTGGTGTGTTGTTGCCATGTGTTCTGAAACAAGCCTAAAGGAAACAGTGCTTCCAAATGTTCCTAAGTGCTTAGTTTGGATACTTGAGTCTACCTCTTTCCTACTAGTGTCTGTCCATCGAGACAAAAAGTATGAGTCTTGTGATGGTTTAGGGAAAATTCGGGAGAAAACTTCCCAAGGAGCCTTCCCTCCCCTCCCCCAACCAGTCTGGGAAAAAAAAACTTCCTCAGAGAGAAGTGGAAAGAAAACTGTTTATTACACAGGGAAAAAAAGAAAANACCCCACAAACAAACAAACAAACAAACAAACAAACAAACAAACAAACAAAAAACCCCACAAAAACCAAAAAACCAGAGCTTCTGCACCTAAACTAACTAACTAGTAAGCAAAAGCAAAAGCTAAAGCAAGAGCCCTAAAAAAAAAAAAGGCTCTCTCGTGGGTTGCTCCCCCCGCCCCCGCAACGCTCAAGGCCAGCCAGCAGAGGAGAGATCCTGGAAAAAAAACCCGCGCGCTTCTCCCTTCCCCCTGGTCTCAGACCCAGTATCAAAGGTACAGAGTGTATTATCACCACAAACCCAGCAGACGACTGGGGATACAAACATCACGTCACCCTAGGACAGTCTTTAAAATGAATTGTGAGAGCCTGACCATTAACAAATCAAAAAAATTTTAAGCTAGGCTATAGCTTTCAGTTTCAGAATTCAAGGTAATGAACTTGTAATGATCCCATTGTCTTCATCCCTGTTTCTACAGAGCATGGTGTTTTATTGTTCTACAGCTCCTGACTTAGCCACAGTATTGTGGAAGGAGAGAACCGTTCTTCCACCTGGAGCTGCTATGAACATTTGTTCTCACATAAAGAGAGATGCATTTCTGCACAGTTCACTACTGCAGCTGAATAAAATGTAAGAATATTATACCTAGTTGGAAACATCACTTACCCCTACAAATTCACATAAAATCTGTGTTCTGTGTTAATATTTTAAAATGCTCTTTAGATAGCACTTAGAATAAAGAGTAAGAATGGAGGCTCAGGATAATCTGCAAGAGCACTGAATTTTGGATTAGCCATGTTCACATTTCTTTCATCATGATACACTTCTGCACAGTTTAGGAGGTTACCCACACTGAAGTCTTAGGAAAGTCTCTGTAGCAGTGCATTGTAAAAGCCACACAGATCAGTCTTACCTATTGAACCTTTGGAGAACAAACAGGGAGGAGCAACGACATCAGCTGTTTGCAGTAAGACATTTATTTTCCACTTCATCTTCTGCCTGTGTTTCTTCTGTAGTCCGGTTGCTTTGGTTCTTTCTCACTTGCAGACCTGCTAAAGATACCAAGACATGTCAAAAAAAAAGAAAAACCATTTATTTTTTGCCTCAGAATCTATTGCTGAAGGACATTCTGGTAAGTAAAAATGCTGATTGTATCTTTTATTGATGCTCACGCAGAAGAATGCTATCTGATGAAAGTTCAGTGGTATCTCCCCCAATGGAGAAAAGAAAAAAACAAATTAATTATTTTGAATGGACTTTCGATTACTATCTTTGCTTGATTAGTATTTGTCTTATTTTTTTAGTACGAAATATAATATGACTTAGGTAACTTTAAATTTTTGCTTGAGAAAAGCATTAATCAGTCTACAGGTAGAAGTGGAGCTGCCATGTGTAGTAGTGTTGCAATTGCATTTTTTTATTCTATAATCAAGAAAAGTAGTACTTTATGCACGTGTATATTATAGGTGATCTTTGAACTTTGATTCAATGAAATGTTTGGAATATTAAGCATTCATTTGCATCAGAGCTGCATTCCAGATACTGCTGTAATTATTTGTCACATTGTTTTCGGTAACACAAGTTGACAGCAAGTTTAGGATATGTATTTTCTAGGTCTTGAACTGCAAGACAATGCTTCAGCTCTAATTGCTCACTAAATTCACCTATCTGTCATACAGCTTTGTTTGCAATGATATTTATCTAGAAGCTATGGCAACTGAGTCACTGGAGGAAGTTTGGACCTCCAAGACACATGGTAATGACTCAAATTTACAGTCAAGGTAGTACTTTCAAATGGAGCATTTTAATGTTAAGAGTAAAACTAACATTACTTCTTACTTTTTCCATAGTAGAAGAAAAGACCAAAAAAAAAAAAAAAGATAAATAGAGGGTGGTGTCAAACACTAAAGATTTGAGGTGAGTTTTTCTTGCGGATCCATATCCTTACTCATTAGAGGGGAAGGGTACAGTGGGAGACCAATTATACTAGCTGATCTGCTCTGCCCCTAATGAACAGCCTATAATCTCTGAGGCCTCTGCAATGTATGGCACCATATCTTGTACTAGCACTTGTTCCCTGTGAAACAGTGCACTGCATGTTGTAATGGTGCACATAGGCAATAAAATTTACCAGTGGTTAAAGATTATGCTATTTCTGCTTGAGCCTTTGGTGTGAGTGAATTTCTCAACCTTCAGAATTCAGTTTACCTCAGAGTATCAAACTGGCCTGGTGATGTGGAATTCCTGATTTTATGCTTGCTTGCACAAATGACTTCTGGGTCTGAAATTTTGACCACATGTTTTTTTCTGCCTTTCATCTTATGTCTTCATGTCTTCAATCAATGATCAATTTTTATCAGTGAAGGTGAAATATAACTTACGGAACTGATCAGAATTCTTAACCTTGTAGCAATAAATTTCAGGAAGGTAATACTTAAGGTGGGAAATAATGCAGCACAAAGAGCTGAAGACAGGATTTTACAGTTAGCTAGATGGTGGGCTTTTGTTTTGCTTTTTTCCAAGCCTCTAAATTGTTAGACTTACTTTGCAAATGATTAAGAAATGCAGTTAGATGTTTACTTTTAGCTTGTTTGGGCAAAATGCTAGGAAAAAAAAGTAAAAAGTACAGAAATTACTGATTCATGTTGTGAAAACTGTGTCAGTGAAGAAGCAATCTGTTCACTTCCATAAAAAAATCTCATGAAAACATTGAGACCACTGTAGCCTGCGTGAATAAAAGGGCCTCATGTTTTTTTAGCACTCATGCTTTGCTTTTGTTTATAATTTGTATTTGAGTGTGGTGATATTGATGACACAGTGGTTCATCAAAACTACCTGCTAGCATTTCTCCCTTTTCTTTGCTTTTAGATTGTGATGAAAGATAATTGCAGTTCTCATACTAAAATTCTACTTATACTTAACCCTGCATGGAATTACAGATCTTTCGGAGTATAGAATAACTGTACTCTTGACGTATAATTTCATCCTGATGTCTGTGTGCTTCCAGCCTAGATTATATGTAAAAGTAAATAAGCAGTTTAAGGTGGTCATTCAGTTATTCTTCTTCATTAATTTTCTCTGTGCGCCCTCAAGAGATGCTATTTTCAATTGGCAATTACGTGTATAATTACATAGACTGTTACAAACTATGTGGGCACCTGGCTCACTAATACAGATGATCTTGTAGATCCAGCTGTGTGTCTGTGTGGCTGAACATATTTTGAATGGCTCTTTTTTCGTAATGATGTTGGGTGAAAATTAATTCCTATTCCTCACGTTGGTTTTGCAGATACGCTACATCTCTCAACTTGTAGTTTTGAAGTAATAACATGGAATGCTTGCACTGGTTCAGTTATCCTGATGAAACAACCCCAGTTTGTCTCCTAAATTGTTCATTAACTTTTAACAAACCAAATGCATTTGACATACTCAGGTCTTATGTGAAAAATAGGTCACACGTGCTAGAGACACTATAAGTAAAACCTTGTTTCTCCAGTGCTTTTTTCCTGAAACAGAACAACCAACGTTTCAGAAATATAACTGTAAAAACTTGTGAGGAGCCAATGCTTGACCCTGCAAGAATGTTTGCAGGAGTTTTTCTGAACCTGAATGAGCCACATAGCAGTCTATGATTGCAGGAGCAGAACTTCAATATAATGTACCCTTTTGCAGGGATAACAATTCCTCTTGTCATCCAAAAAAATTCACACATGATATTTCAGAGGTCCACACTGCAGGTACAGAAGGGATAAACACTTGCAGAAGTGCAGACCTCTGACAGTTAAAAGATGTGGATCAAAACAGCTAATACACACAGAAATGCAACACAATGTTTAAAATAAAAGAGTGCAAAACTGCTAAAGAAAAGTCTTACCTTAAATACTTCTTCCAAAATTACTGCAAGAGTATTTTATTATGCCGAAATTATCCTGATTATTTCAGATAGCTTTGCAGACATTTTTCATTGTCCCTTCACCAAGGAGGCTGCTGGCCTGTGCGGGTGATAGTAAAATGTCAGAACTGACCTGAGGAGAGGAGTGAAAACAGGGTAATACATAGCCTTCACGATGCAAATTGATAAAATTGCTTCTTGGCAGATGCACAAAAACTAGCAGTCTCTAGACCACAAGAAATTACATTCTATTAATAAATCCTTTTTTTTTTTAAATCACAAAAAAGAAATCTGTCTTATTTTTGTCTTCTAGATAAGCTATGTGATCAGATAAGTGATGCTGTTCTAAATGCTCATCTCAGAATTGATCCAGATGCCATGGTTGCCTGTGGTAAGTACAATACAGATAGAAAAACAAATTAATGAAGTACAACATGTAATCAATGTTGATATAATGTCTTCTGTTCCAAAATTCCTCCAATAGCTGGCTGCCAGTCAAGACTTGCACAATCAGTAAAGACCTCAGCTGTGGCAGTCTGATTCAGAAGAGAAGGAAAAGCAGGGAAAAAAGCTGCAAAAAAAGGAACAGAATAAAGGAAAGACATAATACTCCAGTGCAAATTAAAAATTATGAAATGTAAGAAGTACACCAGGTGGTATCATGGCAAAGTAGGGCTGTCAGGGTGGTTGTTACTGAGGAATCTAAGAAAATCAAGAAAAAAGTGAAGTGTGGAAAGATACATGTCAATGTAATGACGTAATTAATGACGTGATTTCACAGAGTAATTAGGGTGATGCCCTTTGTTCACAGGAGGATAAGATTGTTTGAATGTGATTCTGATCAAAGTGGCTTGCTATTTTGTGTGACTTTCCATTAGGACTATGCATGGATGTTGTCACTAGCAATAGAGGCTATGAATATGTTACCAAGTCCGAATGAGCAGGATTGCCACAGAAAAATTGCCACAGAAAAATAGACACAGAAAAAGAATGTACCTAAAGAGCTTTCCAAATGCTGTGATTTTATTTCTAGAACAAGCCACCAAGGCCATAGTTACAGCACAGAGGACTAGCTGCATCTAATAAATACCATGATCTAATATTTTTCATCTGAAACATCTCATGTGATCCTTGGTGCACAGATGTGCGCAGTGAGATGTGAGAAGAGGATTTAGCATATGTGTTAGACTTGATGAAGCTTGTATTTCAATATTTCAGGCAGTTATGCTTCTAAAACTGCTGAAAAGTTGAAGATGGTAACAGAAAAATGCTGCAAAAATGTCAAGGAAAAATGTGTGTAAGAGATGTGAGAAACAGGTGTGACAGGATTACATAGACTAGTAGATCATATTGTTGTATGTGTTCTTACATAAAACAGAAAAGTTTGCAGACCAGATGGACTCTTGAAACAAACAACAAAATAAAATATTAAATGATTCTGCACAAAAACTCTAATGAAGTTGCATAGCTTCTTGCTCCAGGATCTTGTAGAAGCTAAAAGTTTTTGTGGTTGCCACAGACAACTGGGTGAATTACTGTAATAAAAATATATTGAAGACTGGTAATACCATCTGTTAATAAATTATGTTCCTTTGGCTTCAGGAAAACACTGAGCTGAAAATCTTGTGTTTGGAGAAACAGCCCTACGTACTTGATCTGCTCTTATAAACATTTGCTTCTATCCAATGTGAAGATAGGATAATTGGCTATGATGGGCCCCAAATGCATGCAGGCTTTTAAATGTTCATATTAGTTGAAGAGAAGAGTTACAAAGACCCATAAGTGTGCTAATGCTTTACACTGAGTTTCCCCCTGTGAGTAATCCTTCATTCACAGAATCATCTTCAGGATCTCTCTGTTTAACTGTAAAATAGCATAAGTAAATTTCTGACATTTTCCTGACATATTTTCTCCAGAATCTGTGGCAAAAACTGGAATGCTTTTGCTCTGTGGAGAGATCACATCCCAGGCTATAGTAGATTATCAACAAATTGTTAAGAGGGACCCTTAAGAGGATAGGATTATGATGACACTTCCAAGAGTGAGTGAGATGCTTAGTGCTGATTAATACTGATTGTGGGTTCAATTGATGTATGGGCCATTCATTTAAGAATTGCACTTGATGATCCTTGTGGGTCACTTCCAACTCAGAATATTCTGTGATTCTCTAATGAGATCCTAATGTAGGATCTCATTCTCTAATGAGATCCTACATGTGTTCATTCATGGGTCTGTTCTGCATGTCGCCAAAGTCATGTTTTTATGGTCTTCTGAAGAATAAAATCAAAATCGAGACCTGTGAGAAGACTCAAACCTGTTGCTGGTCTGTATTTCTCACTGATGATATTGAAGGAGCTATTTTAAGGTGGTGTACTTGTAAAAGACTTATTCTTGAAAGTGTTCTTACACTTTCAAGACAGCATGTTACTGCTGTCTCTTCTTGCTTTTCAGATGCAGAAGAGCTAGCATTCGGACAAATGACAGAAGTGGTTACATCTGTACAATGAAAGCTTTAACACTGATGTTCCTTGTCCTTGGGGTGCACGAGCCCGTGACACTGGAAGTTCACACCAAAACAATTCTTTATCTATTCTTTACACTTATCCCAAAGGAGTTTCCTTTCAGCAGCTGAACTACTTACATCACTACTCCCCTTCAGTCTTCCTTCTTCATGTAGGATGTATATTTTTTTTTGTCTAATTCAGTTGAATCCTAGCACATCCTACAAGAAAAAAATGAATACCAGTTTCTGGTAACATTTCCCACACTCTTCTGCCAGGTTTAATACCCAAATGGTTTGAACCCTAGTCAAAATAAGCAATGTCATTACAGGCAACATCATAATAAGCATAATCAACCTTGGCAGGGTAGCTTGTAAGATTATGTATCCTACCAGTCTCAAGAATTTAAGTTTGGCCTAATAGCACTAACCTACACATATCCTGAAACTGTTAAATAAATGTACTGATTATCTGCTTCTGTTAGCAATAGCAGTAGAGGAAGCTTATATGCATAGAATTTTAAAAATTTTTGCCAAGATAACTAGATAATCCTTAAAAACTTCTCTAGTTTTTGTGAATTGGTGAACTCTCAGGAATGTATGAGCTAACTTTACAAAACTCCTTTCACTAAGACTGGACTATAAGACTTTCACAGTTTAGTGGCCCTAGAACAACAATGTAAAGAAATCAGGCAAACTGTCTCCCGTGGCAAGACTGGCAATGACATTGGAGCAGGGTATCAGGTAATTCCAGGCGCTTATTCAAATCTAGCTTAAGCACAAGCAGTTACAATTACAATGGACTGGAAACTTTTCTTAAAAACTTGTGCAAATTGCAAGAATCAGCAGATGACCACTGTGTACCCTCTTAATCCTCAGAAGTGTGAAAATATATCACAGACTTCACCTGTTTCAAGGAAAGTGGCTTTCAGTGGCCCATATTCAGTGGCCGTAACATGATGGAGCTACAATTAATATTGTCAATCAGTAAGTTTCCGATCTTTCAAGTCCTTTAGCCTGGCAACAATTTCTGTGTCTCATGTGGGGAGAAGACTGATCAGTGTTGATAAGCTTTATGTTAATGAAGCCTTTGCAGCATGTTCCTACAGATGTTTAAGGCAGAGCCATTCTTGGGAACGAGCCCCTGTTGTGGCTGTAATTTTTGCACATAAATGTTATTTCTGGATGGTTGTATGTGAGGGGTATTCACTCTGCATGTTACTGCTGTCTCTTGCTAAGCTTGAGTGATTCTGAAGTACTATGAGGCAAAGACAGGTGCAGAATGGAAAGAGAACATGGAAATGGGTGGCTTATTTCCCCATTTTTCAGTGCAGTTCCCTGATTTTTAATGCAGGGTTTGATGTTTGGCTATGCCACTGATGAAACTGAGGAATATATGTCCTTAACAGTCCTCCTGGCTGTCTTGGTTTGGAAAGACAGGTATCTGCCAGGGAGAGCTGGAGCTTCTCTTGAAATGGAGAATGTAAGTCCTCTCCCTCTAAATTATTATAATTTTGCAATTAGGGGCTTTCAGGCAAAGATAT
This sequence comes from Hylia prasina, assembly GCA_013397195.1. NCBI lineage: Eukaryota > Metazoa > Chordata > Aves > Passeriformes > Sylviidae > Hylia > Hylia prasina. Next base: position 16,223 of record VYXD01005827.1, read on the forward strand.
GGGATTAGGAATAACAGTTCTTTACTACTAGGAGTATTAAAAATACAAATGTAATTGTACAAAAAAACCAACCAAACAAAAAATCCTAGGAACCTTGACAGAGNACCCCCAAAATCTCCCCAACCAGATTCAAGGGATGGGAAATAGAATTCACTTTTTTGGTTGCATATTGCAACCCAAGACGCTGGCACAAGGCCATAAGGGCTCTGGAATGGAATGGAACATGGCCCTGGGTCAGACCAGATGACAAACAAACACAGGTTTGTAACAGATGCATCAACTGTAAGGGTGAGAAACAACAGAAGTAATTTACCCTGTTTGCTACTATATTAGAATTTATGTTTGTCAGAAATGGTGCTGTCATTCTCATGTTCCAAGGTGATGTGAGTTTCATAAGGTATGTTTGTATATAGCACATGTATTTGTTTAAACTGTTCTATCAGTGTCTCAGCAGGTCTCTTCAAACCAATACTTGTATTTTCCTTGTTTTCCCCTGGAGATAAGGAACAGAAACAAATTACTAGTCATCAGGTTTGTTTTTTTCTGAATAATTACTAGCGGCTAATAGCTGTATTGCTGTGCTCAGTGGATTAGTCACTGAGCATAGTGTAAGAGTGATGCACTTTGGCTGTTTCAAAGACAGTAAGTTCTCTGTTTTCTGGGCTGTGAAACTTGCAGAACAGGAAAGGCAAAACATACATGTGGTGTTTTCAGTACAGCCAAGTGTTCTAGTCTTAATTTCTGTTATTTAGTGTGGATCAAGTGCACTGAGTTATACTGTTGTGGTTGTTGCAATACAACATGAATTGTGTCCCTGCCTCCTGTTAGGAGTGTACAGAACATGTCAACAGGCTGATTAATGATGTATCTATTCAAGCGTGTTTGAAGAGTAAGAAAGCAGAGAGACCACTTTAGTCTGTAAGTAAACAGGTACTAAGGATGGAGCAATGCCAGTTTATACTTGCATGTACATAAAAGCCATGTAGAATGGAGTAAAGGGTACAGCCTATCATATGATCTACAGTTGTTCATTTTAGCAGGGCTCTCTAAAATTTATTTTGGCTTTACTTTGCTAATCCACCATGTGAAGTTATGTTAACATAGCAAACCAGATTGATTAGCATCAACTGCTAAAATCATGGGATTTTGTAGCTTTCTATTATTTTACTTCTCTGTGGCAATACGTGTAATATCCCATAGTTAACCCTTTTGGTAGTGTTTTTACTTTCCTACAGTGAGTTTGAGCATTGACAACAATCCATAATTTTGCATCCCATTTCCCTTCATCTGTTTATTTTTAGCTGCAGAAAATAACTGTGAGGTTCATTTCCAGCTTTCAGACAGGTCCTTTTGGCCCCCAGTGTTCATTTTGGCCCTGAGTGTTCATTTTGGCCCTGAGTGTTCATTGTCCATTTTTATTTCCTCACTAGGTCACAATGGAATACAAGGAATGTAATGGCGCACTGGAGCCCATCTGAGAGCACACACTTGTGGTTTCAGTAAATCATGCACCAGACATACCACTACAACAAATCGAGAATGAGCTGATGTAGAAAGTTGTTTAAAAAGTAATTTTGGAGAAGTATCATTTATGATCTCCTTCCAAGTGAAAAGTTTGTAGAAGGTGGTCCTAAGGTTTGATATTTTGATAAACAGCAACTTATGTAGATTTGGATTCCACCACATGCTGGTAAATATTCTCTCGATCAGTAGTGCAATGGAATGGTATACCTTTAATCAAAAAGTCTTTGCATTTTTAAGGAAGCTTCAGTTATTTCTATTGGAGCTTTCCTACTGGACACCTGTCAACTAAACTGGAGCTATACCTGCTCAGAGAGCCACATGTACACATTCCTGGATCTTTGCCTTGCTTCCAGAAAGTATTTTAAATAAGGAAAACCCAATTCTTAAGTTAAGTGCCAAAATGGCTGGCTGGAAGTATCTCTTCACTTCCACAGTAAAAATCAAAACCAGAAATAAAAATTGATCTCATATCTACTCTGAAATTATTCACAAAGCCAAACAAATTTTAAGAGAGACTTAACATGCTAAGTATCAATAGTCATTAGAATTTAACATATATTCTGCTTTCCAGGTGTTGGCACTAGATAAGAAAGCCACTGCTATGAAATCAAACAAAGTTACATAACACAAAACTGTAGTTTGTGTAAAGAGTTCAAAAGGATTAAAACTATGAGGTGTGCCTTTAATCACACTGGGATAATGAAGGGATACTGCTTTAACTGAGAAATAAATGTTGGCTTTGCTCCCATGTTACTTATTTGGAGATTTAAAAATAGTGGATTGATGCCATTTATCCTCTTTCACGATGGAATTTCTCAGCACTCTGGAGTTCATTTATTAGCATGTAGTTGCCAGCTTTACTAATCTGACAGGCAGTATATCTCTCTTGATTGAGTAAGTTGGATCAACTCATAAAGTTGTAGGAGGCAGACAAAATCTATGCAAGGATTTGGGACCATTGTCAGAGGCACAGGAAGGAAGAAAGAAGTAACACCACTGAACCATTAATGTGAACTGAGCTAGAATTTCTCAGTACTCTTGTGCTGACATTGAGCTGCAGTTCCATGAAGTCCCTGCTTCCCATTTAGTATGTGTATCTAGGTGAAGCTTGTTAACCTTTTAGATCATATGTTATCTGGTTTTGTCTCTCTTAAGTTCTTGGCCTTCATCAAAATGTTGTTGAGTGAAGACTTTGACCAGTAAACCAGAGAGAGTATTTCATAATTGCTGATTTGAAGGGAGCATTCTTTTTATCATGTTTGCAGTTCTGCTGCATTATTAAAGGTTTTCAAAAGTGACTGCAACACAGACGGCTTAGCATATTTCTGAAGAGTACTCCAGCCACCTAGTGAACCCTTTCATTAAGCAGTTGCATGGGAATGTGAGCACTGTGAACAGAGTCATATACATGGCAAATACACAAGAAAGCTGTACTCAATAATCTAATATGGGATTGGATGAGCTATTGTGTCTTGTGAATAGATGTAGTTATTTGTCCTTCAGGCTGATGTGGACTGACTGGCTGGAAGATCATTGTTGGTAGGTATGGAGGCTGGGGAGCCCTTGGTGGAGGAAAAGATCCCTCTAAATTCTCTGGAAAAGATCCCTCTAAAGTTGAGCGTTCTGCAGCGTACGCAGCTTGCTGAACTGCAAAATCTCATCTGGAAGCTGGTTTCTGTAGAAGAGTATTAATCCAGGTAAGAGCAATTGTAAAACTAATACACCAAATTTTCAAACACAAATTCTGTCTCAGAGTACATACCAACATGACAGCCTCTCTTCAGTTTCAGAAAATCTTTTCTCATAGTAGAATGGGGCTCCAGGAATTTTTAGGAGCCTTGTGAGGGAAGCCAAAGACACAGGCCAGGATGGTCCTGAAACAAAGACTGCAGTCTCAGTAATGTTCTTTCTTCAACTCCTTTTTCATCCCAGGTCTAGGTACTTCTTTGCATCATCCTTGCATTTTAGGTGTTCTGCACACGCCTGGCATTTCCAGCACCCCAGCCTGGGCTGCATAGCACATTACAGTTGTGGGAGCACTTCCTAGATGTAGCTGTTCAACTTGCAACTTGCAATATGGTCATATTGGTTGTAACTAATCTGTTTTAAGCTACACTTGAAATTACCTTAATTTGTTCCTAGTACATGTGTTTGACACCTGATAGTTTGCAGTTAGTCTAAAAAAGGTTAGATTGGGAATAAACCAAGCACAAATGAGTTTTGTTTAGAAAATTGTTGATAGGGGTTTTTTCCCCCTGAGGGAAAGAAGACAAACTTCTGATCTCTTCATACGCACATTTTGAGAGTAATTTTTGAACATCTACATCATTTATTTTTGAGTTAGGTGGAAATGTTGTTATTCCAGTAATTCTCAAAGACCCTCCTTAAATACCTGAAGGTGTGTCTAGACAAGGAAAGAGTGATCTTTTAAATAGAAAATTATGAAGATCTCCAATAGTAGCAATGAAGATAAGAAGGGAAGATATAGACCAAAAAAGCCAATGTCCTTTCAAGAATGAATAAAAGATTAACAAAAGAAAAAATGTGTGAAGTGGAAATGCAAAAGTGATTTCAGCCCATTACTGTCTGTGGGCTACCCTGAGACCTTGCCTTCACTGTGGCTGACAACTGAGCTGGCTCTCTTATGGATATTGTTTTCAAGCTAACCATGTATGCTAACCATCTCTCACAACAAAAGGAAGAAATGGATAATAGAGGTAACTGTGGTCTAATTAGATGTATATTAACGCCATATTATTTAGTGTTATGAAGAATTGTCAGCTTATTGATTAATGACAAACAGACATCATAATCTCATAATTAGCTAAGTGGAAGATAATCATAATTAAAACAGTTTCTAAAAAACTATTTTCAAAAGAAAAGAAAAAAACCAAACCAAGCCATAAATATTTGTAGAATTCAGAGTCTCCAGGCTTTAAGGCATGAAATCCTTGTGTCTAGCTGAAACTGAAGGATGAAGAATGGCAGTAGCTGAGGATGACATAAAGTACCTCTTTTGTTTTAAAGGAATGTCACCTATGTCTGATATTTGGCCAGGTTCTGAGGAAAATACAATCTTCTAACATAAAAGACAAATAGCAAAAAGATATCTCCTAACTTTCCTTATGGTGGCAGGATGTTAATGAACTCTACCCTGATACATATGATAAGCCTTTCCTTTCTCTTAAGCAAAAAGCAGGAAGGACTGTATTAATTTTAATTGGGTTGTATTCTTGTGTTCTACAGCTATCGTATGCTATTGGTCTCACACCCTCTTGCCATTTTAGTGTTCCATTACAGAACATCAGACAGATCTGAAGAACTGCTTGAAATTGTCTAGAAACACTTTGATCTATGCCTTGGAACTATAATAAGGTTTGTATGACGTTAGTATTTACTGTGTGGAATAATTTTTTTAATGCTCCCTCTCACAGTTTAATTATCTGGCTTATAACCTCAAGAAAGTCATCTTCATCATAAATCTCTAACTGATATAATTTCTGCTCTTCCCTCATCCACACACCCAGTACAACATACAAGAACAACATTACAAGACCCAATTGATAAATCAGGTCACAAAGTGCACTGAATAAGTAAGCAGCCCAAATTACACCGTGTATAATGGTGTACCAGTACCCTGCTAGTGAGTTGTGTTGCAATTCATTAGCCAGGTGGTAGTGTGCCTGGTGAAGCAGAATTAAAGTTTAACATTAGACATAGCTAGGCTTTCCAGTCTGTTTACAGGGTGTGTAAGGCTCCATATCTCTGCCTTATCTGAAGGGCAACAGAAATATTGGCTCTTTTTGAAAGAAGTGTTGGGCTCCGTGCCTTCGATACTCGGGTGGCAACAACTTATGAGCGAGCTGAAAGGCTTTGGTGCTCTCATGTCACAGTTTGGAGTCAACTTATCTTAACTGGAAAGGAAGCTATGTTTCTTAAATGTTCTCTTGAGATCTGAACTACTGTGATGGAACTATTGTAATTGAACTAATGTATAAATTTAAAAAACAGAACAAGGCAGCCATGAAATGAACGCTCTTGAAATGAAAATTCACTTGTGATCAGAAGTGTCACTGAGGCTACCATGCAATCAAACAGGACAAGCAAACCCAAACCTATTAACACTGCCTTTTGCAGCCCACCATTTTTGGAATATTTCTGGGCCTGAAACAGCAGGTCTCTTAGACAAATATAATCCTCACATTTAAAGAAGCAAGGGAATTACTCTATTCTTTGTGAGACGAAAGGATTGGAGGAGAGGAGCAGATCAGTACTTGTTCTTATCAGCAGTTACCAACCTACATTCCAGTGAGCTGTAATTTGACCCTAGCATTTTTCACTATTTTTCTCCTATTTGTGACTAACTCATATGATTCTTTATGTAAACTTCAAGGCAGCAGAGCTTATTGGCTTTTTGTAGTATGGCTTCCTGAGGGTACAGGTACAGGTTCATCTTCTCAGTTCTGAGTAACCTAACCCTTTCACCAAACCTGGACCTCTTAGACGTTTGTGAAATACACAAGTAATGGAGAGAAACACTATCTCTTTCTGCTTTTAAGGGAGCAACGACATTGTAAGCTCCTCCTTTGTTTTAAGTCTGTGAAATTGACACAGGAGTGAGCCTGAGAAAGATACCAGCAACAACTTGAGTACATGCACATACATCTTTTTGAGCAATGCAAATTTTAAAGGCTCTGTTCTAAAATGCTAAAACGTAATGTTACCTTTCTCATTATTTGAGGAAAATGCTTTTAATGATTCACTTCTGGTTTAAATCCAGAGCTATTAAAATTATTTATTTATCTATATTCCAGGACAATTTTAAGCATATTTCTCTCTGAGGGAAAAAAAAAATCAACATGTTAGTGAATAGGAAGTCTTTTTTTGTCCCTTAAAAAGGAAATACTTTTCTGACAAGCTATATCAACATTCTGCTGCTGTGCACAGTCTTTTGTATTCCTTTTCAAAGTATGCAATATATATGCTGAGAGCAGGGGTGACTTATAACTTTAATAGTCAAAGATAATGCAAGGCATTATGACAACTTCTATTGCTATAAAGTATTATTTTCCAAGTGTCATCAGTTCACAAATATAATCAAAGCTGTTCTTTAGCTTTATCGTTATGGCAGTTCATGGCTAATAGTGTGTGGTGATTCCCAGACATTTATCTTGAAATGTCTTATATTGAAAAAATGCTGCATTTTTAGAATACAGTATCATAATCCTGGAAGTGGTGAAGGCAGGCAAGAAAGCAAGAAAGCAGGCTATAAACCATGAACATTGTTGAGTGAATATTTCCTTGTTAAATATCATTTCACCTTATTAAAAATCCTATAAATGATGCTGGCTCTCCATTTTAATCACCTATTCATTGACATAGTTCATGATGTCATACTTTTCATTTAGTTTGCAGTCATATTTCAATGGCATTTGGCTTAGGATCAAGCACACATGGCTCCTACAATAGCCATTGCAGCATGTGACCATGTTGCACAAAATATTACTTGAAAGAAGACTTAGCTGCTCTACGTCATAAATGTCCCCATAACTGCAAGAATGTGTATTCATTATCAGTATTTGTACTTCTTTCCTTTGTCATTTCTCCACCAATCTTCTCTTTAGCAGTTTACTACATAAATCATCTATTTAAAGTGTGCTTTCAAAGATAATTAAAGATAATGCCAAACAGAAGAAAGCCAAAGCAGACAAAAATGTTTCAGGTCTTTCATGACATGAAGAGAAACTTCTATATAGATACCTGTAGCTAATGATTTATCTCAGCTGCAATCCACTATATTATGCAGGCTAAAAGCAATAAGAATCATTTGCACCTTCATTATGATTTATCTGGTCATAATTATGTCATGTAAAGCTGTATTCTAAATAGAGACTTTGTGTCTCTACATAAGCAGTTAAACCTCCACAGTTACTTAATTTAGTAGATCATAATCACCTTTGGCAGCTTCTTTTGAGATAGTTCTCTTTTTGCCACAGTAGCATTAGAAAATATTCTATATAACACTTGAAATAACAGAAAACACATTGATGCTTGCCCAGGTATAGCTGAACTTTTTTCTGATTAAAATGCTTCTGAACTGTAACATTTATAAAGACTAACTACATACTTACTGTATCTCTCAGACGTTGGAGGAAAACTCACTATTTGTAGACCCTTAAAAATTAAAATGATAAGCTCTCTATTTTTCCTTCTGTAAATCTGTGTCTAATAAAATTATCTGTGTCTGATAATAAAACCTGGGTTTTATTATCTTCTGGGCATAATACTGATAATCCCTCTGATGTGTCTAGATCATAATATACATTGGAGTAGAGTTAAATGTAAGACTGTTCTTTTTTTTCATTTAAGCAGCTGGATTTGAGGAGGCTAATCTATGAAAAAGCCAGCATGCTATGGGCACTTTGGAAGAGAAGAATTTACATGGAAAATACCTAAAAAGCTTGTGTTTTAAGCTTTCCAAAATGATTCATATTATTGAACCATTTATCAGGTTTAATCAGGTAGAATTTCAAGCAGTCAAAGAAAAGACTATATCTACTCTTTTAAAAACGGCATTCTGTAGTTAATAGATATCTTGAAAATGACTTGTATTTAATTTCTAACTTTCACAGTCTCCTTACAGTTTTAATGCACACAGCTCTATCTAGGATAGTATTCAGCTTTGATTGGGTAACATGAATAATTTAGGCCTTTGACATAATCAGACATTAAAATGGTTGTGGATATTGATGCCATTCCTATTCTGCCAGGGAAGTCCACTATTGCTTACCCAATTTACTTCATACTGAAGTGGATGAAGTTGGTGAGGTAACTTTAGGAGCTCCCTGTGAGAGGAGAGCAGAAATAGCACAAATTGCTCTAATTATTTCAGCCAGAACTTCCATGACTACAGTTTTAGTTAAGATGCTTCAGTTACATTTAAACAAATCGGGAGAAATTGTGATTTCTGAACATTAGTTACTGTAACCCTACGTATACCTAGCTCTTAGGTAGTGTCATTTGTTTGTTTTGAACATTATAGTTTGGCAGTTGTATCTGTGAAAACTGATGAACTCCTATGTTGTGATTCTTTTATTCATTTATAGTCATTCTCTCAAACTTGAATTTTCCATATCTACATGAATTGGAATCAGTTGTATAAATTTTCAATTAAGTTTATTTTGGCCACTTCTGAAATAAAATGTAAAAAAACATTTGGAGGACATGACTTTCCTTTACTCTTCTGGCTGAAAGCATGAAATGCAGACAGGGCATTCAAAGTAATTTAGCTTCTCTCCAAGAACTAAAGAAGATGAAAATGCTTGAATATCAAAAATAGCAATTCTGGCAAGCAAATTTATCGTTAAATTGGTAACTAAGACACAATGTTGGAATGCTATAACTGCTGCAATACCAGGGAATTTTAATAAACAACTAAGCAATACAGATACCTTGCCCCTGTTAACACAAAAATAAAGGCTCCAGTGGTAAGTCTTACCAGATGCAAGTAGCTGATTATATCCTTAGTCTCAACCAAGTTTTTAAAAGCTTCTTCCTTTCATGCAAAGACTCATCAATCCACTGCTCCATTGATAGACCAGAGCTGGTGAGGTTACTGTACATCTGTACCTGCACCTTACCTGTCCTGGTAGAGTTACCTTGATATAGCACAGGAGTACTGCAGTCAGTCCTTGTGACCTATACATGAGACACATCTTTCTTCCATAAAAAAATAAAATTAATTTCTGTAATTCTTTTGTGGGAATTTTTTGCAGCTTTTTTTTAATTTAATGAAATGTTTTCCTTTTTATCACAGGACCCTAGACTGTATTTTGCCTGAAAATAATCCAGTTTAGTTTGCATGTGGCCATGTAGGCATAAAATCTATCATTAACCTTTATTAAAATTTGTTCAGATTGGTATTGTCTAAGAAATGGTAATGTTGCTTGCTATTCTGAAATGTCAGAATAACTTCAAGCTTTAGTAATGCAGGGTTGCAATGTTTAAATGGCAAGGGATTGCAGAGATGACCACCCAGTAAAAAGACTATAATGACTTTTTGAAAGAGAGTTCAGTAAATGGGCATATAGTCTCAATTTTACAGCTGTCTCAATTACAGCTAATATCAGTTTTACTGTCATAATACTTCACCCTTCCAAAGTGAAACAGTGATGCTTTGGTTCTCACAGAAGACATTTTTGATAAAATGTCTTTTGTTAAATTTGATAAAGAAATTATTTTTTCAGTTGAGGTGTCTGTTAATCATGGCTGATCATCAAACAAACAAACAAACAAGTAAAGCAACATCACCCAAAAAACTCACTCTGTATTTCAGAGAGTAAGAAAACATTCCTGAAACGCTTCTTTCTCTTTTCTTACAGGCTTCAAAGTTAAAGACCTTTTCTTCAAGGATTGCATAGACTCCAAATCTTTCTTTCCCTTGTCATTGATTGGTGTTTCAAGGAAGTCAGGAGCATCAACTGCAGAAGAAATCCTCAACTACAGACTGGAACAGATACAGTCTAGATTCAATCTCTTGAGACCCTGTCCATAAATTTCAGCAAGTTTTCTAATAACCAGTAAATTAATTTTATTTATACAGGGTAGCTAATTTGCCCTATATAAAATTTTCTTAAAGAAGAGAAAAAAGATATATGCCTTTTTGAAGCCAGCAAGCAGAGAAAAGATACATCTGCTAACTTTGTATTGTCTAATCCAAAGCTAGAGACAAAACTATTGCTCCACAAGACCAGTGAAGTAATTTTTTTTGAATCATTGGCATATTTTCCTATAATCAGAAAAGAATAACTTAAACTAGAAACTCAGCTATAAAGAAAGGGTTCCCAAATCAATAACAGCAGTTATTGCTGAATATTTAGCTAAATTAGAATGTAGCATACATACACAGAGATCAATTGAAATATCGTTATTTCCAAATGCTTCAAATACTGCTTTATTACCCTTGTTATTTTAATACCAAATGAACAGGCTCTTATTTGAAATATGCAGCTAGAGTACGTTATAAAAACCTCCCAACATATAGCAGGTGATAATCTGCATCAGAAGGACACAACAGCATATGCATTATGCTTTGCAACTGATACAAAAAGCAACATGAATGAAAAATCTGTGCTGCACAAAATTACCTGGTGTAACACAGAGGTACTACTGGCTGTTCACTTCCCAAAGCTGCTGATTCTTGCTGGATTGTATGAGGCAGAGCTAAGCCCAAATCTTTCAAAAGGGCATAATTTCACTCAAACCTAGGCTAGCCAGTTAGGAAAGAAAATGACTGGACAGAAGTGCCAGCTTGGCTCTAAGAGTGCCTTTGGTATATTTGTGATCTGAGAAGAAATGGAAGGTCTCTGCATGTGAATCAAGGATATTAAATTAAGAATGGTCAAGTCTCTTCTGTTTGCTTTGTGTGAGAATTAGCTTTATGACTCATTCTTTTGGAGTACATCACAAGAGCAATTGCAATAAAAAGTACAAACATTGAAGAAGTATTCAATCTTCCTTCTGAGATGTACTTCTAAAATAGATTTCCAGCTGTGCTGAACCTAATGAACCCTATCTAGATCTATGGAGACATTATTACTTGTGCCATTTTCTAGTTATATTTTGATTAAAAATTATATAGAGAAATCCAAAGTAGAATGCTAATTCATTGCTGTTTAATTAATTTGATCCCTAAGAAGCTGAAAGCAATTACTGGAATGAAAATTAAAGTGCTATCTTTACTACATGCTAAAAGACAAAATGAACTTTTCATTTAATAATTCTGCATTTTATGGTTCTGCCCTGCCTTGACCTTATGACACAAAAGGAAATCCCTTCTTTACCACCTTCCCCACCCAGGGTTTTTCACCAGAATGATTTGTGGTGCATTCTGGGTGAAGCTGTAGAAGAAAGAAGACTATGTGAGAGTTAAAAGGGGAAGGTTAGAGCACAGCTTCTTTATCAGGAGCTCAAGCACCACACTGGAGTACAGTGTGGTTGTCAGAACTGGGATGCAAACTAGCAACAGATGGCACAACCTTGTTTTCCTCTGCTTTTCAACAGGAACTGTGCCAGCATATCAATGGATAAGCATTACCATCTTTAGCAACTTAAAAAAAACCCCATACACCTCTCAAGATGCATAAATAAAAAGAGTACTTTTTTCTGTCCATGTATTCTTAAAAATGGTAGCATTTTACCACACTTGTGCCTCAACACTAAATGAAAATGGGGTCAGCCCCCACTGCAGAGCCTTCTGCACTCACTGAATAATCTGCTTGATCTCTCCAGTATGACCCTGGATATTTAAAACCACAGGTCAGTAAAATATTACCCAGGTATTCTTTTAAACGTTTTTAATCCAGAAAAGCTGCATTCATATCAAGGCTCTCCTATCCTACCTGCAGTAGTTGCAGTGCAAATCCATCCCAATTTTTTCAAGTGTAACATTCATGCTGCCTATCCTACATTTTTTCTTATACCTCTTTCATGTGTAACAGATAGTTACTCCTCCTGCAATTTTTCTGAGAACAAGTCCCACTGTATCTGAGCAATTTCAAGCAACAATTGGTTGAGCTTTTATTATCAAATCTCACACTTGGTGCCTACCTGCACATAATTTTTGGACTGTAATTTTGATTATTTGTGTCAAGAGCCTTTCTCAACAGTCAAATCTCTTCCATAAGCAGTAAACCAATAAAGTTTTAAATACAATCAGTTTCCATGGATGGAATTTTATTTACTAATTTTTTATACATTAAAAAGGTACACATTGATAGAGAAAAAAGAGTCTCAGACAATACATTTAATGGCATTTCAGTCAGGCATGCTGCTGCTGAAACAAATAAAGTCCTGCTGCCTGGTCATCCTCAGCTGTTTCTTCTGACATTGGGACATCTCTTCTGAGCTGAGATGAATGTGAGGCTTAGCAGTGAAATATCCAGGGAATTTTAGCACAGGGTTAAAGCTGGTTAGCAAAAAACCCACAAAGCCCCAAACATCCAAAAGAGGTTATTTTAGCCCATGTCACTCAGTCTGACTGAAGTTACAGCAGAAACCTCAGTTTTCATTTAAGCTGAACAAATATGAAGTAGTTGCCTCATATTCCATCTACGTCAGAGTCTTCCATTTGGGAACAAGAAAGCTACTAAAATAAAAGCTAGACCTTCAAAACCAGAAAGATTCCTTCTGTGGTTCCTTATAGAAATTCCTGTCCTTTTTCCAGTGGCCTTTTATGGATGAGTCTTTGAAGGGGGAAGGTGCAGGTGAATGGTAGAAGGCATAGTGAGTGGAACAATATGGTGTAGCAAACCTAACTAGCAGTGTGTGTTTGTAGAAAAATAATTACACTATTTGCATGAACAAAAATAATCAGGAAAGTCAGAAACCAAAGCAGGACTGAAGGCAAGATGCCCCTGCAGGTAGGATTTCCTGCAAAGAAGTATTGGTGGTACAATTTACTGTAACAAAAGAAGTTTTCTTACAGGGAGAATTGAAAGAGAAAAATAGCAGCTGACCCCTGCTGCAGTTAAAAGGAAGTTCTCTATTATAATCTTTGATTTTTTAAAAAATTAAACATATAAAAACATGGGATCTCCATATAAATCTACTCACCTTTAAGACCACACTTCTTGACTGATCACACATTACGGGACAGTGAGGTAATCACAAGAGGCCATGCCCCTGTAATTTACACAGTGCATGAAGAACAGCAAGTACTTAGCTTATGGAAGTTGATTGATAAATACAACTTCAAAAAATTTAACCAGTCACCTGTGCAGGAGAAAGCAGCCAAGGCCACCTGAAATCTTACAGAACTTGGGGGTGTCTGGGATTGTCTCAAAGTGATAGCTACTGGCAAAGGTGCAGACAGAAAGGATTAAACCTCTGAAAGAGAATCTTGGCTATTGATTATTAAGACTATCTTCACTAATCATTATTTCTGAAACAAAAGGTTTGGAGACAAGCCTTGCTTCTAGTGATCTGCTGTCTCAGGTAATACAGCCTTATTCTGGAAATGGGCTGACCAGTTTGGGATCAGCCAAACACACAGAGGAGTCAGCCTTACATGTAAAAATGAAGGCTGACACTTTCTGTGGATACGCCAATTCCCAGTGTTTGCGTGTGTTGGTTTTGCATGGCCTGGTTTTAGGTAGCAGCAGGGGGCATGGAGATGGCTTCTGGGAGAAGCTTCTAGAAGCTTCCACCATGTCCAGCAGAGCCAGTCCCTGATGGCTGTAAAGATGGACATGCTGCTGGCCAAGACTGGGCCAGTTAGAGATGATGGCAATGCCTCTGTAATAACATATTTAAGAAGACACTGAAACAAAAGTAGGGGTGCAGTTTTAATTCTAGCCAGAGAAGAGGATGAAGTGAGATCACAAGAGGGAAACAACATGGAGACACCAAGGTCAGTGGAAAAGGAGGGGCAGGAGGTGCTCCAGGTGGCAGAGCTGAGGTTCCTCCGCAGGCTGTGGTGAGGACTGTGGTGAAGCAGCTGTGGCGCTGCAGCCCATGGGGATCTATGGGGGANGGGGGATGCAGAGATCCACCCACAGCCCATGGGGGAGGTGCCCATGCCAGAACAGGTGCATGCCTGGAGGAGGCTGTGATCCAGTGGGAGACTCAGTGGAGAGAGGGGCCCTGCTCCCAGGCTGGAGCAGCCTGTCCTTGAAGGACTGCACCCCGTGGAAGAATGACCCACGCTGCAGCAAATTTGGGAGGACTGTCTGCCCGTGAGATTTGGACCCACGCTGGAGAAGTTCACAGAGAACTCTCTCCCATGGGAAGGGACCTCACGGTCTCACAAGGGAAGGACTCCTCTCCCTGAGCAGTGGAAGAAAACCTTGGATGACAAACTGACCAAACCCCTATCCCCTGTCTCCCTGTGCTCAGTGGGAAGGAGGGAGGGGTTGGGGGAAGAAAAAGTGTTTTTACAGCCTTATTTTACTTCTCATTATTTCCCCTTGATTATGTTAATAACAAACTCACTTTGTATCTCTAAGTTGAGCCTGTTTTGCCCTTAAGAGTGTTTTCTGCCGGTGCTTATCTCAACCCACGAGCCCTTCGTTAATTTGTCCTCTGCCCAGCTGCGGCAGGAGAAGGTGAGCGAGCGGCGCCTGGCCAGTGTCAAACCACGACAGTGTGACACACGGGGAGCGCTCCGCCACCACGCCCTCCCGCGCCTCCCGGTGCCGACAGTGGGGGGCAGGGAGGGCAGCGGCTGGCCCTTCAGGCAGGGCTGCGGGGAAAAGTGACAGACGTGGGAAGATCCCGAGGGTAGACGAATCATGAAAGGACGGCAGCAATGCTCTGTGGGAAAAGCACAGGTGCTGCCCAAGCGCAAGTGGTGCGGGCGCACAGGCGACCATTTATTTCTTGCCGACTGCCAACCTAAGTGTTAACTTCGGTGTGTGGAAACGCACCGATGCCTGGGGAATGGCGACCCTTCCTGGGGGAAGGCACCGCGGGCAGGGCGGGAAGGCCAGCTTCCCGCATCCTCCGCGGCCGGCGGGAGCGGGAGCCCGGCCGGGAGCGAGACCCGGCGAGGGGACGCAGGAGGAGCGGAGCAGGGCGGGACCCG
>VYXD01005827.1:31500-46269 GCA_013397195.1 Hylia prasina
GCCGCGCCCGGGTGGGGGCGGGCGGGCGGCGGCCGGGGCGGCGGTTCCGGCCTCTCGGGAAGGGCTGGCGGTGTGTCCGTGCCACTCCGGTGTCCCCAGGCCCGAGGGTCGCAGCAGTGCTTGGTGTTACTGTCCTGCCTCGGGAAAAGCCACCGAGAGCCGCTGTGTTGTCTGGCCGCTTCTTGGCTTGCTTCGTGGTTTAAAATGCCTTCACCACGTAACAGAACTCAGAGGAGTTCGTAGTCTGTCAGGGTCTTTATAATCTACCAGGGACCTAATGGAAGTTCCGGATTGCGTGTTTTGTTGTTATTAAATTTTTTTTTAAATGACAATGTGCAATATTATGCCAAATATGCAAGGTTTCCTCTTTTGTTTGGGGTTGTTTGGAAGCTTACGGAATGCAGGAAATGTTTGCTTTGAACACACTTGTCAGGTGGCTGATCTTGCTGTGCACACAGAGTTTGCTAGGGTACAAGGAGTTAAATATCTAGGCAGTTTCCAGTTTCAGTGAAGTTACGGGTAGGTAACCTGGCACACGATTTGTTAATCTGTTTTAGAAAAGATGGTATGTTTGATGGATGCAAATTACTTAGATATTAGCAGAAGTTTAGATTGTCTTGTGCTTATGGTCAGAGAAAATATTTTATTTCCTCACGCAGAAAGAACCATTGAAGGCTAGTCTCACAAGACTAAAATGTTAAGTTTTCTGTAGTAGTGCAGTTAAATATTTCATTAACTTTGTAGAGATGGTTGATATTATTTAGGTTAAATACCTCAAAGCTCTATTTAGCACTCCGTTTTGTTACTGGAGTTTCTTTTTGTAGTTTCTTCTTGTAATTATCTGGTACTAAGTAGTTTTCTGTTGAAAAATCTTGACGATCAGCACAAAAGAAAAATTTGGTTAAGATTAGCTGCTTTAAACCACTTGTAAGCTACTTATAAAATTTTTGTACTGTAAAACAACAGCAACTAGGTCTTCACCCACTGCTTTATCTTCTTAAGGGCAATAATTTGTCGCTTGAATGTTCAAGCACTTTTGGCATATGATCTTAGAGAAAACCTGGCAGTTTCTTACATAGTAAGTTGCATTTAAAACAGTAGTAAATGTAATGTCCTCCTGTTCTGCCTTCAGCCTTTACTTACAGCTTCTTTACCGTCAGAATTGTGACTGAAATATGTGACTCAGTAGGATGTGAATGCTAAAAGAACTGTCTGTGCTGCTGATAGTGTAACATTCTTGGCAGCAGTGACCATAGCAGCTACGGAAGGACTAAGGAAAGTTAGGGCAGGAAGCTGTTTTTGAGGCATATATGCTACTTGGTTACGGAGCAGGTATTTTAATACTTCACTTTAACAGCAGCCTACTGTTTCCCAGAATCTGACCCAGGCATTGTAAAATGTCAGGGGAAAGATGCCAGGTTAGATAACTTAATGGAGACATGCTTTAACTCTACAGTTCCTGACGATTTCTCTGTAACCACTGCT
The DNA here is from genome assembly GCA_013397195.1 of Hylia prasina. Lineage (NCBI taxonomy): Eukaryota > Metazoa > Chordata > Aves > Passeriformes > Sylviidae > Hylia > Hylia prasina. The sequence continues at coordinate 32,986 of VYXD01005827.1, forward strand.
TTGTGTTCCATGTTTGTCTCAGTGTTATGTTTTTATTTTATGTTGTTTTCTTTCCTTATTTTGCTAACTGAAGTTACGCTAGCTACTTGCTTTTTCTGGAAAGTATAATTTTCTAGCCAGTGTAGCTGGTCTAAAAGAACTCTTGCAGTATATTGAGTATAAAGGTAAAATAGATATAAAATACAGAAGTCCCAGCCTCTCCTGCTATCTTCAGACTTGAATTTGTCTGTAGCATGTAGTTTATTTTGTTGCTTAAATTCATTTATCTTTCAGCTCTGGGTGTGTTGTGGTACCTTCTGATACATGGGTCCCCAGCTGTGGCTTATACGTAGTCCCTTCCATTTTCAATCTGCCCAGTCCAACCCCAGCATGACACCTCTATGAAACAACCAGGAAAATGCATCCAAGTGGCCTGTGCAATCCGTCTCAGCTTATAGAATATAGAATATGTTTTTCTTCTCAGTTATTTCGTGCCAAATTCCTTCCTGGAAAGTCCAGTGCTACTTTCTGAATCTGGATTTCAAATTCATGGTGATCTGGATTTGAGACAGAGAGCCTTTTCTAAGTAGGCTCATACGCTCCGCTTTGTTTGTAGCTGGTGTGAGCAGAGCCTGTGGTTTAGCATTGCACGATATCCTGAGGCAGCGCAGGTTCAGTTGTTCCGATAGCCCACAGCTCCTTCCAGCTCTGTAGTGTGCACCAGTGCTGGTGCAAATCCATGTTTGGCTGTGCTCTAAGCTGGGACTGGTTGCACAGGCCCCTTGGATGCATCTTCCTGGTTGTTTCTTAGAGGTGTTGTGCTGGGTTGGACTGGGCAGATTGCAAATGCGGTGTGCTGCTGCAGGAGGCTGACAGCAACCTCTGAGGGATGAGCTGATGATGATCTCTTGTGCTGATACTACCTCTAAATGCAAGAACAGACTGAGTGTGTCACAGACTGGACTGAGCACTCCTAGAATATAGTATCCTGTTTTGGTTTTTTTTCTGCTTGGACATTTCAGTAGCTCACTTCAGAAAAGATTTTAGAGGACCTGTGTGGGGGCTTTTACAAATAATCCCTCTTTACCCTTTGTGTGATGGTGGCTTCTGGTGTCATGGCTTTCTTGGATCCTCGGGTTAGGTGCACAGACCCCCACAATTTTACTCAAGTAAAATAGTTACAGATTTCCTGCCTACTTAGTGAATATTGTTGCTGCTTTTGTATATGAGACTGAACAATTTAGAATGAACCAGGTGTTTGGTTGTGTCAAAAACAGGGAGCAAGCAAGTTCTGTAGTACACATTTAACAACCATTCTTCACATGTAATGAATGCTTATGCTTCCTTTGGGTAACAAAAGTTGACTAAAGAGCACACAAGAAGAGAAACGTGATGGGAAAAAGAATGCATTATTCAATCTGTTTGATCTGAGTCTAAAGCTTTTACCATAATGAAAAATATCATTCCTTAGAGAGATATCAATAAGCTACAGACTTAAATGGGTACAGACTTAATTTTTTTTTTTAGTTTAAAAATAGATGTCATAACTTGAAGCAGCATGGGTAGATGACTTGTTGCAAGCTGCTGTCAAGGTGAAGCTTCTGCAATTAAAGCAACTTTTTTTTTTTTTTTCTTTGATACTTCAGGGCTTTCTCAGTATTTTGAGTGTGAGCAGGCAGTATTACAGTTTGCCAAGCTTATAGAAATAATTCTATGGTCTCTGCAACTACTAGATTCATTGTGATAATGATAACCTAATTAAGTCCAGGTTTTTGGTTGGATTTAATTTGTAAACCTCTAGCAGCAGGGGCACGAAGAATGCTTAATGTCAAGTTTCTGTGAACGTTGTTAGTTTTGTTTGCTGACATATATGGGGGAAAAAAGATGATTCCTAAAGAACAACTAAAGCACCTGATCTAGCAGCTTTCCAGTTTACATTCTCTTTACTGTAAACGTAGACAATGTTTTCAACATGGACAGTTCTGTTTTTTAAAGCTGTTGTTTCTTGGCTGTGGCAATTCCTGCTTGTAGGAGAGCTCTGAAAGTTTCAAGATATTCTACCTCTCTGCTTCCCAAGGGTGTGGGAAAATGTACAGATCTTTGTTTGGGCCATCCTTTATTCTTGAGGGAGTTTCCTGGTGTTTCTAGGATTTTGCAATGGACACAAATGCATGACTGGACTTCAAAAAAAATGCTTGGCAACAATAACAGAGCATCTTTTCTGTTTCGATACTCTGATAGAGAGTATCAAAACAGGTAAGATGTGCTTGTAACTTGCAGTCCAGGCTAAAATGATAGTGTTTCAGTCAAATTATAGTTGAAACATAAACCACTGAAAGTTGGTGTGGAAACAAATTTGGTCAGTATTTGGGAGGGGAGTAGACAAGTCACATCAAATAGTTATAAACAGGAAGCTACTCACACCCTCACTTTCTTAGGATTAGTTGAGTGTGTAATGAAACAGTGAGTGAATTACACTAGCAAGCAGTGTTATGATGTGGTTGGGGTCCCTATTTTGACAGCATCTCTAGCTGTCATTTTACTGAAACTGCTTATCTGAAAAAATAATTTGTGAAGATGTGAAAATCAGGGACATGATGAAAAAGAAACGTTTAAAATCCAACTTAATGTGTAAGTGCTGTGAAGTTGTTCAGTATTATGTGACGCCTAGGTTTGACTGGAGAGAGAATCCAAATCTCTTGATTGGAAAAAGCAAGGGTCTTCAAATCTCTGTGAGAGAATGATGAAGTACTGACAGGAGTGCTGCCTGAGGCCTGTGGTGGTGCAAGGATAAGTGTAGTGTGCTTGCTAATAAAGCAAATGAGGTAGAGGTAGTTCCTGATTTTCATGAGATTGTGTGGTGCTCTGTAGTGAGCCTTGATGTGTGAGAGTTTGTATCTACAGAAAAGAAATAAACCCAGTTTCTGTACTAGAAAATACTATCTGAGATGACTTTGAAGAGCTTGGGCTGTCTTCTGAGAATGGGGCTCTGAAATGCCTCATCAATGCAAAACCTGTCTCTCTGGGCAATAGCTGGGATGGGTGTGTACATATCTCTACACTGGTGATCTGTATGGGCGAATACTGATGATTTTGCTGATACAGAAAGCCTCAGAAAACTGTCTTAAAACCATCTATAAACATTTAGGTGAGTGCAAGCACCCCAAATGTAATTACGTTTTTTAAACGTCCCTAAAAGTTTTCTTTCTCTTAACTTCTGTTTTACAGTTTGCCTCAGTTAAGTCTGGTATACAGGTGTTTGTAGAAGTTTGTTGAAAGTGCTTTTAAAATAATTTCTCTTGAATGTTTAAAAAATATATTAGTTGGGGGGCTTGCAGTAAACTGTTATGGCAGAGGAGTAGTTTTGCCAGTAAACTTGTCCCTACTGAGGGTGTATTAAAACTGCTTTAATAGACTGATTCTACAAGAGAGCCAACACCAAACTGTAAAACTGCTTTTAAGAATGAAGCAGTAAGACTAGTTTTGCCTTTCATATAAGAATTGTTTTTCACTAATAGCAGATGGCTTAAAAAAAAGTTAAAAGTACCTTCACAACATGCTCTAACTCCTTTGATATCCCAGAAAATCCATGGAATTAAACATGGTATCTGCTGCAGTAGTAGTAAAACCAAGCACTACATGGAATGAACCAAGTTGTATAGAGCTGAATTGTGTTCAGCTGAAAGAGTGAAATGACAGAATGGGAAACTTACTGGAAGCTGATGTTTTGAGAGGGGCTTAGTTGTAAAAGGTGATCTTGTAGGTCACAGCAGTTGGATTCTCTATAAGGCAGGTGCGGTGAAGTAGGAATTAACCAGGCATGATACCACTGGCTTTTCTCTGGAGATGTGGAAAGTTTAATGAACCCCATTCTGTTTAGCATTTCAGTATTTGATGATAAGGTGCAATCACTGAAGTAGAAATGTGTATTTTAAGCTGGTTATGTACTCTCAAACTTCTGCTATCTCAGTGAGGTTTGCGCAGTGTTCTTGAGCAAAGGAAAGTGTTTGAGAAAATAGTTTGGCAGAAGGAGTTGGAAGGGAAATATTTTATTCAATAACACCTTGCAATTTAGTAACAATATTACCATTATTGGAATGTGTGCTTCAGTGCTTGAAAATACTTTCTGCTTTTAATACGAAGCCTGAAGCATGACAATTATCTTAAAAATAGGAGGTGTATGTTTAGCACTTATCTTCCTTAGTTACTGCTTTTTTTATACCAAGTATTAGCAGTGTAATGTCAAAAAGTTTGATTGAAATTATCAGGTAGTATTTGCTGTATTATGTTTTGGTTTTATAAGGACCTTTTTAAAAAAATGGCTTCACAAGAAATCTCCGTATGCAGACTTAACAAAATGCAGGAAAGTAACAAAGTCACTATGCTCTTGGCATATGTAGAAGAAAGGAATAGAATATCTGAACTGTTGCTGAGTATCACCAGTCTTGACCAGATGCTGAAAAATGCGTGCTTGATACATGCTGAAATGTATCTAAATTCATGTATTGATTCTGTTAGACTAAAAAGAATTATGTACCTGAATATTGAAATTAAAACTGACTTAATGTGCCTCATTCTTGTAGGGGGTTTTGCCTTTGTCTATGAAGCTCAAGATCTTGGAAGTGGCAAAGATTATGCTTTGAAGGTAATGTTAATTTACTTCACTATAGGTTTGTAAGGTCTGTCTTTAAGCTTGATGTTTTAGCATGACAATTAGTCCTTGATGTATGGCACTGAGCAAGTAACTTGGAAAAATCCATTATATTAATGGTGTTTGTAGCCCACTGTTTAGAATGGTCATTCCAGTTAGAACCCAGCACTTCATATTCAGGTGACAAACAGGGGAAGTGGTCTTTTAGGTGCTGCTGGTCTTTATTTTTTTTATTTGGTGCAGATATTCGTGATCCAGTCCAAAACATTTTGTTGCATGGGTAAAAAAAATATTTCATAGATACATGAAGTGGGGTACAGGAATCTATTTCATCAGAAGCAGACTTATCCTACCTTCTTACTTTAAAAGTAAATTTCCTTAATATTAAAAATAATGCTCCACAGTTCAACTCATTGTTTAGACATTCAGCCTGGTACTTTTTAGAGACACTTCTCTGGATTCTTGGTTTCTAGAGGCTTCTGGTAATCAGCTGGTAAACAGGGTAGTTGTATGAGGGGTGTGAGAGGTAAGTTGACATTTACCACCAGTAATAACTTTGGCTTTTTCCAGTTAATTCCACATTCTCCAGTAACATAACATGTGACCAAAGCCATATGTGTTCAAAAGGTCCTCTAGAAGTAGGCCCATTAAAAAATAACAGGTAAAAGATGACCCATTACTATACTTTCTCTGTTCTGTAAAACTGGTACTTTTGTAGTGAATGCTCAGGCTGGTTGTAGTCAAATGTTGACTGCAAATTCAGGTAATACTAGAAACTAGTAATGTTTGATTTTGCTACTGATTACACAAGTACTGCTGAAAAAGCTGGGCTACGTAATCTGGAGGAGTTTAGTCTAGAGTAAGTTGAAGGTGGTTGCTGAATGTTTCAGACAGAAGGTGAATCTTTCCTTGTTAGCCCAAAATGCTGCAGCCAGGAGACTTTAGTGCTTTATATATCAGAGCAGTTACTTTCAAGAGTGTCAGAAGTTGGAACTGATCAATTATTACTAAACCTTAATAGTCCAGGTAACTGGAAAACTGGGTATAATTTATGACAGAATGTCAAAATGTACAATAAGCCAGCTTTGTTTACTGCCCCATGACAGCTCCTTAGGTTTTTGACTATAGCTTATCCTTCATATTTTGTGGGAAAAAAAAAAAAATCGAAGCACTGTTATTCTGTAAATTTCAGTAACTATATCTTCTCAATTGTTTTGACAGCGACTGTTGTCTAATGAAGAGGAAAAGAACAAAGCCATCATTCAGGAAGTTTGTTTTATGGTATCCTTTTCTGTAACGTATTTAACTGCCGGAGATTTCTGGGAAACAAAAGATTGCTGTACAATTCTGTTTCACTTCATGCCATATGCTGCCTAAGAGGACTGGGTTCATGGTTTGTCATGAATCTGGTACTGACATCCAGAAAGTTCAGTTCATCAAAAATTGCAGTAATACAGTGTGTGGAGATAGTTTTTGTAGCTCATGTAGACTTCGCCATGTACTTGTAGCAAGAAGTGAAATTATTTGGGCTTTCTTGCAGCCCTGTGAATGTGGTCAAGAGACCTTTTGACTTCAGATGATATTTCAGTCTTACATAGAATTCCCTCACATGCATGGGATTATTGCTCTTTGCTTTTACTCTTGATGTTTATTAATTTCTGCTTTGGATGCATCTGGCTTTAAGAAGTAGTGCTGGATATTAAGGAAGCAATTTCAGTAGACTACAAGCATCAGAAACAAGAAGGAGATGTTTCTCAGTGTCCTTGCTGTCCTTATCTTCAGTGATGTCAGATAAAAGGGTATAATGTAATTTCAGAGCGTTTTCAATCCTTGATTTTAGTAAATTCAATATTTTGTCCCTGGCATGGCTCCTCTTGGACCCTTAGTTTGTTTCAAAAGTGAGTGAATAGCTGTGGTAGGCTGATGTGTTCCCTTCTGGGTATTCAGCTTCATTTTGAATGAGCAGGCAAGCCCACTGATCCTAATTTAAGCTACTCAAACATTTCTTTTTATGATTCGTAATATGTTTGGCCTAAACACCACTTTTTTAGGCTAAAATCTTAGCCTAAACACCGCTTGCTGGAAGTACACTTCCAAGACAGAGCACTATACATTTTGGATGTTTTTCACAGCTCAGGGTCATTAAGGCAGGTGTACAACATGATGAAGGGTTAATTGTTGCTAACTTTCTGAGCTAAGACTGTGAAATGCAATTAATTCCTGCAGCTCTGAATAGAAGGTTGTGGAGAGATGGGTAAGATCAGATTAATGTGAATTGTGTGGATCCAATTTGCCCCTTTCAAATAGCTTTGTTCTACTTACAATGTCTTTGCTTTTCTCTCTTCAGACTTGGTGAATGCATCCTGTAAATTGATTGTGTTTCTCACGGGCATGACTCTCAGTGTATGCACAGACAGGCATAAAGCAACATAATTTCCACTGCCAGGAGTTGAGATCACTTACACTGTACTCTCCTTTACATAGCTCAAAAATGATACCTCAAATTTTTGAACTGAGAATGAAACATGATAAAGGTTTTAGCATGAAAAATTACTACTAATGATGATAGGGTAAGTTCCTTGCCCTTTTAGACCTCTGTTTGTTTTGAACTGTTTTAATTACTTTAAATTGAAGCATGGCATACTTCCGTGGGAGAGATAGAGCTGTTGTATCCTCACCTTTCTTGATCAGCTATCTAGAGAAGCAGCTGATAATTAGAAAATGTCACTGCTAGTCATGCTAGGTTCTTGCAGTTGTCAAAAGACAAAAAGAACTAGACCTGCTACTGAGTCCAGTTTCTTCCGAGCTGTAATCATAAGGATTTTTCAATATTTTATTTTGACTTTTTATTACATTACTTTGCATTTATTTCTCAGATTTCTTGCAGCTGAAGCATGTATTTCCCTGTTTTGGTTAGGGTATTAATTGCAGCTGTTATGCTTTCTGTGGTTTTAAGCTAACATTTCAAATGAGCTACTGGATGCAATAGTATCAATGAACTTGGGAGTCACCTTCCTTGAATGTGTTATCTCCAGAAAAAACTTTCAGGTCATCCCAACATTGTCCAGTTTTGCTCTGCAGCATCTATAGGAAAAGAAGAATCAGACACGGGGCAGGGAGAGTTTCTTCTGCTTACAGAGCTTTGTAAAGGTAAACTTCACTTCTTTGCTCAGCAGTGCACATTGCTTCTGGCTGATGTTTTTTGTACAGGTTGCTTGTTAACTTACAAGCTTGGAATGACTGTAGAAGATAGCATGGTTCAGTGGAGCTAGAGTTCAAACTTACCTTTATAGGCTAAAGATCATGTTTTTTTTAGACTACAGTTTAACCTTGTCCTAAATATGAGGTAATAATTAAGTTTTTTGTTTGATACTCATCAGAGAAAGAAAAAGTAGGAGTAGTTCCTTAGGGCACTCTTTCTTTTGTCACTTTTAGTCCACACCAGTAAGTGTGGACTTACCATTTTCAGAAAATCTACTTAATACAACTCAAGACTGTAGATCTTTCTTGACAAGGGTCTATTTGTGTCAAGCTTTCAGAATTTGCAGTGTTCTCTGTGTGCTTATGTGAATTTCTCTCATTTCCTGCAGGACAGCTGGTGGAATTCTTAAAGAAAGTGGAATCCAAAGGACCTATCTCTTGTGACACAGTTCTGAAGATCTTTTATCAGACCTGCAGAGCAGTGCAGCATATGCATAAGCAGAAGCCTCCTATTATTCATAGAGACTTAAAGGTATGTTACAATATTTAAATAAAGGCTGAACTTCGGAACAGCAAAGGAGCCTGTTGGGCTGGATCAGTGTTAAAAGTGATTCTTGAGCATAGTGCTTAAATGTACTGTCCTGCTGAGTGTTAGTGAAGGTCATCACTGAAATACTTGCATCTCTTCAAACAACATCTTTTCATTGTGCTTGTGGCTAGAAATTGCTTGTAGTCTATCTGAAACAAGCTTGCAGAAAAGTAGTGTATCATGTTTTACTGATTGAGTTAGCCTGAGTATTTTTTTTTTGATGAATAGTCAGTTACAACTAGTAAACTGCAGTTCTGGGTTAAGTGGATGTCTTAACAGAAGAGGTAAAGCTTAAAAGGAGAAGAATGTTGAATTTCCTGTGAAGGACTAAATTGAGAATGTGTAGTAAGCTATTAGTTTTAGAACTGGTAACTTGCATTGTGCTTCAGTGCTTGTTTTTGATTTGAATTGTAAAATTTGGTAGGCATAATTCATGTTAGATTTAATTTCTTAAGGTTTTTGTTTGTTTGTTCATTCGTTTTATTAGCCTTTACCTGGAATCTGTAGGGTTATGCTGTAGAAAGTGTTCTATCTTTAGGAGCTTTGGAGATTTGAAAGGACTTACCTGAGTTTGAATTTTGTATTTTGAAGACAGTGTTCACCTTTGCCTGTTCAGTATACCTTAGATGAAGAAGCCGTAATCATCAGTGAGATTCTGGTGTGCTATGAATATATTTGAATTTTCATTAACATAAAAATATAAGACAGAGGAGACTCTTATTCTTGGAATTGTCTAAATTTCACACATCTGTATCCAGCCTGATGTGATTTCATTTGAATATAAAAATAGGAAAATTTCTTCCACCTCTAAGTAAGCGTGTGCTCAATTACTTTGGGGAAAGGAAAAGAAGACCACTCTTCTAGAATTAAATGTGTTAATTATTTTCAGCACTCTTGATGAAAGCTTTGATGTTAGCTGTTAATATAGCCCATAAATATATACCTAGCTTTGGTGACAGAACACTCCTTTTCTTTGTTTTCCCTTGTACTGTTGAGCAGGCTTTTGGGCCATGAGGTTGTGTCAAAGACATGTTAACTATTCTTCACTGAAATTTCTACGCGCCAACCCTTAGATTTTGTGGAAAAGGTGCATCTCTTTTCTGGAAAAAAAAGTTAAAAAAACCTATTTACAAATAAATATACAATTTGTCATAGCCAGCTACATAGACATTAAGCTAATGCTGTAATTCAGAACAGTTTTTCCTTCTCAAGGAATATATCTTCCTGACAGAGATAAAACGTGGGAAAAGACAGGAGTTTGGTCTTGTGTTGGTCTCATGTTGCAGAGGCTGCAAAACAAGATTAAATGACTCTTGTGCTGCAAGAGGCAGAGGATTTACTACAGCCAGGAGCCAAATAGGCATCATTTAACTGTGCTACCCTTTTTAGCAGTCTAAGGTCAGCAGCATAGAAAACTGTAAATCAGAGTTTTGAGGCAATTAACTTTCACACCTTTTCCTAGTTTTATACAGAGGTACAAATTTTATTTTTCAGTCCTTTTGTCATTATGGCTTCAGATACATCTCCCCAATACTTCTACTCTTTCCTTAAGTTTCTTCCACATTTCAATTAACAATACAGGATGATTGAAATTTATGAAGTAGAAAAAGGCAGATGTGATGGATGATGAACTATTCAGGCAGCACATGGTTCTTAAATAGCTGTTTTCTGTCTCTGCACAGGGTCACAGCTGCCTTTTTATGGGTGTCTCCTAGCAGCCTGCTTTTCTGCTAGTACCTTCCTGTTTTTTGTCTATAGCAGTCCTAACCTTCATCCCACGGCAGTTAAGCTAACAGTATTCTGTTTTATTCCTGAATACATTTGGATTCTAGACCCTGCTTCTACAGGTTCTCATCAGAAAAACTGGCTTTTTCTTAGGCTGTAATGAAATTACTTTTTTTCCCCCCTGGGGTGTATTTCTTGCTCTCCCAAATGTTTCCTGTTCATGGTGTGCTTGGTGCTTCCTTTTAAAACTTGGCTGTGTTGCTACCATATAAAAACTGCATTATTGTCTGAAGTATTTGTTCTCCTGTAAACAATATTTTTGGCTAAATTGATTAGTTTTTGCACTTGTATGCGCATGTAAGATGATATGTAAAAGCATGTGTGTTAGTATACAGGGCAAAAAAGACTTTTTTTTAATCTATTATTCCTTTTTTTATTATTCCTTTTGTCCTTTTTCAAGGTGGAAAACTTGCTTATTAGTAATCAGGGGACAGTTAAACTTTGTGATTTTGGTAGTGCTACAACTATAGCTTACTATCCTGACTACAACTGGTCTGCACAGAAGAGAGCACTGGTTGAAGAAGAGGTGAGACTATTTTAATGTGATTTAATTTTAATGTCATTATTAATTTAACTGTTATTATTAATCTGGTATTAATTCGTAAGACATATAAGACAACTGAAGATTATTTCAGTTAGTGTTACTTATAAAGTTTTTGGTTTTGTATTTGTTTTGCCAAAGTTTAAAAGCTATCTGCAGTTACAATCGCAGCTTGTGTTCTGTAGCTACATGTAGAAACACTGCTTCGGCATTATCAGTGTCCATTCTGCCATCTGTTTTGAGAATAGAAGTAGTTACAAGAGTTTCTTCTAATTGCATTCTTGACAAAAAATTGGTTGTGCCACATTGATTCCCATCTTCCTTCTGATCTGTTTTTCTCAGTTGAATGATACGTGAACGAGAGGCAAATCTGCTCAGCAGAGTAGGAATGGGCAGTATTGCAGTGCCTTGGGCTACAGTAATCAAATCTAGCATGCAGTATACTTTGCAAAGTGTATTTATTCTTAGCTTAGAGTTGAGAGTAATGCTAGTAAATCTTAACGTAGTGCATCAGTGGGAGAAATACCAATGTGTACAGCTTCTGACATCACAAGCCCTGTTTTGCAGTCTGATACTCTTGGAAAACATCCCACTGATGAAATGATGATGGCATACCACTGTCTTGTATAGTCTGTGCAAAAGAGTGGCAGAAAAGGTGTTTTCAGGTATCCTTATGACCAGAGTTTGTCTTTGGATATGTCTGCACTGTCATTAAGTGTGCTGAGAAAGTGAGAGACATGCACTGGAGTGCAATTCACTTATTGGCTTGTTGTTGATTTTTGGTATTAAGTGTTCCTGTCCATTTTTGCCTCAGGTAGAGCAGTCACTTTATGTGCTTTACTGTTTGGGAGGACTCTTGACTGTCACAATATTATTTGAGTACTACTGTCTTCATGTGACATTCTGTCAAAGCTGTTGTGACTATCTGAGGATTCAGCTGATGGCTTTTTTCTTGACAAATGTTTCTGAAATTAATTTGAAAAATGAGAGTGCTATCCATTCTACATGGAGAGCTGTTTTCTTAATTGAATGCTGTTAAAGCTCATTGTTCAAGATTGTTTCAATAAATTCTGTCTTCTCCAGATCACAAGGAATACAACACCAATGTACCGGTCACCAGAAATGATAGACTTGTACTCAAATTTTCCAATTGGTGAAAAGCAGGACATTTGGGTAAGAAGGTTTTTTTCTTGCTGCATCATAGTTGCTCATGTCATAGTGAAACTGATTTTGCAGGCTTCATGTTAGTTTGTTGGTTAAATAACTAAAGCAGCAAAATAAATGTAGGATGCTGTCTTAGATTAAAATAAACTTAAATAGTATGGACTCTGTATCTGAATGTTAAAAGAATGAGACATACTGTGCAAGCCTTCCTCCCATATCAACCTTGACTTCTATTTGAGAGGCAATGCTGAACTTCTCTAACACTCAGTAGAATTGTTGCCTAGTTGGAGCTTGCCACCCTAAATCCAGAATATTTAGAGTCCTTAGATTCAAAATCATGCCTTTCATGCTCTGCCATGCAGGTAATCGTGGGACAGCCTATTGCTGAGTGGAAAATTATTATATTGAGGTATGGCATGTAGCTATCAAAGATGAGAACAATACAGAGATCATTCATGCTTTGCATAGAAAGGATGATAAGGTGTTTACATTCACTAAAAATCTAGCAAGAATGAAAGGTAAACATTAAATCCTTAGCTGTACCTTTTTCAGCTGCATAAAGTTGCAGTACTGAGGTGTTCCCCAGTAGTGTAGTGTTTAGTGACTTAGTTTATGGGGTTTTTTTGCAGAGGCAGGTTTCAAGCTGTTCAGTTCTTACCTGTATGATACAGTGTGTCAAAAGACGTCATACTTACCTGCAGTGTGTCAAAAGACAAACTGAGAAAGTGTAATGCTGGTGCTTTAAAAGTTTTTATATGGAATCTTGGAACTTTGTTCAGTTTATTAAATTAGTTGCAAGGTATTGTGGAAACTCTTGTTCAGTTTCTACAGCTGTTGGTGATATTTTCATGGAATGTGAAGAAACATCAAGTAAAACACATTTTTCTGACCACTTGATCTCTTCACGTGCCTGAATACTGTCAGCCTGAGCAGGATTACAGAATGTGTAGACTGGGAGAGACCTTCAAGGTCATCGAGTCCAACCCAGCCCTAACACCTCAACTAAACCATGGCACCGAGTGCCACATCCAGTCTTTTTTTTAAACACATCCAGGGAATGGTGATTCCATCACCTGCCCAGGCAGATAATTCCAGTATTTTATCGCTCTTTCCATAATATCCAACCTGTATTTCCCTTGGTGCAGCTTAAGGCTGTGTCCTCTTGTTCTGTCAGTTGCTGCCCATTGAAAGAAACCAGCCCCCACCTGGCTACAACCACCTTTTAGGGCGCTGTAGAGAGTGATAAGGTCACCTCTGAGTCTCCTGTTCTCCAGGCTAAACACCCCCAGCTCCCTCAGTCATTCCTCACAGGGTTTGTGTTCCCAGCCCCTCTCCAGCCTCGTTGCCTCCTCTGGATGCACTCAAGTGTCTCAA
>VYXD01005827.1:46495-121410 GCA_013397195.1 Hylia prasina
CTGTGGGAGACAGTGTCAAAGGCGTTGCTGAAGTCCAAATAGACAAAATCCACAGCCTTTCCCTCATCCACCAGGCGTGTCACCTGGTCATAAAAGGAGATCAGGTTGGTCAAACATGACCTACCCCTCCTGGACCTATGCTGGCTGGGTCTGATACCCTTGGCCATCCTGTAAGTGCTGCGCACTCAGTACAAACTTCTCCTTTACCTTATTGAGGTCAGGTTGACTGGCTTATAATTACCAGGATCCTCCTTCCTACTCATTTTGTGAATGGGTGTCAAATGGGCCAGCTTCCAGTCATCTGGAACCTCACAAGTGAGCCAGGACTGTTGATGAATGATGGAGAGCAGCTTCACAAGCTCAGCCTGGGATGGATCGCATCTGGTCCCATAGATTTATGAATATCCAGCAGCTCAGCAGTTCTCTGGCAGCCTCCTCCTGGATAACAGGGGGACCATTCTGCTCCCTGACACCATCTGCCAACCCAGGAGGACAGTTGTCTTGAGGACAACCTGTCTTCCCACTAAAGACTGAGGCAAAGAAGGCATTATGCACCTCTGCCTTCTCCTCATTTACAGTTACGAAGTTCCCTCCCACATCCAGTAGAAAACAAACGTTGGTCTTATCTTTCTTGTTGCCATTAATATATTTGTAAAAACAGTTTTTATTGTCCTTTACAAAAGTTGTCAAATTAATTTCGAGCTGAGCTTTGGCCTCCCTAATTTTTTTCCAACATGCCCTAGCAACCCCCTTAAATACTTTCTGAGAGACTTGACTGTCCTTCCAAAGATGATACATCCTCTTTTTATTCTTAAGTTCCTTAAAAACGCTCATTGCCCATCTAGGCTGGACATTTGTCTTGTTAACATCTAGTTAAACAGAAAACTAGAAATGTGTTTAATAAAAGCCTCACTCAAAAGGGCAGTTGTTATTTACTTTCTTGTTTAACTCTGTCTGTGCTAGTGTTAACATGATGATTGTCTCCTGTATTTTGGGAAGATCTATTTAGTTTACCATACCTGAGTTGGAACACATTGTTTCGTATTTTTTCCTTTATGTTTTGGGTTCAATAAAATCATAAAAGTATTTGGCAGTAGAATATGGCCCTGTCTCTGGAAGCCTAAATGATTTGTAGTTTGTTGTTAGGATAAACAAAGCAGTTTTCCAAAGAAGGCAGGTAGACTTATTAGTACTCTTGAGTCTGTGTGTTTGTTACTGTGTGAGCTTAAAAACAAATGAAGTAATGTCTGTCTTAGAACACGAGCACAGGTGGAGTGTTAGTTATCAACCATGTTGACTCCACAATGAGAATGTGATTAGGTTTTGTTATAAGACCAGAGATTCTTAGACTTACTCGGCTGACTGCTTTCTGTACATTTCCTATGTAAACACTAAATAAACACTAAATCCAAATACTTACATGTTTTAGTTACTTGTTTTCAGAATTAGTGGGTATTCCTGAAATTCAACTAAGTGACAGGCTGTTCCTTGTCAAGTGGTTTTTGTCCATGCTTGAAAGGTCCTTCATACCTTCTCACTGAGAGATTTCTGAAAAAGGAAAGGAGTTGACTTCGGAAATGTTTGTTAGGGAGCAAAGCTGGGTTCTCCTTACCAATATCTAATTAAAAAATCTTAATGGTCCATTCAAGATATCCTGCAGGATAATGCATTTAATTCAGTGTGAGCTGAACAATCTCTTTAGGTTTTGTGTAGTTTAATTTGACTTAATTTTACTTTGGTGTAGTATCTGTGTCATCCTGCAGCTGTACGGTGGAACTTTAGTGTGGTGCTTCTTGCCTGAAGCTAGTCAGAGGAAAAATAACAATATTTTCATTTGTTCCAAAGAGTCCCACTGCCCTTCATTATCCTCTCAGCTGTCAAACACTATCTCAACTCTCCAAAAACCCCGCTGTCCCCTTAAGGAAGGTTTAAATTTGTTGCTGGTAAAGGCCTAGTAGCAGGTCAAAAAGTTACTTCTAGTTATTTTTGATTGCTTTGTGGTTCTGCTTTTTTTGCTCTCTGGCATGTGAGTGCTCAGATGGATCTGAGCAAGTTCTGTAGAGGGACTGTGCAGCTTTGGGACAACATCTTGGGAATGGACTCTTATGACAAGTGTAGCAATGCTGAGGTTGTGTGGATGGTGTTGGCTTTGAGGAGTTGCTGTGCTGCAACTGAATTTGCCTTCTAGCCAAATTGAGTGACGGTATTTAAAACAGCCAAAATTTATCACATTTACAATCCTGAGTTACAGGTAAAGCAGAGGAAATTAAAAACATCTTCCAGCAATTGCAGCAAAAATCAAATCTGAGTGGCCTTTCCATTTCTTGTGTATTCAACTGATTGCCTGGAGCTTTTCTCTCCTGTGTGGCTGTGGGTGCTCTCTCCTGATGTGCAGAGTGTCTTGGACTGCACAGGGAGTAGTTTCATTCCTCTAACGAAATGGTGAGCTGCTTTGTAAGCAAGTGTTTAGTGGAAGAGTAGATGGTATTTTCTGTACTGTCCTGCTGGACTAGCTAGCGTGGAGTGTGTGATGCTTCCAGGTATATATTACAGAGAGTTTTTTTCCACAGCTTGACAAAAAATACGCAAGAATGTACAGAATTAACATATGTACTTTATTTCTGGTTCTGGACTGAGAGACTCACTAAGTGTTTTGGAATAACTAAACTCCTACACTTCAGAGATATCAATAACTTGCAGACCTTAGAAGCTGTCTTGGGACAAATTGACAGCCAAGGGCAGTTGGAGATAATGCACAGAGGACTGGAGGCCGTGGGCAATTTTCTTAGCTAACATCTTCACTGGATTGCTTCATTTGTGAGGACTATAAAAGCCCATATGCTAAAGTAACTGTACATACCAGGGTTCAGAAGAAGCTTTGAGGAGGAATTTTCCAACTCATTGTGTCAACAGTTACGTGGAAGCCTTGGGTGCTTTTATTATCAGACTTTTGCAGGTGAAATGGGACATGTTTCTGTTACGATAGTATAACTCTGCCAGCATATTTCGTATCTTAATTTATTTGAAAAAATACATATCAATTTACATTTACTTCAGGAGCAGATTCAGTTATCCTAGCTAATCCCTAACATCTAGATTATTCAGAGATTAGAATTCAAAACTGACTTTTGTCTTTGTCAGTTGTTGTCTTCTCAGGTTACAAAAATCTCAAATTGGACACTCAAAGGAACTTTGAAGTTCCAAGGATGTAGTTGTTCAGATTTTTTGATTTTTGAGGCTTGAGTGAACTTCTCTGAAAATGGTCTTAAGTTGTATTGGTTCTGAGAGTTGAATGGCCATCTGACTGTAGGAAATAAAGGGATTGTCATTTTGGGCTTATTTTCTTTAAACTTTAACCAGAAGATGCGTTTTAGTGAGATTTTATGTGTCTCCCTAGTGTCATTTAAGAAATTTGCTTAAAATGTACATAATCACCTAGCTTTTGTATTGCATAACAATGTATCTAAGTTAGACCAAATTCTGTCTTGACAAATAAAATGTGTCCCCTTGCAGCACAGGATGGAGATATGAAATAAAACCTCTGAGCTTTTTTTGAAAGAATAATCCTGTTCTTGGACATCTTCATTATGGCAAGACTACTAATTTTTGTGCTTTGAAATTCATAAACTGGATTTCTCATAATGACTTCTGAATGATTTTAAAAAATAGACAGGAATAGTTTTCCCAAGTAACAGGGACAAGAGGACAAGAGGAAATGGCCTCAAGTTCCACAAGGGGGTATTTAGGTTGGATGTTGGAAAAGATTTGTTCACTGTAAGGGTTATTGGGCATTGGAAGAGACTGTCCAGGGCAATGAGTTACCATCCCTGGAGGTATTTAAAAGACATGTAGATGTGGTACTTAGGGATATGGCTTAGGGGTGAACTTGGCAGTGCTGAGTTAATGTTTGAACCTGAGGATCATAAGGATCTTTTCCAGCGTAAAGTTCCCCCGTGATTCTATGCAATATTTCTGTTTATCTCTGTAGGCTCTGGGCTGTATCCTGTATTTGCTGTGCTTTAGGCAACACCCATTTGAAGATGGAGCTAAACTTCGTATAGTCAATGGGAAATACATCATCCCACAAAATGACACCCGCTACTCTGTGTTTCATGATCTCATTTGTAAGTTTACAGTGTTATTTTATTTGGTGTCTTTGTGGATGTATGTTGTTAACGACAGTTGTTTTACTGATAGTTAAATGTTATTGACATGTGATGGTGAAAAGGGTAAACTGCAGCAACTTCTTATTTTATTAATAATCTTAATCCCTTATAAAATCATTGTGAAATTTTACGCGAAAGTTGCTTTTTTATTTCCGTTAAGTGTCTTGTGTGATATCTGAATTTGTCCATTGGAACAACTAGTGATTTGATTTGGTTTCTCTGAACTTGCCAAAAAATCTCTATTTACTTTAGGTATTAGATAGAATACTGGAAATGTTAATTACTGTTCCAGAAATGTATCTGACTCCAACAGTATTAGACACAAAGTTACCTCTGATGTTCTTTATTTACTGATCTCAAGGTATATTCTTTGAAATATTATTGACCTTATGTAGTGTTGTTTTTTTTGTCATGGATACTATAATGAGAATTATATTTAGATATTGACTTAGCGGTTTCTCCACTCTGTTCATGTGTTTGCTTATTGCACTGTAATGTATTGAAGAAATTGTCATCGGCTGGGAGGAAGGCTCTGAAGGGGTTGTTACATTGTCTGAATCTCCTTGTTTTAGGCTCTACTTTGAAAGTGAACCCAGAGGAGAGGTTATCTATCACTGAACTTGTGAATCAACTGCAGGAGATTGCAGCAGCTAGGAATGTCAATCCTAAATCCCCCATCACAGAGGTAAAAATGTCTCATAAGGAGTATTATTTATTAGGCCTCCTTTCTGTCCTCTGCAGTGTATGTGTGTTTAGTAAAAGATTTCAGAGCAGGTCCCCTGTTCCTTAGTATTGTAAAAATTTTGCACTAATTTATTTTGAAGTTCCATTGAATTGATTGATATCACTCATAGGATCTTTGAAAATAAGCGCTTTAAAGCATAGAGACCTTAAAAGAAATTTAGTATCTTACTGCTTGTTGAAAATCTTTTCATCCTCTTGGTTTATTCTTTAGTATGCTAGCACTCTGTTTGACATGCTGTGTTTTATCATAATTAACTTGCGCAGAAAAGTTTCATATATGAAGGCTCTGCCTACACTAACTTGAAACCCACTTAGGCATCTCCTGTTCAGTGTTTAATTTGCAGGTGAGTCAATTAGTCTATGTTAACTTTCTGGGTTTGTCCTGAAGTTCAGTTTGCTTGTTCTCACCAAGTAGCGCTAATTTGCCAAACACAGCAAGGTGGCTAAATTAGCAAGAAAATTCTCATCTGGAGTATTATTCTCTTCAGCTTCTGGAGCAAAATGGAGGCTATGGAAACAATGCTCAGCCTCGAACATCTGTGACCTCTGTTTCACAGAGCTCCAAGCCTGCAGGGCAGCTCAACAATTTGTATAATGCAGGTATGTTCAAAAAGAGATGTCATTTTAGTATAAATACAGTTGTATATCTTCCGTGAGGGGAAAAAGTAATTTGGAGGTTTTTGATACTTTGCACTAGCAATAGCTATTTGACATTTATATCGTTGCTTCTAGCCTTTTATTTTTTTTTGCAAGGTTTGATTTTATGTTGATACATGCAAGTGTGAATTTCTCAAGTTCATTGCTGTGCAAGATAAAAATTACGTTTCTATGGAAAATAATTTAAAGTGCACTATTGACTGGTAGAGGCAGGAGTGTTGACATAAGTGAACTAAAGCTTGATGGAAGTGTGGATATGAGTACCAATGGTCGGACGAATAAGAGCTGTAGAGGAGGAGTCTTCAGGTTATGACCAACAAGTGAAAATAGCTTATTTTAAACCCTAGAGTCTTTTGATTTAATGAGGCAACAATATTTGAAAGTGCATTGTCTAAAGAGCAGCATTTAAGAGGAGTTTGAATTTAAAATGTTAAAAATCCTTGGGTTCTGTATTTTACTTGAAGCATTGTTACTTTGTGGCAGAAGGTACTGAAAGCAGGACATAGCCTGAGTTTGTGTTTAACACCAAATCTCTGAGGTAAAAAGCGAGAGTTGCCTTTGCTTTTCAAGAGGAAGTATTTAACATCAGATATGTTGCATAAAAAGATAGCAGCTATTTATGATGTGTTGGTATCACTTTGTGTTAATACAGGCTTCATGTCTGGTAGATGAGAGAGCTTAATAAAGAAATGCAGAAGCAATTGTAGAGATTCTGCCTGTTTACCATAGTAGTTCAGTAATGCTTGGAAGTTGCTGACCTCATATGTGTTTATTTTAGACTCCAAAAAGACTGTATGAGGAAGGAATACTTCTGCAAGCATCTGGGTCCACCTATCTCTCCTTATATCTCCTGCCCTCCGATGATATTTTGGAGTGCATCTGACAGTTACAGTAGTGTAAAGCTGTTTAGTTTTTCACTTCCAAAAGATCCATGTCTGACAGCCTCCAAGGGAAAAGGCAGCAGTCTAAATTCAGTCTAAGGGCTATCCAGTCAGCACTTTCAGGAACAGCTGTAGCTGGTACTGCCTTGTGCCCAGCTAATTATGGGAGCATTGTCCAGGCCGGACTTCAGGAGAGGGTTGCACCGTAGGACATAAGTGGTGAGGAGGAGGAGTTGGGGTTCCATCTGAGAAAAACAGTAGTTGGATTAGCAGAACTAAATGGAATCAACCAAAACATGTCTTCAAAATGACACAATTAAAAGCTAACATACTTATTCTGTAGAAATGGATATTCCAGAGTACATTCAATTGAAAATACTCATATAGTAAAGGAAATAAGCTTGATAGTCTTATTTGCATCTAGTTTTTTACTATGCTTTCTGCACCCATGTTAATTACCATATCTGAATATGGAGCACTTCAATTAGTGTAGAAGAAATCAAGGGACTATTTCATATTGTATTCAGTTTTCCTTCCAGTTTGATGTTTCTTGCTTGATATTAAGTATGATGAACTGTCAATGAGGCAAAGGATATTAATTTTCCAGGTGAAATGTTAAACTTGGGTAACATGTATTGCACTAACAATATGTGTATATCAATTTCTGTGGAAGAATCCAGCATCCTAATGCAATTATAATCAAAAGTCTGTCTGGTCATCTGTTTTGTGCACGAATGTCTACTGTTTGTTTTATACAATCATATTAACAGGGATATCGTGATGTGATGTGCTATACGGGATGTTGTGCTTAAAACTTAAGCTTAACTATGCCAGCTGGTTCTGAAGCCCTGCATTAAAATGTGTCCTGGAGATGATTAAGTAGATCTGCTAATGATAAGCTGCACTTCAGAAACTGGTACTAAAGAAAGGCAGTGTTTTGTTCCATTGACATTATGAAACATATGCCTTACTTGCAGAATTTTTTACTTTGTTTTCTTATAAATACAGACAGCAAATTAAACAATGTGCTGAGTATATCACTACTACTTCCTGACTGCAGGAAATACTATTTTTTTTGCATTATAGCCAACATTCTTTGTCATGTCCTGGAATGGGCTCCATAATAAAGTACAATTATTTTTATTCAACTACTCTAGGCCTGACCGTTGCGGAATGTGACCAGACTTATGGAGGGTTCTTTGATATTCTGAGGGGTGGAACAGAGCGATTTTTCACTAATATTAAGGATACATCTTCT
Source organism: Hylia prasina (assembly GCA_013397195.1). NCBI lineage: Eukaryota > Metazoa > Chordata > Aves > Passeriformes > Sylviidae > Hylia > Hylia prasina. Next base: position 54,202 of record VYXD01005827.1, read on the forward strand.
AAAGTTATCCAGTCTGTGGCCAAGTGAGTAAAAAAAAGAAAAAAAAGAATTAAAAATGGTGCTGGTAAGAGTTCTAAATGAAGGCACAGGAGTTTACTCCAGAAATGGCAAATTCAGCATATTTGTCCAAGTTTGAGCTGTAACAGCTGATAGCTACCCCCTGAGATTTTATGTATGATATTAATACAAAAGTTACTTCAACAGTCATATACTAGAATTGAGAATGTTGCAGTAAGAGCCTGTCCATAAGTACTACTTGTCCTGCTGTGTTTTAAATACTGAAAACTTTTGAGAGATGAGCAGGTGGGGGCTGGAGCAACATGGAGAATTGAATTATTAGATAGGGCCTTAATGAATAAGAGAGGAATTAAAAAGATGGAGTGGTGAAAGTTACAAATCAAGGGAATAGATGTGAGGAGGGGAAAAAACCTGCAGGGAAATAAGCTCTTCAGTTTAGTTTTCAGGCGGAATCCTATGCCTTCAAGATGGTGTGAGAGGAACTTCACTGTTTGTCTCCTTTGCCCTGTATTGCATGTATGAATACTCTCATGTTTAGAGGTGTATGTGTTCAGGCTTGTATTGTGCGATTATTTTCTTTCTAATCAGGTTGTCAGCCCCATTTCAAATATTTCTAATACTTCCTTATGATCAATATTAATCAGTCTGTACAATTTATACCTTTTTAGCTCATAACAATATTCTATGCAATGCTAAAGGATTTTTTTATTTCTAGTAAGAGAGGTGGGTCTCTCTTGAATATTATGTCTTTATTAGAGCCTCCAGAAGAATATTGAACTCTGTTTCTCATTGTAGCCTTTGTGTCCCTTTAATTGGGATGTTGTGTTACAGCTTGTGAAATATATTTCTTCATATGTAGGTTTTTTTTCAGAATTTGTGTGTTACTTGTGCATAGTACTGCTCTAAAATATTTATAATGATTAGGTAAGTTCGCTTTGTTAGATACTGCACCTCTGTATCCACTTCAAGTGTGTGTTTAGCTGTTTGCTCTTACACTTAGTCTTACACTTGTTTAAACTTCTAAATATGGCTTAGAAGGGCCAGGTACTCTTATTTTTTAAAGTTTGTGAAAGCTCCACTGCTTTGGTTTGTCCTTAAGCTTTCTATAGAAATAATTGGGGCAGTGGCAATAAACCTTTCTCCCTGGGTAAACCACATGGACACAGGACAGGAAGATATACAAGGGGAGCAAACTATCGCAGGAAAAGCAATGATGAGAAGCAGTTTTGGCAAAGTTACAAGCCCTACTTTCCCATGGTTGTGTATTAGATATTACTATGTTTTTATTGTACACTACATGCATCTGAAGTACTCCTACACTTCACTTTCTTACTCTCTTGACTCCACATGACTTTCTGGGTGCACCTCCATCACTTAGTTATGTTTGAAGCAGTTTTCCCTTCCTGCTCTTGCAAGTGGTTTCTTCCTTAAAGGCTACTGGAAGTTTGATTACTTTTTTTAATTTCAGTTTATGCAGTTTTTCGCTTCTCCAGCGGTGGATTAGAACTGTCTAAAATTGTCTTATTAATATGAAATGGCTTGTGATGTCTCTACACCTTTATTTTTATTTCTCTTACCTTACAGATGTATGTAACTTTTTTGCTTTGTGTGATTTCTTTTGCTTCCATAGTAAGTGTAGTGGGCAAGGAATAAAACAGTAACAGTAACTGTACATCTAACCACAGCTGCAGATCTCATCTAGCAACTTCTGAATTACTGGACAGTGAGTACTTGCTGTCTGAAAAGATCATGTTCAGTTCTCATGTTCTTCTCTACAACTGTTCATTTAGATTATGGTGACTGCCCAAAATAAGACTTGTATCTGTCTTATTGTTGAGACTTAGTATGCCTCTTTTCAGTTGCTAGTTAGTGTTCTGTGGCTGAACACAACAGCTTAGCGCATAGGTTGTGGAACTTATTAAATACTAGCCAAAGGAAAACTCACTGCTTTTACCACGTTGGTTTGAATTACAATAAGTCACATATGGATGTTTACTTGAATTGAATGTCTTGAAAATGTAATTGTTTGACCTCATACTGGTTTGTAGCTTTTAATGGGTGGGTATATTGTCATATCCAAATAAGATCAATTAGCCAGAGACCTTTTCAAGCTACTGTGGTGGATTGACAGAGGATTGTCAGACAGTGTATGCTATGTCCCAAGATTCATCACGAGGGGATCAGTCTCTCTCAGATGTTTTGGACTTGGTTGGTTAAGTAAGGGGGTTTTTTCAGTGACTCTTGACTTTGACACAATATGTGAAACTGTCAAATTTTTGTTTTAAGTTCTGCACTATCATAAGAAAATCTTGGTTTTGTGGAGTACCTTCTGTCTCTATACAAATGTGTTTTTCTTCTCTTGTGTTATCTAAGTGGCTTTAGTCATTGGGCTGAGGAGTGCGAAAAAAAGAGGGATTGCTCCAAGCGTGTAATTCTACTAGTGAGTTGCTTTAATATTTACTTTCTAGTGACTGAAAGACAAACTCTCTCCACTTGTAATTTGCCAATATTATTTAGCTGCCCTGGGCTGTGTACTTCTCATTCTTCGTATTGCATTTTATTTTGAATCCTTACTATATTTAACAGTTCAGCGAAATGGCAAAACATGAATTAACATAATAAATATGTACTGTTCTATAGGGCCTAAAATAGGCTTCGGTCCTTTAGTATTTAACATTCACTGTTCTGCTGAGAGTTCTACCACTGGGCTTGTGCAGTCTTAAACTGTGTTTTAATCAAGCTGAGTTGTTAATGCTTTGTTTGCACGTACTGTAGGGCATGTCTGTTCCTGTCATGTTCATTCTCTGCCTTCACAGACCTGTGTTGTGGATGTAGCTGGTACAGTTGGTGATGTGAGCATACCTCTTCTGCTTTGCATCTTTGACTGCCTTTCCAAAACCCTTCAACCAACATAAGAAGCAGACATTCTGGAAAAATTAAAATGTCTCTTCTTTGTCATGCATTTTCCTCACCCCCCTTAAGCACTTTTCATGTTGGAGTCTATAATTTCATTATTAGTCTATTATATAGACTATAATTTCATTCATCTCTGCTTCCTACTTATCATTCCTTTAATGAATTACAGAGTTACTTCCTTTGTCTGCAGACAGACTTCTATTTCACTGAATCCAAACTACAGTGTAAGATTTAAGTAGTTTGCTGTTGTGACAAAAAAAGTTGTTTTTTTTTTTTTTCGGTAGCTACCTTTAGCTTGATTCTGATTTTGGTTTCTTGTTAGTCCTAATAAGTGATAAAAATCAGTTCAGTTTCTGAATACTGAAACACACATTACAGGCTGCTAGGAACAGGAGAGTAAATGAGGACCATCTTCATTGTCCCCCAGGCCACCTCAGTTGCAAATGTCATAACCTTTGTAGCAGGTTCAGGTTGAGCAGATGCAGCAGCTTGAGAGGATGAAGAACAACAGAGGTTCAGCCCTCTCGATAGAAACTGACTTAAAAGTAAGGACCAGGGTGGAGATGGAGAAGATATGCATTACTTTGTGAAGTGGCACCATCTGCACAGACAGGAGCTTGGATCCAGCAGATGTGCCCTTGTGTGCCTGAAGCTCAGCCTGCAGCTCTGCAGCCACAGCACTTCCGTTAAGCTCATCAGTTTGTTGCTTGTGGAGCTTCTGCACCTTTGACCAGTTTTTATGCTTATTGAGGCCTACATCCATATAGGTTACAAATGCCCTGCCAGAAAACATAACTAAATGTTTAAAGGACTGGATCTTCGCTGGTATTGAAAGCAGCAAGCAAAACTTGTGATTAGTCTTCCATTGCTTTGTCAGAACAATCTTTTGCTGAAGAGATCATGATGTAGTAATCTAAGAGCAACTAGCTGCTTTTTATGCTTGCATTCTTTGCTTTTAAAGTAATTCAGTTTCTTGTTTAATATTTCATGGATCTTAGCGTTGCACTAGATAGTTCCATGATTAATTCAGTTTTAAGAAGCAAAACCAAGTGGGAACAGGTTGATGTGAATTTTAGTGCTGTTTTTCTTCCTGACTTGTAAAAAAATGTTTTGTTTTTTTTCTCTGAATAGTTTAGTGCCAGTGTTACAAGTTGCAGCTTAACCTTGGTGTTACAACATTGAAGGGATAATGACTGTGTTCTGTAGCTGTCCTATTAGTTGGTCCTTTATCTTGATACCAAAAAAAATTTGATATTAGAATGTTTATGTGTTTTCTTGCTTGAAGATGCCGGATGTACTCAACAAATAGCATTTGACACTTCTAATCTCTATAAAGGACTACAATCATTACATATTTCAGTAAGCAATCATTATTAGCTCTAAATGTAAATTTCTGCCTAATGCAACAGGATTAGCACCTGAGCTTACATGATAAAGTATGCCCTTCCTAAGGTGCAAAAAAATTTTGAAATTGTGCCCATTTGTCTGTTTCCTTATGCAAGGTTTCTCAAGGCTGAGGGTTTGGGGTTTTTTTAGTGCTTTGTCTAGTGAGATCCAAACTTCTTGTGGCTTCAGTTTGAGACAGTGAATCATTATCATTGCTAAGACACTGATTATGCCATTCTGCGTAAGTACTGTTAAATGGCCTTGCAATCAGGAGATTTTTCTTCCATAATCTAAAATCCTCCTCGCTATCCTTGTGTATTGAATATACATTTATGTATACAACGTTTATTTTTAATCATTCCCTCTAACCTTCATCATTACTAGCAAGCAGCAAAGAATCAACACTTAATGTTCTCTCTTGATGTTTCAAAATTTGAGTGCAGTATTCTAGGCCTGCTCTTCTAAGCAGTGTCCTGAAATTGTATCGGGATCTAAAAGTTTTGTTAGAGCCTCTGAATTAATTCAATAAAGGCATCATAGTGTTTTGATGACATTTTGATATTCTGGACTTAATAGGCTACTGAGATACATAAGTTAGGGATGTCTGAATCAAATTCTCTTGGTGAGATTTGTTCTTATTTTGCCAATCCAGGAGTGCAGACCTGTGTAGTTACACTCAAGGTTGTTGGCCTGCACTGGGTCGCTTCAGCTTTTTTCTCTTGCTTTTTCATTCTGCAACATAGCAGATACCATAGAAACAAAAAAAAATAAAAGTAGTCTTAAATTAGTTAATTGTTGACATAATGTGGATTAGGTAAAGGTGCAGGGAATAGACCTAAGTATCACTGGGAGATTTTTTGAAAAGGCTTCACTTTTAAGCTGTGCACAATTGTATGAGAGAGAGATGAGTAATGATTAATGCCTTGCTCTCTATGGCAGTTCTGAAAGTGAATTTTTGAATAATTATTTAAATGAGGAAAGAGATTCAGGTACCCTCTGTGTTGAGTGCAGATAGCTTGGAGCTGTTACTGTCCTGCTGTAGGAGGATTAAATAACTTAAAGCAGCCATAGATCTGGCATTCTGCTATTGGAAACTTGGGATCCAGCTGGTAAGGAAGGAAACCTAGTGTGATTGTGTGAGTGTGGGGTGTGTAGGGAGGCAAGCAGGGCACACATTGGCTTTCCAGCTGGAAAGGGGCTTCACTCCTGGCAGTGACAAGTCTGATGGGAGTTTGAGTGTGACTACCAGAGTCCTCCCTGAGTGACTAGACAGGGAAGCATTCTTAACACTGTCCATATGGAATTTGGATATCGGGCACCATAGCCATCTGTGCCAACTTTGATGTTCAACTAGCAGTCTTTCTTTTAAGCATTGCGATATTCTTCATTAAAAATATTAGTGTAGCCTCATTAGGCTTTCAAACTGACACCCTACAGTGCATTTTTATTACTAAGAGCAGGGGTTAGAGAAGCAGATTAAAGATTAAAGTCATCTGTACAAAATCCCACAGGTAGTTTTAGTGCAACTTATTAAATGAGTAAGTGCTTAAACACGGTATCTGTTCTGAAACTCTTGAAATGTGAATGTGGCAAGCCTCAGATGGAAGAAATGAAACATTCATGGTGGTGGGTGCCACCCGAGGTATCTGGCTTTTAGATTTAAGACTTGAATGATTATATCTTGTGTTCTCTTTCAGTTATGCAAAAGGAGACTTGGATATATCATACATCACTTCCAGAATTGCTGGTATGATATCTGTATCTTTCTTAAACATAATTTCTCCTTGGTCTTAATATATGAAAAATTTCAGTTGCTGTTTGTTCTTTCTTCAGTGATGTCCTTCCCAGCTGAAGGTGTAGAATCTGCCATCAAAAATAACATAGAAGATGTGCGGTTGTGTTTGGACTCTAAACATCCTGGCCATTATGCTGTGTACAATCTCTCTCCAAGAACATACAGGCCTTCAAGATTCCATAACAGGGTGTGTAAAGTTTTTGTGTATTTCTCTAAAAGGCCCTGAAACACAATGTGCATTATACCTTCAGCTTTTTATTGTAAAATAGGTTAAAAAAGGTTAATCAAAAAGATGACAAAAGAATAAGTATAAACACAAGGTCATAGAGTAACCTATATTCTCCTCGTCTTTGCTTTAAATCCAAATTTAAACTGGTAGAGACTTACCTTAAATCTTACTAAAATCTGTTTTTTCTAGGATAGTGATATCTTTGAAAACATGTCCACAGACCTTATGTGTTTCAAATTTAAGTGGAGAATACTCAAAGTAATTGAAGTCTTACTAAAATGTTAATCGCTTAAATCTCTCCCATATTCTACTGTTTCCCTTTATCAAAGGCATAGTGACTGATTTGCATAACCTGTTCACTGGGGTTTCTCCTTGTCCCACTGCATACCATTTGACTCCCATATGACTCAGGCATAGCTGCCTGATTGTTCCCACCATCTTCAGAATTGCTGTGGCTTAGTTGAGCCTCTGCTATCCTTCCTGGCAATTTCTCTGATACTAATATGAAGGCATTTGCCTAATTCAGCAACAAGGCATTGAGGACATCTTTTTAGGTGCTGATATAATGGACTTCAGTGTCTGCTCCTAAGTAAACCTCAGCTGTCCTGTGAGAGGCTCCACAGTCAGGACTGTTAAGTGTAATGCTCACCAGTCGGTAGTCATCCTGCCCCTTCCACACTGTCTGCCATGAACAGAGTCTAGAACCGTTATTTGTTATAGAATGATAAAGCCTTTGGGGCCTTATGCAGAGCTATCCTTAGCATTATTTCAGTGACTGGAGTTGACTTAACATGTCAGGATGAGGTATATTTAACGTATTCTTTCTAAAGCTGTCACTTCCTTTTGTTTCCTTGTAAACATGATAAAGTATTGTCACACCTGAAGGAAATCATTACTGCCTCTTTGGATGAATGCAATCAGCCTCTTTATCTGTATCTGGTTCAATATGAGGTTCAGGCAGAGGTTGTTCAAGATGGAAGGCATAATAGCTTGATTAGGCAGGAAATCTACTGCCTGATTCTTTGTACCAGGTACCTCAAAGCAAAAATGTTCAGCAATTCTTTTTAGCACTAGATTGCTGGAAAGTCTGAGACTCTTGTAATGAGCTGATTTATTCCACATTTGCAAAGTCATCAGTCTCTGTTTATGGAATAATAAACTCTTTAACTGGGAATTTGCTTACCAATGGATTTTTTGGTTATGCAAGTCTGAAGTGTCTATAAACCTGGTATTTCTGATGTGTTGGTAGTAAGACTGGTAATATGATTCTGGTTTTGTGTGGAAATCATAGTAGGTCATAATTAGTTGAAACATTACAGGTTTGTGACCACTTTATTGTCTAGAAGTATTTAGGAAGGCAGTTATTTTACTTGGGAACAAACTCTAATTGTATTTGGAACTCTTACGTGCCTATTCTTGAAATTGAGATGTCCAGCAATACTGATTGACTTCATTGTTCAGTGCTGGGTGAGAGTAGCCATGTAGAAACCCAAAGAAGCTTAGTTTTACTTTAATGCCTGCAAAAGATGATTATGGCAAGCCTTTAAACATGATCAGAGGAGAGCACCTTATAAAATTCTTAATTCTGACACTTTGCTTAGAAGCAAAGTTATTTATGAAATTACAAGTTACTGGTTTCTTGCTGTCTGGTATCTCTGTGAAACTTCTAAAAAATTCTTTAATCTTAGTTAAAATTAGTGGTAGTTTTGAAGTCTTCTCTGCTAGTCCTTCTTGTTATAAGTTGCTCTGAGAGTTTGTGCACTGTCCATCATTCTGCTAATTGTCAGGACACTTAGAGCTTAAAACACAGCTAAAAGAAATAGAAAGTAATGTTTTTGTTACATCTTGTAGGAAACCTGGTGTTTGAGTAGAAGGTAAATGGTAATTAAAAGGAAAAAAGTCAGTACTTTTTGCTTTTTTGAATACACAGGTTTTTTTAGGCTGTGTTCTGGTCTGAAGCTGCAATGCTTCAATATCATTCTTTTGCAGTGTTGTGATTTAACTTCAGCCAGCATCCAAGCCCCACACAGGTACTTGCTTATTGCTCCCTGGTGGAACTGGGGAGAACTCATGGGCTTAAATAAAAGCAGTGTAATAGGTAAAGCCAAAACCACAGTTGCAAGCAAAGGAAAACAAGGAATTTATCCACCTTTTCCCATGGGCAGGCAGGTGTATAGCCATCTCCAGGGCTCCATCATGCATTATGATTACTTTGGAAGACAAATGCCATCGCTCTAAATGTTTCCCCTTCCATTCTTTTTCCCCCAGCTTTATGGGTTAAGCATGGTTGTCCTGTGGTATGGAATATTCCTTCAGTTAGCTGGGGTCACCTGTCCTGGCTGTGTCCCCTGCCAGCTTCTTGTGCACCCTCAGCCTGCTTGCTGGTGAGATAATGTGAGAGGAAGAAAAAACCTGAACTCTGTCTAAGCTGTACTTACCAATAAAATAAAAATCCCTGTGCTATCAACACCGTTTTCCTCACAAATACAAAACACAGCCTCATTTAGTTACTGTGGAGAAAACTACTCCAGCTGAAACCAGCACACATTACTGTTGTAGTATTTGACATGTACTGAAGCCCGCATTGAATTGTGTGGTGTGCAGGGATATAAAGGACTTTTTACCTTAGCTTTTCCTTGTTTGCTGGTGATTGTCCGAAAGCTTGCACTAACAAAGGAATGTGCAATTTAAATCTCTTGCAAAGTGATGCTTTTTGAAATGGCCTTATTTTTTAATTGAAATACTAGAGTACAATGAAAAGTTGTAGGAGACTTAAACTGTTTATTTCAACCTTTTTTCCTGTGCTTGGCATGAACACAGTTTTTTGTGATAATAAGTAGGAAAGCATGTTGCTGATAGGAAAACTTGGTATTCAATATCTGGAAATTGCAGTTGAGACTAAAAACAAATAGAAAAAGCTTCGTTTGTAACTTGCTTCCTTGATCCTGAATATATGTACTCTTTAGGTTTTTCAATTGTCCCAAGAATCAAGTTTGCATCCTTACTGGACAGTTGATTTTAAGGATATAGATTCTTAGCAGTGAAGCTGGTGTTTTGTTAGTATTTTGAAGCAGTAATTGTAAGTGGAATATTACTGAGCAATTCAAGCTCTTTGAACAAAGGACAAATATTAAAAGAAGCCTAATCTTTCTGTTGTGGGTGTTTTTTTGTGGTTTTTTTTTGTGTGGGTTTTTTTGTGTTTTTTGCTGAAATATATGTGCACAAATTAAGTTGAAAGCTGTTTTATTTTACTCCTTGCTCTAAGAATATTTTAGATAGTAATCTGAGTTCTTGATACTTCTTTTGCAGCAGATTTGTAGACAGTGATGCCTTGAAAGGCTACCTAGAACAAAGACTAGAAAGTATTAAAGGAATAAGGTAGATATTTATTAAAATGGCCTTCAAAGGATACACCTTGGGCAGTACAAGAGCCTGGCCGAGGCTACACCCAAGATGGAAAATGGGTCACAAGTTTTCACACTTTTATATTGGGGTTAATTGTCCAATTACAGCTTCAGGTTATGAAATCCCATCCTCCCAGATTGCTCTCCTCAATTTACTGCTGTTTATACTTCTTGGGCCTGAAGCTGCAGTGGTGTCCTTGGCTCTCAGGCTGGAAAAGGATTGTTTTGTCTAACTACACTGTGCGGAGAACTTGCTAACACTTTATATGATAAAGTTCAGAGTTGTGTATCAGTGTAGTACAGAATCTGACAAATACAAAGGCTATAAAACTTAAGGCATCAACAGAACTAAAGTTTTATTGCACTTCATCCTAAAAAGTGATGTTTACACTGTGTAACACTATTCTTGAACATCTTGCTTAATTTCAGCATGAAGGTGGCATTACAGTGTAAAAATACCTTGTAGACATTTGCATAACCTAAGTTGTGTATGTGTGACAATATAATCACGTTGACTGTCTCTTGTCCCTCTCATTGCAGGTTTCTGAATGTGGCTGGCCAGCAAGACGAGCACCAAATCTTCAGAATCTCTATAGCATATGCAAGAACATGCATTTATGGCTGAAACAAGACCAGAAAAATGTTTGCATTGTGCATTGCCTTGTAAGAAATTGATTTAAGTCTGAAGTGCTTTGTTTGATAGAGGTTTAAACTGTGAATAAGGGTGTTAGTATCCATTTAGTTTATGACTGTTACTGCCTTTCTTTACTGGAAGCCCTGAGGTCAATTCCTTCTTGCTGTGTTTGTAAGGAAGTTACTTGCATAAATTTTCTCCTTAGGGAAATTGGTAGGGTAATGTAACCCTTGCTTACTTGCATTTAGAGTGGAAGGTAGTCTACAGGCAGTATTAAGGCAAAGCAGCCTTTAGAAGAAAAAAAAAAAAATTGCTCTACTCTTTCAGTATTTGCTCCATTTTTTGTTTTCTGTGTGATAGATGGGTATACACTGCATATCCCATTACTGTCCATTTAGAATGTATCTGTAGCCACAGAATTTCAGAAACTGACTGTAAGACTGCTGATTTACTTGCTTTTGCTGGCAGCAGATTGCTCTGTAGATTTCACTATTCTCCAAAGTATTATTTGATATAACCAAAAAAAGAAATAAAACTCTCTATAGAGCCATCACATGTCAAATATGGTGGAGGGAGGAATGAATTCAAAGAATACTTTGCTCAGACTTTGAAAATGAGGTCACTCTTACATTTGTTTAAGAGAATTGCATGTAAAATTTCAACATTCTTATTTTGCTATGGAGTAAAAAGCAAAACATGACTATGTGATAATGTTTGCAATGCTGTTAGAAAGCATTCAAAACCTGCCTGGTGATATGGTATAGCTGTCACTAGGGAATATCACTATCAGAGTCAAAACCAGGATTTGTTAATGGTCAAATACCATATTTGTGTGTTATGTAGTGTTTCGCAAGTAAAAAGTCAGTTCATGTCAGCTCCTGAAAGCCAATATAATTTTCAGTGCTGCTGTGAGGTTAGGCATCTAATTGTGTATTAATGTGGTACTTCTAATACCTTGGTGTCATATGATTGCTGGTCAAGTAGGTAAGAAGCAGATGTGATGGATCAGCACCAGTTTTTGTAACATCTTTCCCTTGAAGTCTTTTGTGCAAGGTACCTAACTCATTCCTTTTCCTCACATGTCAGGGAAACTTTTGTATATACATGGCTTTGTGCCGGATGTGATGTAAAAGTGTACACCAGAACTTAAAGAAATGAATGATAAAAATTCTGTTCCGTGTTGCTAGTAAACAAACCTGGAGATGTCCTGTTCTGTCAACCATTGTATCTTTCAAATCTTCTGCTTTTTATAATACAGGGATGTATCTGGGGTATGTGTGCAGCTGGGATTCCTAGAGAAAGAAACTCAGTGTTTTAATCTTTCTCTTGATTTCTTGGCAAGCTATTGACAATTTTAGACAGAAGTCTAAAAAGTTTAGTGTGGTTTAGGTCTTCTGAATCTTTGTACTTCTCTTTCAGCAGAAGTCCATGGCTGTCAGTCAAAAATAGCAATGTTCTGGGATTTCAGGTAGCCAGGAAAAAAACCTAAAAAGTGGGCATTAGTGACAGTAAGGTAAAGAATATAAATTGAAAATTTTAAATAGTGTTAAGCTAAAGTAGTTACTCACACTGGAACAAGGAAGTAATATGCAGTTATCTTTTGTATGGTGTGGAAGTTAAATGAAAACATTTCATACTCAGATACAAACATCAAATCAAACAATGGCACTAGACCTTGGACATCATGACATTAAACAGTGATAGGATATGGCATACATAATGGGATGTTCTTCAGTAACTTGGATAATGCTTCTTCCACTAGATTTACTAACAAGGCTACTTTTATTTTTTTACTAGGATGGAAGAGCAGCATCTGCTGTTGTCGTTTGTTCCTTTCTGTGTTTTTGTCGTCTCTTCACTACTGCTGAAGCTGCTGTTTATATGTTCAGTATGAAACGCTGTCCACCTGGCATTTGGCCTTCTCATAAAAGGTACTGTAAGGTACTGTTGAAGCAAGCAGTTATTAAATTCTGAATATGGTATAGGATGTATTTAGAAAGATACATTATTTCAATAATAATAATGTCCGTGTTCAAACATCTGTTTTTCCAAGTATTTTGCTGTACCCTGAATAGAGGGTAGTTATGAATTTTCTGAGCCTGTAAGTACCCATCAGAAGTGGGTCAAGTATGCCCTGTGGTGAAGAAGTGTTAGGAATGAAAACAAGGGTATGTAGAGCTTTTGAATGCTTTCTTAATTATAAAATCCTCATCCACATGTGTAAGACTTATTTCATGTTTTCTAGTTTATTACAATAGGTTTTATTATATCAGAATACTGCAAGCTCTGATTGGATACCAGAAATTATTTCTGTGAATTGGGTAAAAACACCTAGTGCTTTTTTTTTGAGTGCATGTGGAGATGACGTGCATGTACTTTGACAAATGTTTTTAAGCTGTTTACTTGATTTAATTAGATAGATCTTACAACCATAAAGTATGAGTAACAAATGACATTGCTAGTAATAATGTTTCCTACAAAAAGGATTAGATTTTAATCAGGACAAATTCAAAGCCCTTAGGAAGATTTGAGTGATCCATTATGTTTTATGTCTCGTTTGTTTTACAAGGCATTCTATGTAAAGCTACATAGCCTTTTGTGTCATTCTATCAGATTTGAAAACGTGTTTGCTGGAGGTGGTGGTAAATGTTCCCACTGCTGCGCTGTTAACACTTACCAAAGCTTAGTGACTGAGTAAGAACTGAAGTAACTCGCTTATGTGTTCACCCGTTTCTTAGAATTTTGTGTTCTGATTAAATGAGTACCTTCTGGTTTTGGCAGATACATTGAATACATGTGTGACATGATGGCTGAAGAACCCATTATTCCTCACAGCAAGCCCATCCTGATCCGATCAATTGTCATGACTCCTGTTCCACTTTTCAGTAAGCAGCGTAATGGCTGCAGGCCTTTTTGTGAGGTTTATGTGGGAGATGAGAGAGTAACCACTACCTCCCAGGAATATGACAAAATGAAGTAAGTACAGATTATGACTTGCTCTGAAACAGCAAGTTACGTTTTTCTAGATTCTAGCATTTATGTGTTTCTAGATTCCTCTGTGTCCTTTTAGCTGGTCTCAAAAGGTAAATCACAAATGTGATTGTTACAGCAGCTTGGATCTGGTCATGCAGAGCAGTGGGGGTGATGGTGGGTTGGCACACTGGACACTGCAAGGCAGTGAGCAAGACCCTCTTCCCCAAGTGATGTAAGACTGGGAGCATTGATCCCTGATATACCTGTGCTGAGCATAGCATTCTGTCTCAGTCACGGAAACTGTAAAGATCCCTGGGCATGGCAGCTGCAAGGTGACTGCTTATTAGCCCCTGTGAAGCTCTGGTGTCTGCACAATTGCAAATGATACTAACACTGCTAGATGTGGGTAATCATAGACAAGAAAAATGACAGAATACTAAAGGCCTTCTAGCTTTTCAGTTACTGAACACCTTGGAGAAAGCAGTAGGCTAAATCTAAAGTAATACATACTTAATTTCTTTTTAAACTAAATTAATTGTGGTTTCTTTGTGTTTGTGGGGGTTTTTTTGGTTTTGTTTTTTTTTTTTAGGGAGTTTAAAATTGAAGATGGGAAAGCAGTAATCCCACTGGGTATAACAGTCCAAGGAGATGTTCTCATTGTGATTTATCATGCCAGGTCAACTCTAGGAGGACGACTACAAGCCAAGGTAATGATAAATTTAAGAGCCTGAATGGAAGATTTCCAATTTTGTATCCTTCTAGTTACCTACTGATTATCAACCTTTTCAAGTCTTCTGAGTATGTCCACTCCTAATGCTGTACATGTAGATGCTTTCATTAGCATTTCTGGAAAGTACTTCAGTACTGATAATTGTTACATTTGTACAGAAAGCCCCTAGCCAGTTTTTTTCGAGGCAGCAATTATTATCTGTTAAGTTGCACAACAAGCCAGAGCTTTTTAGTTCTGTGCATGCAAAGTGCAAACAGGAAAAATACCACTCGGCCGAAAAGTGGGATTCCACAGACTGCCTGTACAAAACAGGCTAGAAAACTCCATGTGGTTTTATAGCCTATTTCCAAAGTCATGTTCAGTTTTTGTAGCTAATTTTCTTACTTGTCTTTGTTCTGCTAGGGAGAATGCATATTTCCTTTTTTAATACAACTATGGATGCAAATGTATTGCAAGATCACAAAAAACTTGTTAATGAAACCTGTCTTCGAATTTTTTTAAAAGATAAGCATGGGGTTTTTTTCTACAAATAAGTAACCCAAATTAAACTTGGAAATCTATGTAAAAGATAAGTTTAGAGCTTGGAGCTTTGTGGAAGTTGATCAGCCAGTTTTGGTACACGTGAGGTATACATGTGTATTCATACATAGTTAGTGTTACTGAAGTTGTTTTCCCTCTAGTTTTTTTTCTGCTTTGTGAGTAGGAAGGTATCAAATCTTGTCATGTTGGAGAAGTTCAACAGGACCATCCAGAACACCTTAAAAGTAAAAACTCAGTGAAATGATCCTTTAGTGCACAAAAAAAATACTGTATGGCTCAAGGTCATCAGGAGAAAGGAATAAAACTGACAAAATTTATCCAAGGTTAGGTTATACTCCTTGAACCATCTCAGTTTTATTCATGAGAGAGTTTCTTTGATGTGGTTTCTCTAGCATTTATTCACTGATAGAAAAGACTAGAATTTTCTCAGCTGTCAGCTATAACATGATACGTCAACACTGTGTGTGATGATCTGGGTTTGGAGGTTTGATGGAACAATATTCAATGTGTCCTTAGTTTTATGTGCTGTAAATTGCCCCCTGAAGATCTCCTACAGAGACTAACCACCACATTTTGAGATTTCTCCTGTGTTCAGAGCTAGGCATTGTGAATGTCTTGTTGTTTCTCACAGCTAATTTAAGAGAGAGTTTAGTTTATCTTCTAGGAAAGTGATGGTAGGGATGGAAGAATCAGAGGAGCTCTCTCCTGTATGTCCATATCTCTCTTGTACTAAGGAGCCCAGCACTGGGTATTACAATTACAGATGAGGCTTCACTAGTGCTGAATAGAAGGGAAGGATCAACCCTCCTTAATCTGTGGCAATGCTTTTTGTGTTATTCGGTTTCTAGCTATGATGTTCAGTAAATGCTCATTTACAAGGAAAGCTTTCATAATTTAGTTTTATTGTATCGTATTTTCTGAACTGTTACTGTATAACTTCTTTGTAAGGACTGGCAAGACTATTTCACAGGTGTTGTGACTAATGCTAAGAAACAAATACATGCTACATTGCTCAGTGAGCTGTAATTTGGATTTGTGCAAGATCAGAACCTACTTGAATATTCTATAGTAGCATTTTCCGGACACTTGTATTCCCATTGGGCATGGGAAAGTAGCTTTTCTGCTAACAGTTGAGCGATTAAAGTGAGTCAGTTCAGAAAAGCCTTACATTTCTGTCCGGAATGAATGGATGACTTGAAGTTGCGCAGAAAAAAACTCTTTGCATGCCTTCTGAAGTGTCCTTTTAAATGTGCTACATTTAAAACTGTTCTAAATCTATTCCTTTATATATGACATACATATATTTCTTGGTTGGCATATGGCACAGTGAATTTTTCTGAGCATGTGTTATCCAGAAAAGGAAAAAGGGTCATACAGTTTTAGCCTCCACTACAGGATCTGGAAATACTTTAGACTTGGATAGTCTATTTTGAGGTTAGTGATGAGATATCTGCCTGAAGGTCTTTTGGTTTGCTAGTGCTAGTCATAGATCTATTGATGTTCTATCTCAACTGCATTTAAATCTTTCAAGATAAAGTATACTTGTAATTAAATGGAAATAGTTGCAATTAAATGGAAATTTTTGTGGCAAAGCAAATACATCAGAATATTTTAATACTGATAATGTTTTGCATTTTGTTAAAGGCACAACATTGTACATACTGTTCATGTGGATTTATACAGTATCCTGCTTCTTGTTTTCAACAGATGGCTTCCATGAAGATGTTTCAGATTCAGTTCCATACAGGCTTTGTGCCCCGAAATGCCACTACAGTGAAATTTGCCAAGTATGTTGACACCTTTTGCTAGGAGACTGGGAGAAGTTTTTTTAGAAACTGCTTAAGCTGCCAAACACCAACATATAGCAGGGAGAGGAAATCTAGTCAGTGCAGGAAGTAGATTCTTTGATTCTAATAAGAGTCTTTTCTTTACTCACATTAAGGAAACTAAATGTTTTGTTTATGATACCAACCCCCCCTCCAAAAAAAACTATGTACAAAAATACTGCCTGCTTAAAATGGGAACAGTAAACAAATACAGCATTTTTAATGTCTTATGCTATTTTCTATGAAATTTTGTTTTGGACTGCAGTAGATCTAATCCAGTTAGCCATCAGTCTCAAAAAGCTTCTTGCTGTGTCTTTACAGATACGATCTGGATGCCTGTGACATACAAGAGAAATACCCTGATTTATTTCAAGTCAATCTAGAAGTAGAGGTGGAGCCCAGAGATAGGCCCAGCTGTGAACAGCCACCTTGGGATAACATGAATATAAAGGGACTGAATCCCAAGATCCTCTTCTCCACCCGAGAGGAACAACAAGAGATTTTATCAAAATTTGGTAATGAATCCCTTGAAAAACTAGAGAATGTGAAAAAGTTTTCAATGCTCCTAGTGTTTGAGGCTTTTGTTTAATTTTTGATGTTCCATTAATTGGAAAAAATACCAAAGGGTTTTTTTTTTTTTCTTGTAAATATCAGTTAAAAATAGGCATTGTATAGAGAAGCTTAAGTTATCCTCCAGTAATGGATGATAATTATACCTGTCTTACTTTCACTGTGCTTACATGTGCTTACTTTAAAGCTAGGAATAGGCCATTTGGAGGGAGGGACTACTAGCAAATGGAATTGCAGCAGTCAGTATTTGTAGGCACAATATCTTGAAAGGGATTTATTTGGCTAAATTGGCACCAGTATCATTTCACTTAAAATTATGTGAGCATTCCTCACAAATGGGTTTAGGTAAGAATGTTTTTATCAACCTTCTTATGCATAGCCATGTAATGTTGTAATTAATTTCCTGAACTTTTCCTAATATGTTCCAGCAGAGTTTATTTAATTAATTCTACGTATTCAGTGCTTCATATGTAGATGCCTGCATTAGTTTCAGTTATTGCTGTTCAGTATTTTTCTTCTTCTCCTGTTATCAGTGATCAGCTTTGATATTTTCATTCAGGCTCTTAAGCCTTCTCTGTTTCGAGGATAAAGAAGAATGACGAAGATTACTGTGGTGATTTTAGTCATGCATGAGATCTCACCCTATGCTGAGGTGCTGGTGCACCTCAAATACATTCCTTTTCACACAAGACGTGAAAAGGCCTTTTTTTTCTTTTAAGTGGGATGTGTTGTTTGTAGTATGATTTAGGCCATTTTCTATTTAAGTTAGCTTAATCCTACTGTGAACAGCACTGTGAGCTTTCTAAAGCTGTGTTTAGCTTTATATCATCATCGATGATGAAGCTCTGTAAAAGTTACTATTATTTTCTTAAGTTGCTTCCATTTTCTGATTAATATATGAAATGTAAGTATTTCAGATTACACTGAAAGTATTTCTTAAGATTGGTGGGAAGAGAATAGAAGAAAAGTAAGTGCTGTGAACTGATTAAAAAAACCCCTTTTCATTAAAATTGAATTTTCTCTTTCATTGGTCACAATCTTTTATATATGTTTTCTGAGACGGACTTTTTTTCAGCATCTCTAAGCTACAACTGAGAATGTGGAAGGAAAGTGGAAAAGTGCTCTACCAATTGTGTATTTAAATTTAGACAAATATGTCTCTCCCAGCCATTCATCCATTTTTTTTTTTCAAACAGTGGGTGAGTGTTGACTAACTTAGGAAGTCGTCTTCAGTTGCTTTGAGGAAACTTTGGTTTTGAGGGGTGATACAGCAATAGGTAACTGTGCGAGTGACTCTTACACAAGAGTCACTTAATACCTGATTTCAGTAAAACAAGAAATATAAGAAGCAGTTTATAGCAGCGTACAGTGTATTAACCCCTTTGGGGTGTTTTTTAACCCTTCCATGTTCTTCACTGGCTTTGCATATTTTGGGTTTTTCTACAGCTGCATTTGCTTTTTTCTGTTTTTCTCTCTTAATGCAGATACTGTTCATAGCTCTTGCATGTTTTAGGGGATGGTTGGTACAAGCGAGGTGTTAATTACATTTTCCTACAAATGTAAATAGAATGCTTGAGTGTTATTTTATGATTCTGATTTAATGTCCTAGTTCAAAACAGGGTTTTACCAGTTTTTGCAATCGGAAAGAAGTTAATGCTAATTTCAAAGATGGTGGGGGCAGGAATTTGCATTTGCAGAGCAGTAGATTGGAGATAATTGTCTTCCTAAAGCAGTCAGCCTGAACATAAATATCAGCTGCCATGTGGACGATTGAGATGACTCTCTCTAAGGCCTCTGGCTTAAATTATGTTTTACAGGGAAACCAGAGTTGCCTAGACAGCCAGGTTCAACTGCGCAATATGAAGCAGAGGCATCCCAGTTGGAGCAGTCTTCAGAAAGTGCACCTACTGATACAGAATCCCCACACAGCAGTAGTACTGATGCAAACAACTTCTTTCATTCTTTGGACTGGAAAGGTACAGGTTTTCCTCTGAAGTCACTATGTGGCTTATGTTTGTATTGTATGCCTTCCAGTGAAGGCTTAAGCCTTCTTAGGCAGCAAAAATCTCTAATTCACTAACTATGAGGAAAAGCTATTTAAAGAGTCAGCTCTGCAGAATAACAAGTAGTTATTCTGCTTCATTTGGATAAACACCAAGTAAGGGGGTTTGGTGTTGAGTATAACTTAAGTGCTGAGCTAAATGTTTACTTTTCTGTAAAAATTTTAACCTTAAAGGTCTGCAAGGAAGCTTTTCACTCCCACAGCCCCATTTAGGTTGAGGAACAGAGGAAACAAAGTAGACTAGCCAGTGGGGTCCAGATGGGTAAGTAGGACTAAGAAAATGTAATTTTAACAGTCCCTTTTCTGGGTACTGCTTTGTTGGTGAAAGAAAATGTAATTTTAGTAGCACATGTGTAACTCCCTTTTCTGGGTACTGCTTTGTTGGTGAAAACATCAGCAGCTGCTTATGCTTTTCTTGAGAGCAGCAGCTACTGAGAAATCTTGTAAGCTCTAAGAGACACAGTGATCTGAGGTGAATGTCCAAGTCAGTCTCATTTTGAAAAAATTCGTAATGCCTGCCTTTGTGGACTGGCAAATGTGGTAGTCAGCTGCTGCTTTTTCTGCTCTGTACAAAGAGGTGACAGGCAACATGTAGTTCCATTTTCGTCAATTCTTACATGAGTTTTGGTTAGTTAGAATTAATTTCGTAGGAGGTCACCAAGAAAGTTTCTCTTACCCTAGTCAGAAGAATAATACGGATTATTTAAAGATATTATTATTTTTTTTTTCCCTGTTCAAGAAGGAAAAACTCCAGAAAGTGGAATGGAGGACAGTTCACCTAAAAATGATCGTATTCAGCTATCTAATGACAGGGAAGAGAGTGATCCTTCAGATGAGGAGTTCCCGACATTTCCAGATGAAGGAAGTGCAGTAATTGTTGATGAAAAAGACTCCACTCCAGAGGACGAGTTACTTTTTGAAGCCAGTTTTGAAGCTCCATCTGCACCGTTACAAAAATCTCTCCCTGAGGAGAATGTAGACTTGCTGGGACTAGACTCTGATATTTCAGCAGAACAGAAACAACCTATCTCAGAAATAAACTCTTCATCAAGTAATGCAGACTTGTTGAACAATCTGTTTGTGAGTAGTGTGTCGCAGGTTTCAGATGAGCCCACTGGAGATCTTCTTGGACAAGGAACAGATTTCTTTTTCAGCAGTCAGTGTCCAGCTGCTACTCAGGGTTCATCTTCAGCAGCAGCCGTGTCTTCAGGTATGTGAGTTTAATACCAGTACTTGTCACCTGGGCAACACATGAAAACTACTGCTTGCGCTGTGCTTCGAAAATAAGTGCCGTGTTTCAACAGTATGGAAAAGACATGTCAGTCTGTAGCAAGGCTATGAATAGAATAGGTGTTATTTCTGCATGAAGGAGATAAATTCCTGTACTTTATCCAGGTATTCCGTTATGCTCCCAGTATTAATGTTAAACTCTTGTAAATAGAAAAGTGTGAGATTCTGAATTGAAAGGGAATTTAGTATCTTAAAGAATTCTAAGCTTTCTCGTAGGAATGTTACATGCTAGATCCTTTTCTAAATCCGTAACTATCCTTGTTAAAGCATAGAATTGTCATAACTTGAACTTTACGTAAAGTAATGGCATTAGATGTACAGAGCTGTGCTGCTCAGGTCAAATGCCTGCGTGGGATTTTTAAGTGTTAATCTTATAAGAATGCTGAGCAACTGGAAATCCTGTAGATTATTGTTCAAACCAATAGAATGATGATATTCTTGAGAGATGTTTTCTTGCTGATTTTACTGATGTTGGCAGGTCAGTAGCCTTAAAGAGAATGCTACATAGTGCTATTTGGTATTTAAACAAGGTGTCTTAGTTCAGAGATTCTGTTCCTCTTACCAGTGAATACTCATCTGTTCATCACTTTTTGAGAGTAACAATTCTCTGCCTGAAGTTAATGGTAAGATTTCTGGGAATATTAGTCTCATAAGGTGGGAAACCATGACAAGGTTTTGTTTGTTTGCATGAAGATAATTCATATGTACTAGAAGCTTTCATCTATAGACATTTAGAAGTATTTTTTACCGAGCATTTAGATGATTTAAGATATTTTCTTATTTTGAGGCAATTCATTATTGAACTTTGTTACTGTGGTCAGGGAAGAATAATTTTAATTTACCCTTTTTACATAGGTAGAAATCTATAAAAGGGAACCTTTATTACATTATCTTTCTTCAACTATGTCTACTGCATGAAACAAACACCTGAGCAGTAGTCATGTATGTATCTCATTCTTGTAGTCATTTTCATTCAGTGCATTTCACTGAATTGTATTAAGAGAGGTAATGGCAGAAGTGAGAATATTTGGTCACTGTTATATTTTGGCTTGCACAACAAACTTACACTTGAGGTTTTGTTTATGTGTGATGCTATAGTAAATTTGGTTGCAATGTTATTGAGTCCTGTAGAGTGTGGTCATTACCTGAAGATGTGTTGAGATATTACAGCAGGAGTATTCCTTCTCTTCAGCTTCTGAGTAAATCTGGCAGGACTCCCTGAGCTCTTGAGGGGTTTTGACCCTAGAGGGCAGCAGAAACAGGAAGATCTAAAGCTGTGATTCCCTCTGACTGTCACATGTTACTCCACGCCGACTATAAATACTCCTCCAGTTAGTTTTTTCTTCATTGGGAACACTAGAGACCTGCTGAAGTCCTACTTCTATTGGTTTTCATTCTTGGGTTGACATGCTTTCTGCCCCAGAATCGCCAATGCCTTCAAGTCTGAATGGTAGTATGAATGTTTAATTCATATTCTTTTTAATAGTATAATAGTCCATTTTCTTCAAATCTGTTGTGGATTTGGGATTATGGAGTATTTAACAAATGTAATTCTTCTGTGTGTTAGATGGTCACTCAAATTTGAGATGTGTCTTAAATGGATGAAATTAATGTTTTTGAATTGTATGCAGTCTTGCTGCTTTTCTTAGAAGACATAGCTGTTCATATTATGTATGGCTGAGATCCTTTTTGTACCATGTGAAAGTTCATTTGTCTAGAAGAAGGAATAGGTGGTTACTCTTTGCCACACAAAATTCACAGAAGGCTGCTGCAGTTACTAGCATGAACTTTTTGTCTGTGCCCTCAGAGGAGTAAGGCTTTTTCAATTTCATTTTTTCTACAATTTGTCATGAGATAATTTTGTTTCTGCTTCTTTTTTAGCTGATCCATTTGACCCATTCACAATGTCATCAAGTTCAGAGAATCAAGCCCTGTCTGGTCCAGACCTCTTTGGGGACTTCCTTAATCCAACCTCGACATCTACAGCTAATACAATTCCTTCTACACAAAGTTCACTTCCACCTTCTTCCAGCTCAGATTTCTTAAATTTAGGTAAGTGTGCTTCTGGTGTTCTGTTTCTCAACAGTTTCTTCTCCTCGTGCACTTGTCTTTCAGCTTAGTGGATTAGTGTCTTAATGGATCCACTTGTTGTGATTGCTGTTTTAATTAGCTTTGTACTCTGGAAGTACAGATGAAAATGCACCAAGAGGCAGGTGTTTTCTGTATGTCATACTATTATCCATGATGTGACAGGATTTCTAGTATTGTTAACCATATGTTAGGAATTGGAGTTTCCTCTCAATGATCTAATAACTGAGGTACTCAAACATCTGGAAATTTACTTTATGGATGATAGTATGCTGTGTTGACCATATTCAGATTTTAAAGATTTTCGGGAAACCTTAGAAGACAAATGAGCAAGTCAAGTTATAATATAACCGGTTCTTAAAGTGCAGGCTGGGGCTAGCTTACACCTTCCTGACCTGAATGTATTCTGGTAATATACTTACAAAGTACATTATGTAATACTCTAATCTTATTTATTTCATTTCTCTGATATATTCTTGGTGAAGCCTTTTGCTCATGCATTTATTTTAAAATCTATTAATCTTTGTGATTAATAAGATCTTTGTGATATGTTCAGTCTTCCCATCATTCTTTAAGGAGAAACAGACATTTGCAAAAATGGTGGAGTGGTAAAGCTACTAATGTTAAAGCTTTTTAAAAGCTGACTTGGAAAGAAAAGTGGGGGTTCTGTCCATAGGGATATGAGTTGTGATCAGTCTGTAAGGGCTCTTTGCTGCTCTCTCATTCCCGTCTTTCTGTATAGGCGCTTCCCACAGGATACAATCTTTTAAGAACATAGGTCTGTACAGTCCTTTAGGAAGAGATTGCTATAGGGATGTGGTTCTCCCAGGCACTGCAGGTCCTGCCAGAAACCTACTGCTGTGTGGGCTGCTCTCCCTGGCTGTGTGTTCATGAAGGACATGTCCACCTGGGTGGGGTCCTCCACAGGCTGCAGTATGAATATTTGTTCTACCGTGCTCTATCATACGTGTTGAGTGGCGATCTCTGCTCTGGCATCTGGAGCACCTCCTCCCATTCCTTCTCCACCCAGCTTAAGGTCTGCAGGGCTGTTTCTGTTACATCTGTCCCTTCTCTTACAGCTGCTGGGCAGCCTTTTTTGAGAAAACATGTTTTCCCAGAGGTATCTAGTTTGGGAGGCTGTTGTGGTGAGTCTGTTGGAGCTGGCTGCATCCAAAAGAGAAGCCCAGGCCTCTTCTCACGCAGACACCTACTTAAAATGTGCAGGTAGCTAGGAACGGTGGTATCAAGCACCTTTTCCTCAGTCAAGAGTGATTTCTTCCCAGAGCTTATTGCATGCAGCTCTGACTTGCCTCTCTTTGTTTTGCAGTTGCTCTAGTTGACCCTGTGTGTGAGTGATGCAGTCTGAGTGTTAGCTACAGATAAACCAGACAGAAAAAATGCATTATTTGTCTGACTGAGAGAAGATCTTCCTCTTTTGAATAAAAGGCTACTCAGCTGGTTGCCCTGTCATATTATTAATCATTATATTCCAGCTGTGGTT
The DNA here is from genome assembly GCA_013397195.1 of Hylia prasina. Lineage (NCBI taxonomy): Eukaryota > Metazoa > Chordata > Aves > Passeriformes > Sylviidae > Hylia > Hylia prasina. Next base: position 78,164 of record VYXD01005827.1, read on the forward strand.
GATTCTGCTGAGAAGATTCCAATGTTTTTGTTCTGTCCTGTACATAGTAGCAGTGTGTTTCAGTTGTGTACTTGTGTGGTTGAGAGTTTTATGCCACTATTGCTGTCCCTGTGTGGGGTTACCAAACATAAATTTTTTGCTCAATAGAAGATCTGATCAATAGGGATCTTTGAAGCTTATCTCCACCAGATTCTGCATCTGGGATGGGCCAACCTGGATGCAGGCAGGCTGGGGAATGCGATGCTGGGGAGGGAGCACCATGGAAAGGGACATAGGGGTCCTGGTGGATGGCAAGCTGAATGAGTGAGCAGTGCCCTGGCAGCCAGGAGGACCACCTGTATCCTGGGGTGCGTCAGGCACAGCAGCACGAGCTAGGCAAGCAGGAGGGGTTGTCCTGCTCTGCTCTGCACTGGGGCAGCCTCACCTCGAGTGCTAGGGGCAGTTTTGGGTGCCACAATACAAAAGTAGACACTGAGCCATTAGAGAGTGTTGGTGGCTATGAGTATGATGAAGGGCCTTAAGGGGAAGCCATTTGAGGAGCAGCTGAGGTCACTTGGTCAGTTCAGCCTGGAGAAGAGGAGAGTGAGGGGAGACCTCATTGCAATTAACAACTTCCTTGTGAGGAGAAGAGGAGGAACTTTGATCTGTTCTCTGTGTCAGCCAGTGATAGGACCCGAGGGAATGGACTGTAGTTGTGTTTGGGGAGGTTTAGCCTGGGTATCAGGAAAAGGTTTTTGTCCTGGAGGCTGGTTGGGCACTGGAACAGTGGGAAGTGGTCACTTCATCAGCCTGACAACAGTTCCAGAAGTATTTGGAAAACACTCTCAGGCACATGATGTGATTCTTGGGGCTATCATGCAGAGCCAGGAGTTGGACTCTGTGATCCTTGTGGTTCCCTTTTAAGTCAGCATATTTTATGATCTCAGCCAAAATCTACCTAACTGGAGAGGCAGGACCTTGAGATTCTCTAGCTAATGTGCTCAAAGCAGCGTCAAATAGAGTGGGCCGTTCAGGACCCTTCCTCTCTGGTTTTCAGTATTTCCAGTATAGACTATACACTACAGTTGCCCAGCTATAGACTCTACAGCTGGGTAACATATGCCACTGTTGGAGTGCTCTTAGGTGAAAGAAAATATTTTTTAATGGAGTTCCCTGTGTTTCAGTTTGTGCCCTTTTGCCTCTTGTCCTTCCACTGGGCAACACAGAGGAGAGTTTGTCTCAGTCTTTTTTTTTGTTTCTTTACATCAAGTATTTTTACACTTTTCTCCAAGTGTAATAGTACTGGAACCCTCATATCAGAGAGGAGACAAGAAAACCCTTTTATGTATTAAAGTGGGAAAAAAGTTAAATATGGATTTCTTTTCATTAAATGTTTATCTGCAGTCTTAAGGAGATCAACATCCATATTCAGCTGTTAATAACATTTGAACAAGTACAGGAAAAAAAAGGAATATTTTTACATCTGACTTAAATGCTTACTGTTTGGTGGTTACTCCTTTTGATTGTACTTGGTAGTTTGCTACTGGCAAGTGTATTAGGTTACCTGCTATTTTAATGTAATTTCTGAAGCTTTCTGTCAACATAGGAAAAGATACTTAAAATGTACCCATTTTCTCTCCAGTCTACTGTTTTACACTCATTTCCCAATATTTCTCTATTGTTATGCAGTCTTTAAAAACCATATGGAAGTGAAGGAACTGGGGTAACATTTCATATGCCTTTACATTTATCTTTCAAATGAGAGCTTATATGTGTCTTTAGCTGAAATGATGTATGAATTTGAGCCTTTAGCATTCTGTCCAGTTACAGGTATCAAATCTATCTTTTCTGGATAAATAAGTTAGGGATATTAACATTTATGCTGCTCTTAATGTAAATTTTTGAATCCTGAAAGGAAAGGATCACTAGTAACTGGAGAAGAAAGGACAAATAAGAATATGTTCTTAAATGATGTGTTCAGAAGAACAGTGTTAAGCGAGCAGAAGACAGTGCGAATATGAGGTCATTAAAGGGAGAAAAAATTTTTAAACTAAAAATTAATTAGTAGCAATGGCAATGACCTGAGCTGTAGTAATAAAATTGATGACTCTACTGTTGGAGCAATTGTGTCTAGAATCAAATTTTATTGATGGATAAGCTTTGTTTGTTAGTAAATGATTGCTAAACTGCTATAGATAGCAGGAGAAAAAATATTTCAGTGAACACAAGTTTAAGACAGAGAATTTTAACCTTCTATTACTCAGATGGTGTCTTAAAATTTAAAATCATAGCAGTTTTAAAATGAAAGATAGTTCTTACACAGTATCTGGTCTCTTAAGGCATTCTGTCCTGTAATAGGAGAATATTGTGCTGTTGCTGTTAAACAGCTTTGTATTAACAAGGTAATTTTCTTCTGGATCTTTTAAGTAGCAGATCATCTTTAATGTAGGTTGAGTTGAGAATATATTTCTCTCAAAGACAACAGGAGATTTGGAGAAGTTAATTTCTGTGAACTTGAGTTCTCAGACAGGCTTTAGACAAGGTTAAAAAAAACCTTGCATCATACTAAACCAGCCTCTTGGTTCACAGAAAATCCTGTTGTCTGTGATTAAAGGATTTCCTGTAGACATGACAAGTTAAATAAAGAAAACCTTATGTGAAGTTGAGTGTAGTAAAATGCAGATCTCTTATTTTGGGAAGCTGGAAAGGGTGATCTGATTACCACCAACGTATTGTTGCATCTTAGCTTGGTTTGAGCAGTGTTAGTAAAGAACAGTTCTCTGCCCTGACCTCCAGTGGTTCATTGCTGTATGGCTAAGGATTATCAATATGCATATTAAAAAGCTTGGAACAACCAGGTTTGGATCTTCATGCTCATGATCTTAATTGCTTCCATTTTTGGAATATCAAGTTATAGTTCATGCTTTACCATTTCTTTAGATACTCTGCTCCTTTATCTTAATGTGTCTATATGAACTCCAATGTGTCAGTTATAAAAATAGGGATTGAGTATAGTCTCATCATACCTCTTCAGAATATGTAGAAGTCAAAGTATCGTGTTGATAACACTTTTTCTTGATGTTAAAATCTTGACATACTGCCCACACTGTAGAACTAAAGAGAGATAGCATAAGAACAAACAGTTTCAGGAGGAGTGGAATATCTGTTCAGTACGTTGCCTGTTGCATTGTTCCAGATTTTTCTGGTAAGTGTAGTGGTTGTATATGAGCTGTTACTATTAATAGTGAGTTTACTGCTATACGTAGCAGTAGGCTACTTCCTGCTTAGTTCAGGGTGGGGCAGGCGACGAACTTGGCTGCTCTTAAGCCAACTGTTATAAAACAGCTCATTTCCATAGTATGTTCTCAATCCTTTGAATGCATTCACCTGTAATTTAATTTATTCTTATTTCACTCAGCCTGTTTTCATAGTAGTTAATTTCATATGATAATTAATTATTAATTTTCCGATGCTCCTGTAAAAAGACTTTTAATAGCAGAGATTATAGAACAAAACTATTTCTAGCCTAAAAATCAATGTTAGTGTTCATTCAAGGCCTGCTTAACTTTTGAGAGTGGAATATGATACAGCAAAGTTCTAAGCTGACAAATAGGTGCTGGTTTATAGCCAGTGACACTGCTGTTCAGCGGATATCTGGGGTCCTGAGTATTGAGACAAATATGTACTGTTTCTCCCGTGGTTTCAGAGGCAGGGAGATGAAGCTTGGGTCTGGAGAAAGGGTTGGAAATGGTGGGTACTTCTTGCATTTTATTCTGATGTTTTCCCTCACATGCAGCAGAGAATACTGCTGAAATACAGGCTTTCAGCAGATATTTGTTGCACAGTATTTGATGTGCTCTCTTTGCAGCTGTAAGATCTAATAATAAATTATATTAGTAGATTGAGGTACTATAAGGGTATTTAATTTGCTTCTAATTATTTCCTTAATTAAGAGGATTTGGTATTAATATTTAGAATGTAAACCTGAGAAGGTGAGACAAGTGAAAGGCTGTGATGTAGTAGTTGACTGTCAAAGCCTCAAAATGTTACTGCTTTTGTAAGGATGGCTGGGTTAACTTTCTAAACCCTTTGTCTATGAAATGTCTTAGAGCACCACTAAATGTATTGGCTTTAGTGAAATATCCCCTCTCCCTGTAGCACTGACCATTGTTACAGCATTAAAGTAGGGGTTACATTCAAAAGCTGTCCTGCTTCACTGTGAGTCTCCACAAGCTGTGCTCAAGGAGGATGCTCAGAGCTGGCATGCAGTTTTGGGTGTTCCATACATAGCATATCTCATTCTGGGGATGGCTCACATCATAGTTCATGTGAGTGAGTAAGTGGGGAATCATTTGGAAGTGTCAGGGATGGCAGTTACACCTTTAGATGGGATATGACATTTTTCATATCATAACTGGGGGTTAGTGGCAGTACCCTTAAGTGCTTTTAAATATGGCTTTTTCATTTAGATGTCATGGTGTATAGAAAAGTAGTTTTTATCCATGGGGCTGGAGATTCTTCACCTTTTCCCAGGAAAAATCACTCTTTGTGTATCCTGCTCTTCAATTGCGTGTGTTCATTTGTGTCTCACACCTCAAAGATTATTCGTTGGCCAGGAGGCCCCTTTGTCACAAGAGGCCTGGGTTAGGCAAACATGCAGTTTGAAGTGACATGGCTTCATCTGTGTAGCACCCAGACTGCTGAGTGATAAAGAGCACCATTCATGGAGCACTTCTGCTTTCTGCTTACCAGCTGTGTTGTCAGGAGCAGTGGCATGCCCTGGATCTGTGCCTGAGCTAGTCCTTTTGGTCAGGATACCTAAGCTGTTAAATTCATAGCATTGGCTGTGCATGCAAATACGTTATCTATGAAGTGTGTGGGATGTTTTAAAACAGAAAACGAAGGAATTCCAGTGGTACAGCCCTTCTGAGTCCTGTTTAAGACTGCACAACTGTTACCGAGAAATTTAAGCAAGCTGTGTAGCTGACAATGTGGTACATATTCTGTTGGTATTGGCAAATATGTATATTATTATGATGGTTTTCTTAAACATGAAAACATTTCTTTTTTCTTCTGTAGGCAATTTGACACCAGAGCCACCTAAAATATCATCATCTACAAGCCATCCAGATCTCTTAAGTGGATGGGATTCTTGGGCAGATTCCTCAACAACCAGCAATGTAGCATCCCCACAGCTGAAGCCTGTTTGTGAAGGTATGATGAAATTAAATTTTTCCAGTAGAGGAATACTCCAGGCTGGGCCAGTTTAATCACCTGAAACTGCTGAACATGTATTCATGCATTTTTACTTCGCTGCTTAAATGCTCCTTTAGTAAGGCACTTGTGTAGTTTTTTCAGATTTAAATTCAAGACACAGGAATTAAATTGTTTCAGTTCTCTATAGTAATGGTGATTCTTGTCATGGGAAAAGATGTTGTGAAGTAGTATGTTGGGGAGGTTTGCATGAGGTGTTGTGGAGATGTTAGTTTTATTCTTTCTCTCAATTTCCAAACAGACTAGGTACGTGATGTGTCTTCTTATTACAGGCCAAGCTTTTACCACTGGAAGCCAGTCTAGTGTGTCCTCAGGTTTGTCTTTCAGCCAGGCGAAAGCTCCGAACTTTGATCCTTTTGCTGACCTTGCCAATCTGGGATCTGGTCTTCCAGGTAAGATCTTACTTTTGATACACTGTATTTAATGCCTCTACGGTTTGATTTGCTTCTTGTACCAATAAATGTTACTGACAGCCTGTAAAGGAAAGTGTTTCCTTTTAATTGTTAACGACTTGACTTGAGATATTTGCTGAGAGCTGGTGACTAACAAGAAAAAATGGAATCTTCCAGATGTTTTTTGAAACACCTAGAAAAATATTGCAGAAGATAACTACAGCTGTGATATAAGAACAGTAAAAATAATTAATGCTTCATAATCTAGTTGAGATGGTAAGAGAAACCAGGAGTTGCTGATTCAGTAACTGAGCATGAGGTTTCTTAGCTAGCATTGATTAATACTTTCCTTGAAGGATTTAAAATGAAAGCAGGATTAAATTAGTTAATTTTTTTAGTTCCAAAGTGACAGTTAATTCAGCACTTTCCTTTGATTTCAGTAGACTTTTGTAGCTCTGCTACTCCCATCTACTGTGTTTGTAAGATGAGCACAAATCAAGCCCATGTATTGCACACCAGTACCAAAAGTATTATGAATATCTGTCAGTTTCCAGTAGAGGGCACAAGGACTTCTGGAAGGTGAGAGACATTGCAGAGTAATTTTTTTGTCAGGGTGGTTTATTGGCCTGAAATTCAGGAATTAGCCCTGTAGCATTCACAAAAGAGCTGAAGTCCTTACGTTTCAGAACTCACACTGCCATAACAAATGTGACCAGCTGCTCAGAGTACAAGGAATGGTTCAGAACAGCCTAATGTTGCTGAATTGCACAAACCTTTCCCTTGCTTTTCCCTTAGCTTGGAGCTGATGGAGGTTTTACCCTGTTGCCTTGGCACAGTAAGCACTGTGTATTGAATTGAGTACCAGTGGAATTCTTGTAGAAACACCAGGTAGCATGCTGTGTTTAACTTTTTGATGTTGCCTGGGCATAAGCACTGCAAAATTCTGGTGTTGAAGCAGTACCAATGAGACTGCTTTGCTGTAAAAAAATACAAAGATTTTCTGGTTTAATAATTTAGGTTAATACAAGTTGTTAAATCTACAGATAGTGTGACAGTAAAAATAGTTGATTTATCTTTGACTTGAAGATGCAGGTATAGCCCACACTGAATCTGATGAAAGAAACTGAACTAATTTTAGCAGGACTTAGGTCAATTCATTACTCTCTCAGTTAGCTTTCAATAGGAAAAATGACTGCATTAAGAAGTAGCCAGATGTCACTGTCCTAGTTAATGTTTTTAGGCTTCAAATGAATTTTCGAGAGAACTGGAATTCAGTTTTAGAGTACAATTGGAATGCCATACTCTGGTGTATTTTTCATAGGAGTTTTTTGGCTTCCACATACAAGATGTTGTTCTAGAAGAAAATTTGAGTGCAAGCTGCTTAAATATGAATGCTATATAAACCCAAAAGAAATAGTAGCTAAAAGTAGTTAATACTGATGTATTAGGGTACTGGTAGGATACCAATAGTACTCTGTGCTGGTTGGTGTTATCACACTCTTCTTTAGGAATGGTCTTCTATCAGAAATTAGGAGTGTGGTATTGAAAAGTTTCTGTGAACAGTGAGGCATTGACTTGTCTTACAGGAAAAATTTATTGGCCTTGAAAACTGCAGTAATGAATTTCAAAGCAATAATGCTTTGAAAGAATAGATAAAAGAGATAATTTTTCAGTATGCAGGGTTATTTGCTCTGATTAGTAACAAATTTTTTTCTGTAAATTTCACAAGTTGTCAGTGACTGAAAACTGTGTTGACTGCAGTTGAGTGATTTCATGAAAAAACAATGCATTCCTAGATTTTATTAGGTGTTGTATTGCAATACCAGGTTTTATCAGGCGTGTTATTTCAAAATACAGTATGGTATCTCATACATGGCAGATCCATGGGGAGACATCCTCTTGTGAAAGTTAGAAGTATGAGCAGCCACTACAAATGGGAGGCAAGAGGAGAGCTGGAAACAGCTGAAGAACTGGAGCTGTTTCTGAAAGAGCAAATCAAGTTTACTGTATTCATTGCTGTGTATACCCAGACAAGCTTGGCCTATGCCCTGGGGAGGGGGTGTGATTACAGTATCTCCTGCAGGCTGCAGTGCTTTTCTTAGTCACATGCAGTATATGCCCTGTGAATGGTGCTGTAGAATAATCTTCTCATCTTCCTTAAAGAGTAGTGCAAGGAATCACTAGAGACTTTGAAAGCATTCATTTGAAAATATTCTCAGTCTGTTACCACTTTTTGTAATTAGTTTTTTTATTATGCATTGCATATTAGTAGAAATATAATGAAGTGGCAGGCAAAACTACTATCACAGCCAAATTATCTCCTGCCCTGACACATGCCTGACCGTTCAGATAAGGGTGCCTGTTTTTGCTAAACTACAGTTAAGACCTTGAGTTGTAAGAGAAGACTTCCAGTAAAGCCTCCAGCTCCTGCCTTCCAAGTTACTTGTTAATGAGACTCTTAACTTCATTTTACCCACACTTGCCTGTTACATTTTCTCTTGAGGGTGGTATTACTGTGAGCTATGTGGTTATATGTCAAGATGAAACTGTCTTACTTGTACTGAACAGGTTGACAGCATTGAAACTGAACAACTAAGTTAGTATTTATTGTTAGGTTCGTCCACCTCTGGCCTCTTGGGTAGCGGATTTAGTCAGAAGACTGCTCCATCTCAGAAGCTGGGAAATCAGTGGCAGAAATCCCCCAAACTTCAAAGTACTTCATGGCAGTCCCAGACTAAGTCCAGCACAGCAGCTAAGCCCAACTACACAGTAAACTTCAGTGTTATTGGAGGACGAGAAGAAAGAGGAGTCAGAGCCCCAAGCTTTGGTAAGATTTCTGAATGTGTATTTCATTTGTCTTATGTGAAGTTAGTTAGGTGTGGTGTTACCTGCAGAAGCTCTTCTACCTTCATATTTTTATTTACATTTAAGTTGTGTCTAGTAGAAAACAAAAAAACCCCACATAGTAGATCTAATATCCTGCCTTTCCAAAACTACTCCAGTACAGAACAGACAAGCTGACGATGGTGCAAGTATATGTGAGTTTGAGCAAGTCTCAGGGCTATTATTACTCACCCAGATGGGTACTAGTTTTGTATCAGTGAGTTTAGAAAGGTAAATTTGATCCATTGGGGAGAGATGGTTGATAATGTTTATTCATGTTAGTCTGTTTGTGATACAAAGGCAAAGGGATACACTGTTTTTCATAGCTGGAGAGGAGTGGCTGGTCTTGAGAAAGACGGGTTTCGTGACACTGTTTTTCTTAGCTGGAGAAGAGTGGCTTGCCTTGAGAAAGACTGAGGTTAAAATTCCTGAAAATTCTGGAGTTTGAAAGAGACACGGGGACAGGATCAGAAGGAGTCATACAGTCCTTTAACATGTTCCATCTGTGTAGGCAAACCTGGAGCTAAAGGGATAGGCTTGGCCTCTTCTGTATGAACTTTCTTGGAAAATTTTATTTTCTGATGTGTTGGTATTAGGATTATGCTTCCCTTAAACTGGCATATAAGTGAACAGCAGGTACTTCTTGAAGCTGGAATTACTCTGTTGGTCCACATCTGGAAACAGATGTCAGGATATGGAGAGGCAGTGGGCATAGGTTGCAGCATGGGAAATTCTGTTAGAGCAAAGGAAAAATTCAATTGACATGATGAAATGCTGAAACAGGTTGTAATTCCTCTCCCATAAAAACAAATGGACCTCACCTGGACAAGGACCTAATAAATGTTGTCCCTGCTTTGAGTGAGGATTGTACTAGACAACAACCAGAGGCTTCTTCAGAGTTCAGTTATTCTACAGTTCTTTGAAATTTGTTGGTTCTGTAATGAATATTCATGTTGGTATTTTATCCCTTCATTATTGTGGATAAGTTTCAATAGGCTTAGATGTTGACTACATGCTTTCAACAATAGTATTGAGTATAGGTTACTTGAAAAATTGCTGCATAGCATTTGGAACTAACTTACAGTGGAAAAATGGAGCCATTTCCAAAATCATGGATAGATGTATGCTCCCTCAAACCTACTCCATTTCTTAAAAAAGGAGGAGATGTGAGTATTTAGTCTGAGGTAAACATGTGAGGTAGTCTGGTCTGCTCAACTGCAAGTTTGTTAATGATCCCTTTTATTTCTAGCCTTCTTAGTTTTGTGGCTTTTGGCATCACTGAAGGATATTTATCATGGTATGTGGCATGATAAATGCCATGCAGGTGTATATAAGAGCAGTCTATTTCCTCTGTTAATGTATTGTCCTGTGAAGCTTTTCAGTTACTGCTTTTTTTCTTTTCATAGGTCAAAAGCCAAAAGTTTCAGAAAATGACTTTGAGGATCTCTTATCTAATCAAGGATTTTCAGCGAAATCTGATAAAAAGGGACCAAAGACAATTGCTGAGATGAGAAAACAAGAGATGTCTAAAGATATGGACCCCTTGAAACTCAAGGTTTGTTTAACAGTGATTTTGATTTAAGTGAAAATCTGATCTTATGCTTAGAACTGCTGATAACAGAGCAGGATACGACTAATAGAGAAACTACAGAGTCATGGTTTAGAAAAGATGGATTTAACTGATAATACAAAAATACACTTTAAAAATGAGGCATGTGAGAATAGCTGTCTTTAGGGTAGTTGTGTACTTTCATTTCTTGGTTAACAAGTGTCCTAAGACACAGTTAACTTGCTGTCCTGAGAAATTACTAGAAGGTGCAATTCTGGAGATAGGCTGTATAACTAGTTTTACAGGTGTTCCTTGCTCTACAGATTTTTTTGATCCATTAGTCATTGATGACTTCACATATTAATACACTCCCAGGCTTTCAGTCTTTATGGTGCTTTAGAAAAGTTAGCAAACAAACTTTAAAGGGATGTTGAAGTTTGTTTTTGCCGAGTGTCCTTCCTGAAGAGACAGCGCATAGTTTGCATATGTACCTTTTAACACAAATAACCACAAATGGAAATAAGTACAGATACTTAATTACCATCCTCACTGGTGATAGTAAGTGTTCAGTGAAGACTCTATATCCCTATATCATGGCTTGAATATTGCTGTTTATGTCTGAAAATTAACTGACTTTGGGGATATCTCAAAGAGCACTTTAGTCTGTGCACCTCTGCAGGTTGCTTAAGTAAACATGAATTATTAACAGACATGATCTTTTGTACAAGGCTTGTACAATAGAAGTTTTAAAATATATTTACACTTTTGTACAAATCAAGTAGTAATCTGTGTGTGTGCCCTGACAGGGACAAGATTAATGTAATATCTAATTGTAACAAATGTTTTAAATTACTCCCGTCATTTGTCTTGCCATTAATTTTATAAGGGTTTGTAACATGTAACTATCTCAGTAATTTCTCTTGTAATGACTGAATTTCTGCAATAAGCTAGTAACAATAAACTAGTAACAATAAGCAGTAGATGCAAAATATCACTTTTGGGTGGCTAAGGCAATTGAATTTGGAGAGTGAGTGCAGTAGGACAACTGTACTTGAGTCACGATCGTATAGTCTTTCAGAGAGTGAAGATTATGTCTGTAGAGGCTGAGAATGCTTACAGTGCTGCATTCTATATGTTTTGATTTTCCCAGATTCTTGAATGGATTGAAGGCAAGGAGAGAAATATCAGAGCATTGATATCCACTCTTCATACAGTGCTTTGGGAAGGGGAAAATAAGTGGAAACCAGTCAGCATGGCAGATTTAGTAACTCCTGAACAAGTAAAGAAGTACTATAGGAGAGCAGTGCTTGTAGTTCATCCTGATAAGGTGAGTGTGTTCCTCTGATCTTCTTAATTACAGGAGGAATACACGCTGCTGTAACCACACCATACTGGTTACTGGCAAGTGCCTTCCTTCTCAATCAGCACCCTAGATACTCTTCACTGTGCTTTCATTGTCTTCTGAATGTGGTGTCCTCTACTGCATTCAGATAGTACAGGGTAATTCTTGTCATCCTGACACAGCACAGAATTCAACAGAGAAGTGTTAACAAATGAAAGATGCCATGAAGGTTGTACTGAGCACAAAAGTCAGTCATGCTGCGTTCTGACGCAGATGGCAGATTTAATGCTGATTAGTAGAATCTGTTTCATTTATGTGGGCTGGTGGTACTTCAAGTCTTTTAGAAGTAGTATGGAGACTCAGAGGCTGCCACAGCAAAACTGGTAGGAAAAGCGTGCTGAACCTCATCTACATCTGTCTTTTAAAAAATATTTAATGCATCCTAATGTATTAAGGGTGTTTCTTATTCTGAACTCTTGCATTGGATATACCTGGTTTGAACTTTAAGGTTTGCATTCATTGGTGGTTTCGTGAGAACTAGTCTAAATCCTATGTTGTCTTGTGCCCATAACAAACAAGGCATTTTTTGGTTTTGTAGTGCCTGTTGTCCTTCGGTGTTCTTGAGTATGTGACTTCTTCCACTTTCGTGGTGGTTTTTTAGGTGTTTTCTGTAAGCCCCTTAATGCATCAGTGTCAGAACACAACTCTATTTAGGGCATATTTGTCTTCCTTGTTATTTTATTCTGCCACTTATCTGTTAAAGCTGTCTCTAAATGTATTGATGAAGCACTGGAGGTGGCAAAAACTAAGCACCAGGAGAAGGGGAAGGATACTGGAAGAGGCTTCCCTTTTTTGTTGGAGAGAACCATCTTTTGGGACTGGATGTTTATTAACCACAAGGGTTGGATTGTGTTGTCCCAGAGTCAGGGCTGCTGTGAAACAGGCAGGGAATCAGGAGCATACCATCTTAGAGTATGGAAGCAAACACACCAGAAGTGTCATGTCAGTCATGTTGAGTCTTAGCATTATTCACAACCAGCAACAGATTTTTCTTCAGGGAATCCCATTCAAAAGAAGTTGTCTCAAAGAGGACTCAGATTTTATCCTTGTACACTCAGATTTTATCCTTATTGCTTCCAAAATTCCGAATTACTTACTAATTTGATATGTAAGTAATAGTAATGGAAACTGTGAAAAGAACATAAATAAGGGGTGGGATCTTTACTAAATGACCAAATTTCTAATATTTTTATGCTTATGGTATGTTCTCTTTGTTTCCAGGCCACAGGACAACCCTATGAGCAATATGCCAAAATGATCTTCATGGAATTGAATGATGCATGGTCAGAGTTTGAAAACCAGGGATCAAAGTCCCTTTTCTGAAACTTCACCTTTCACAGAACTGCTTCCAGAAACTGGAGATGAGCATTGTTATGACTTTATTGCGCCTGAGATTTATGAAGCGCTTTTCCATGATTTCAGCACAGTTTCTAGTCATGCACTTAAATGTGGGGATGTATTTTGTAAGATGTAGAGTACAGAGCATTACATAGATGTATTAAGAAAAAAGCTGCTGAGTACCTGTAAAAATCACCGTCTGGGAGTAAAGGTTTCTCTTCAGTTTTTTGTAAGAAAAATAGAATTTTGATGAAGCTAAGTAATTAGTGATAGGCTAGTATTAGATGTAAATCATTCCAACTTAATTGATCTTTGCTGTACCTCTACCGTCCCAAATTTGTCTGTTACTTTGAGTAGTTTTGTGATTCAGTTTGGATATTTGGTGCCTGTTGCCTTCTTCAAAGTGCTTTAGTTAGCAGCAATGAATTTGCTTGGCTTATCTCAAACCTAAGGGTGTATATTTTAATCTGTATTTTGTATAATCAATCTGATAATCATTCTGTAAATAATGTTTTCTGGTAATATCTGTGTTCCTTACAATAGAGTAACAGTTGTTTAGCTGAAAAGACACCACATGTGGGAAAGTCAGACAAGGTTGTTCTTGATTTTTTTTTTTTAAATATCATGAATCTAAAAAGAAATTTTGACTCTGAGGTCTGCATGTTCCTGCTGTTTTATTTATTGCAGTACTCTGACCTGTGCTTATTTTCCTAGTTCTTTAAATGGTGTCTCTGCTTCTGAATTCAGTGGAACCTTCCTTTGATTGCACTTCAAATAGTCTGATAGAAACAATGTTACTCTGAAACTTGAAGTGTAAGCACAAACCTTTTACTGTGCTTTGTCTGAGTATTAAATCACTCATTATCATCTGGTGAGCATTTAAAGTGCTTTAACAAAGATTTTTCTGCATGTTTGAACTTCTGTATTTTTGAGATACACATGTCATCAAAGCATGTGAAAACATGGTGTGTCTTGGTAGACTGTTGAATTTCTGCTCATCTATTTCCATGCACTGCTTTGTGCAAGGTGAGTAGAGACACAACTTGGTAACAAAACCTGCCATGTTTTCTCATCCCTGTTCAGAAGGCACTTTTTCACTAGTGCTGGGGTGGATGATGCAAATGACCAATGACTGTTATACTCTGTGTAATAACAGAATGAAATTTCCATATCAAGTTTGAATATGTTAAAAATTAGTGCTGGGGTATTAAACCTTCAGCAGCAGTCTCTTGATACCAGACAGTTGGGCATTCAAGGGGATATTTTGAACACTTGCCTTTTTATACATTTTGCATGCTTAACTGAGAGGGAAGCTGTATTATTAGCAGAGGTAACTGTTCAGCTGAGCAACATCTAAATGGGAAACATAAGATTCTAAGGCCACCTGAAAGGTGTGTTGGATGAGATTTTCCACTGCTGCACTGGTGCAAGAGCTGGCAAGTTAGAGACTGCTTAACACTTGCAATGTCTAGTCTCTAGCTCTGATATAATACAGTTACTTATTAACCTCTGATCAAAGGTTTTGTTTGTGTATATTTGCAGATATATTTAGCTGCTGTTGTTTTTTTTTTTTTTTCAGGTGAAGCTAGGATCAGTTATGGATCAGGAAGGTTATGTATTATTATTCATAGCTGCTCTTGTACTTCAGTTACTGCTTTGAAGCAGTCTTAAATCTCAGTAGATTTCTTCATAAATGTATGTAACTTGCTGTCTGATTTAAAGTAAGAGTTAATCTTTTTTCCTTTGGACACTTCATTAATTCTTTGTGTATGTGTTCTGCAGCCATGGAAATTGAAGGCTTCTGCTGGTAGGATAGGTTTGTGGGACACCTCTTTACAGTTCTAGGGCAAATGCTATCTAGTAATAGGTTTAAAAAGACGAACACAGATATGAGTTTGACTGTAGTGTTATATATATATATATATACAGGTGAGAGATAAAGCATTTCTAAAGGGGCTGCTTAGAGTAAAGAAGGACTGCTTTAAAAACCTGTGTTCATTCAGCAGGTACAGGCAACTTTAAGGCATACATTTTTAATTACTCTTGTCTTGAAATATGTATTTAAAAAAATTAAAACATAAAAATTGGGAGGAAAATATCTTCCTCTGCTTTGTATATTTGGTAGCATTTTCTGGATGATATCTACATCAATATTTTTCAAATTTCTCTACACTTGCTTGCAAAATTTTCTTGAAACATCAGAGAAGAACCTTAGATGTGATTTCAAGTTAGCAGGGAATACATGAGTGCAAGTATTTTACCTGGAACTGAAGCTCTTAGCTCTCTCTTTTAAAAATCAAGAAGTTTGGCTATGGATTCTTCCAAGAGCCATTAGATAATTACTGAAACTTCAGTTGGGTTGACTGAGGCACCCAGCGTATTTTATTACTTAGCTCTGGTTCTCAGTGGGGAACTGTCCTATCTCTCTATCCTGCTCCTTCCTACATAATTGAATTTTGCTGCTAAGAATCTCGGAGAGGCTTGGTTTGATAAATCTTGACAATGGAACTATTTTGGGTAGTGTGTTTTGATTTTGGTTTTATTTTTTGTAACTGTGACATTTCTCTGTGTTACATACAAGAATGTGCAAACAATGGGGATTTCACTAACGTTCTGTAAGCAGACTGTAATTCGGAAATTAAAAAAAGTTCAAGTGGTGATTATGAACATAATAAACTGAAGTTTTGTTTTCTGTGCAACATAAAGCAGCATGAGGACCACTAAAGGTGTTTCTTAGTGTTAGGCGTATATATTAGGTACAAGAACTTGGGAAGAGGGAAGTCAAAATATATTTCATATAAATGTGTATTGAGCCTTAATGTTGCTTTTGTAGGAGAGGGTCCTTTGGAAGAAAAACGTCCAGCAGTTGTATGAGTTAATCTTAAAAGAGTAATAAAAAATGGTAGAAAATCTGGGAATGAAGGCTTTTCAACCTTTTGCTTTGTACTTGGTCATTAATTGTGTCTCTGCTGTATGGACATGGAGTGCACTCAAATGATTACACACACATTTCATTGTAGCTATATTCTTCGTGTCCACAAACTGAAGAGCTTTCAGAACAGGCTTCAGAAAAAAATGATTAACCAGAGACTTGGATGGATTCTCTCTTTGCTTAAAATCTTTGTTTTCCATTCATGTTAATTGTTCATTGCGCAGTTAAGTTTTGAAGTGTTGAAGCTGCGCCCTGATAGCTGAACTTTGTTTCAGCTGGCTATGAAGCTTGAAGGTGAGGTCACTGGGTGTTGCCAGGAAGTTGATACTCTGCCTACCAGGCTTTGCAGGTGGCACATGAGGTTCTCTTATGAAGCACCTGCTTGACCCTTGCAGCAAGTCGTGGTCCCTGCTGGCCCATATTGGTTGTTCTCTCTCTGGTAACAACACCTGACTAATGTCATACGTGGTTTGCAGCTTACCAGGGCTCAATTCTGAAAAGTAAGTAGGCTGAGATGGTTATTGCAAGAAAAAAGGAAAACAGCGCAAGATAGATTAAAGGAAGAGTAGAGAAAACACCAGGGCTCTAAAGTACATCTGAAGTACTGTTTTCTAATTCTCTCCACTGACCTGTTGCCACCTACCTCTGCTAAAAACAGGTGTAGACTAGTAGAGAGAACCTGGTTTGCAGCCTGCTTTCCAGCCCTTTTAGAACACTGCTGACTGACTGTAACAGGTGGGAGTACCAAGTCCCTAGCTTTTTTTTTTTTTTTTTCCCAGAAGTTTCTATAAAGTAGGTTTTAAAAATGTTTGGGCAGGTTTCCACTAGTTATTTTTTAATTACATTGCTTGTGTTACATTGCGGTTAGATCTGGGGAGTCCAGCAACATTTAAAACAGGGATCTGTGAAGAAGCATTGGTGTTAAGAGAGTGCCTGGCTGGAGTCTGCCTAATAGAAACAAGGGACGTATTTTAACCGGAGGAAATCAGTTGTTGTCTTCAGCCTCGGGCATGCCTGTTCGGTGTTTCCACCACTAGTGCTGTCAGAGTTCCTTAGGAGCAGCAAAGAGTGTTAGTGGTTAGTTAGATATAAAGCCTGGAAGGAAAAGGTCCTCAGCATTGTTAGTTGGGTCAGCTATTTTGCTAATCAATGGTAGCTTCTTCAGCAAGTACAGAACAGAAAACCTCCAAAAGTGCAGATGAAGTACATTTCCTTGGAACAGTGGCAGAATCCTTGGTGTTGTACTTGTGAGGGTAACTAGTGCTCATGAAAAATGCCTTGTTTACCTCCATGTTCTTGGTTCTGGACATTTGCTCTCTTTTTGTTTTGCCAAGCACAGAGCAACAGTTTGGTTGTGAAAACTACATGCACAAGATTAGTATTTTGCACAAACCAAAGCAGAGTTTGAGCATAACAGAAATCTCATCAGGCCTTTGGGGCTGCTGGGTTCTGTGCACCATTCCACTTCCCAAGGCCAGACTGCAGTTTCCCCAGCAGTGGCAGTGTGTTTGCATACTTGCTGGCTGCTGCAACTCTCTGCTGCTCACAGAAGTGTTTTCAGGGATAGCATAAATGTGGAAGCCTTGTTGTTCCTTAGCTATGTCCTTAATTGTCCAACAATTGCAATGTAATGGCTGCTTTGTAAATAAGTTTGAATTAATGTTGTATGACTGAGTTGACATTTTCTGTCAAGAACTTGCAGGTGATTGACCTGCAAAAGCTGTAAAAGGAATGTATCATTTCCCACCCTTTGAGCCTGTCCCTGGTGCAGAGCAGCTCTCGCACCCAGAAGCCCAATGATGAGGAGCTGAGCTCTGGTTCTGAACTTGATGAATCTTGCAATGCTTGCTTACTCTCTCTTTGGGTGAGTTTATTGTGGACTGCAGTTTAGACTGCATTAAGCTTCCAACATATGCTCCAAAAATATGAATTCAGTACTTTTTATGAAGGATAAGTGTTGCCATAGCAGCTTTTATTACCAAAAGGGGATTAAGAGGCATTGTGGGAACTCCCAAAACTCTTTAGTGGAATGTACTGTATATTTGCAATGTAGATTTCTAGAAGTGATTGTCATCTCTCATAAGGTCTTGGGTTGCTCTGAGGTCCTTATTGTATTTACCTGTAGTTGTGATTGTACTTTCAATACCTATGTTTTTTCTGATTTGGAGTGTGTGGATGGACAGAACAGACACTCAATTCCTGGTTTTGCCGTCTTTCAGGAAATGCAATGTACTGTGTAATTTTGCTACTAGTGAAATGAAACTTATACCTGTATGTATATAAAGTAAAATAGTCAAATTAAGCCTTGTTTAAAAGTAGATTTAATGTTTGGTAAAATGTCCTTGAACAGACTATTTTGCTTTGAAATGTATTACAATTTAACCAGTGATCAATTAAAATAAACAAAATAACTTTGTATATTTCCTTCTTTACCAAGAGAGAAATGTCCCGAACACCCAAAGCATTTCCACTGTGTCTTCCAGAACAATCTGCAAATGTTAGAGAAGTGGTTCTCATTATGATTATGTTCAGGTTGACTGAACCTGTTAGGAGGTGAGTGGCTCTTCAGAAGTCTCTCTTCTGTTGGAGACGTGTCACTGCAGTGTGCCCTGGGGTTTGGCAGCTGCATTTTCTAAGAACCTGTGTTGGGTTGAGGGGGCTGTTGCACACAGTCTGGTGCAGTGCTTTTCCTTTGCCCAAGGGAAGAAGCTCTGGCCTAAGTGTGCAGTAGTAATCAAAGGGAAGAGATCATGAGTACATGGACACGACTGAGGCAGTAGAGGGGAATATGAGCTGCTTGTAGGGATGGTGGGGGGACACATCCAGTGCTGAAGGACTGCAGATGGCAGGAATCTGAGGGATTTAGATTGCAGACTTGGAAGGCTGCCAAGTGGCATGCCAACTTGGAATGCCATGTGCATGGCAAAGGGTGAGCTGCTGCTGGGAGCCTACTGACAAGGTGCCCAGCAAGCATCTTTTGTCTCCATACGCTGCAACAAGAATGGGCAAGGAGGATCTTTCATAGGTGGGAGCAAGCCACTTGGTGACATTGAGAAAGTTTCTTTTAAAGTTAAAAGCACAAAAGTATAGGATTACCACTGGGGATTCCCAAGGAGAAGGGTGAAAAACCACGGAGGAGATAAGAGAATGGACAGGCATGACCAAAGAAGGATGGGTGGAAGTGCATGGGGCAAGAAAAAGAGCTCCAGCAAGCAAACAATTCTCTTAGGCAAAGGCCATTGCTACCGGATAATGTTATTCATATTCTGCTTACTACTTTGAACAATCTGATGGGTTTACATGAATTTATGATAGATTACTCAGTGCAAAGATGCTAAAAGATCTTTCTCCTTGTATCACATGCAGAACATGCTACCACTTTTGCAGCTAATGAATTTATTCCTAACATGCGAAGATGCTGAAAAATGCATTGATACCTACATCTGGTTCTTCACTGCAGCAGAGGAGGATAATGTTAGTCAAGTGCATCTTTCTTGGCATATGCAAGGCTTCTGGCTACTCTGATGTGTATTTAGAAATACTTGATTTGGGAGAATACAGCAGATACAAATCCTTAAGAGTCAAGCTAGCGAGCATCAGTAATTACACCAGGTAAGCAGAATGCATTACAAAGAAAGAGCCTGGCCATAAATTCAATATCAAGCAAAGCACACAAGGCAGAGAGAAGGGGATATTAAAAAAAGGCAGCAGAAGCACTCTGTACTGTGCTGTGCAAAGCAGCCTGTAGCAATCACAGCCTTCCAAGTCTGCAGTTACAGACACCTTACCTGGTTACTGTAATGCTGGAGAGGATATTATTTGCCCTGCCTCAGCACTGCCTCTCTGATGAGGGTAAGGAAAAGACTTAGGGTAGATTTTTGGGCAAAAAACACCGAAGAAGGGAAAATGAAGCATGTTAGGTAGGTGAAGACTTGATCTAGAAGGATCCCTTTTAGTACAAACTTAGAAGGAACTCCTCATCTCCTTTAATCTGTAAAGCTGCTGGCTGTTCTGGAGTGGCTTCAGCTCCTAATCAAAGCTCTAGGTACACTTAAAATAATAGCTGTGTAGTTTTCTGGTGCTGGCAGACCCAGCCATTATTAACTGATGAACTGCAGTGCTTCTTTCTTTGTGTGTAACTCTGGTGATGAGCAGGACAACACAAGCTCTCTTGCAGGAGATGGGATCATCAGTGCACTGCTGCTCTGACAACATGCAATGCATCCAGCACACTTTTAATGTGACAGAAAAAACCTGAAGGAACAGCTCATCTAGCTTACTCATGAGGTTGATTTAAATTACAAACCTTGGTTTGCCATTCCAGGGATGTTGCTGTGTGTGCTGTGAAGCACTGAGTGTTCCATAGTGTTTGAGTTTGGTACTTCTGCTGAGTCTGCTGCTCTTCTGATCCCTGCTAGCCTAGTACTGTCAGTCTCATGATGAAGTTCAAAAATGCTGCTGACAGCATTCCTAGAAGGTGTTAGAGGAGTGTTTGACTCAAAGACTACCCTCTTGTCAACCGTTCCAAGATGTCATCTTTCTCTGGTCTCCTGAAGTTTCTAAAGCAATGGATTTACTAGACTTCATGTGGAGACTGACTTCCAGCAAAGCAGAAACAGAAACCAGTAACCTACAGCAGGTAGCTGCTATGATGTCTCTTAGCTCTTCCTTTCTTGCTGCACACCTGCTCGGTCCACATCCTAGCAGTGGCTCACCTTAGAGGTAAACAAGGTGCCAGGTTCTGTTCTAGGGATGTATCAACTACAAGAACTGGACTCCTACATGTTCTTCCAATGGACTGAGTTAAGGCTGTTGAACCCAGCGTATATTCTGTCTCATTTCACGCCAAGATGTTTTTATATACTGAGGCTAAATTTGCCTCTCATGCCTTTACTGACTCATCATGAAACCAGGGATGAATGCAGTTTTTTTAAAAATTTTCTTTTTATTACCAATGGTTTTATTTTCTCAGCTATCTTCACTATCAGAGCTGCCCTCCCATTTTCTTCCCTCACTCACTTCTCCTCACTTTTAGAAAAGTAGGCTTTTCTACTGCTCCTACCACCATGAGCCTAGCACCCATTAGATCTGGAAATTCCTCACCTGCTTCTGTGCATGTACTGCCGCTACTGCCTCATATGTGCAAGGTACAAGCTTCTGTCAGGCCTCTTTATTTCTTTTCATGTGTGTGGGACATCACGAGGATCACATCTCCTGTGGAGGGCTGAACTGCAATTGTTTATCATCTCCAGATGTATAAAAGGATGTCTGGGGGTTTCTTATAAAATCTTCCTAGGAATTCACCAAGTGGGAGAGGCAGAAGGGACATCATTCTGAGGTCTGCTTTTTCTAATGTGGGCAGCTTGTTTTGGCCTGTCTGTGACCCACCACTCCTCTGCCATCTACCACCTCGTGGTGGGTGGCAGCTGCATTGCTCCCCTGAGTAAAACGCACCTGATTTCATGTGGAATTATTTATCATCAGTAATCATGTTTCTTTGTTTTGGTTGCCATCTGCTGGCAGAATTATGTGTTCGTCGCCATTTCACGTTCCTGTCAGATAGTGATTTTTTTTAATACTAAGGATTTTGAATGTGTGCAGTTTGTATGTGCAAATTGAAAAATAGGGCTGCTTTTGGATATCTGAATTCACAGGCTGACAGTGCTGGAGGCAGAGCTCAGCCTGTTGGGGAAGGTGAAACAGGAAAGCCTTATAAATATGACTGCTTAGATTCTGAGGGTATGAAACCTATAAGTGAAATAGAATTGAAAGCCAGTTTTGATGTCTGAGATGCCTTAGTTACTGAACAGCTGGAAACCATAGTAAGGCCGGCTGAAGGTAATCCCCTTTTGATTTAACAATGCCTTTCTCCTTACCAAGAGTGCAAGGGTCAGAGCAGACCCTACTAGCTTGGCAGGAGGGACTCAGAGCAACTCTTAGGGTTTAAACTGTAACAAAGTAGGGTAATGTAATGATTCTTATCGCCCGTATGTAAATGCTATAGGATTTGTATCTTGTACTAGATTGGTTAGTGTAAATTAGAATATTCATTATAGAAAAGAATTTAATGTATTGTAACGGGAACTTTGCTCTCTCTGTTCTCTTCTGCTTCCTCTGCTCTGACCTTCTCTTGCCACCTTCTTTGCTCTCTTCGTGCCCTCAGTTCTCTCTTAGCTCTCTTTTTCTCTCTCTCTCTCGGGCCTGCTCTGAGCTGCAGCTGGCAGCTCTTTGCAGGGCCCATTCACCCACAACCTATGCAATAAATGGAATGCTTCTGGAGCTGCCCAGGACTACAGAGACCTCTCTTAACCGGTCACGCCGTTTCCCACACAGGCCATGAGAACAGATGCTCAACTAAGTGGACAGAAGCAAGTAAATCTATGATGGAGAATGAGGAAGAGGAGGCATGCACCACAGGAGTCTTGGAACTTTGGGTGGGGGTGGACACACAGACTGGAAACAGCATAGGAGAGCAGGGGGCTGGGCAGTAAGCATCCAGGCAGATCCCAGGGATGTGCTCAGCCTGTGGGGAGTAGGTGTGACCTCAGTACAGACACACAGTATTTAGAATGCAAGTGCTCAGACAGCTGCAGTGTGGGGAGGAAGAACAGACTAAGCACCCAAAGCCTCTGGACGGAGAAAACGGCTGCACTGTCCTAACACTTGCTACAAGTAAATGAGGCTGTAAAATGGGGCCCTGACACTTCGGCTCAGGCTGCTTCACCCCTGGGGAGGTTGTTGATGTGACTGGGTGTGAGGTTCCTAAGCGACTGCATGGTCCAGCACTAGACCCAGGGTTAGCATCCTTATCAAGTGCTCTCATAGAAAGAGATTTCTCACCAGTGTTGCTGTGCCCCCACCATGAATGTCACAAAGTTCATCTGGTCAGCATCTTGAATACTCAAACTCAGCTTCTGAATCAAGTTCTGTCCTGGAGTGTTTCCTGTCTGGAAAAAAAAAATGTCCACAGCTTCAAAGGAAAATTTACATTCATTTATTCATCCTTGTGCAAGATGGCATAAAACTCAGCCTAAATGACAGAAATTCAAAAGGATTTGATACCAAGAAGACCTCAAAAACAAAGTTTGAGTTTTACCTAGATGAATGATTGGAAACTGCATCTTTAATATGATCAAGTATCTTGTGTAAAGTAAATAAAATGTGATGAGCTTCAACTTTTAATTCCATTGCTGTCAAGTGTAATGTTTCTGCTTCAAATGAGAAATGATAAATGCAATTCTTTAATTTCAGTGCTATGCAAATAGTATTAGAAGATTACTCCTGATGCTGGAAGATCAGAATCTGATTAATTTTTCAGCAGATCTTTAGCATAGGCTGGAATTCCTGTTGCTGTGATCTATGGTGGTATTTAGTACCTCATATCCTTTTCCGTAGACAGGCTGAAATGCAAATACATTTCCCAAAGACATTTCTCCTGGTAGTGTTTGCAATTTCTGCAGAAGCATCCAAAGAAGGAGATGTTAGAAGATCATGCTCTTATCCAGAACTGTGAAATGAAGCTCCAGTTCTGCAGAGCAGTGGTGTACCTCTGTATCTCAGGAAAAAGGCTGCATCAGTTGTAATGACCCCCACTGGACGATGCACAGGAGAAGAGACACACCCACCTACTGTGCCAGCTGTGTCCTCCTGCCAGACTCACCCCTGCATTTTCTTCCAGGAAGTCACAAGAGTTTAAGGTAAAGAAAACCAAGCAAATTTTCCTTCTCTTTCTCTTAGAAATGGCTTGAGTCTCATGAGTTTTCCCTCTCTACATTGTTCTCATGAGATACTACCTGAGAGCATCTCTGTAGCCCTCAGGGTAAGGATATGGACCTGTGGGAGTGAGTTCCAAGGAGGCCACAGAGATGATCAGAGGGCTGAAGCAGCTCTCCTATGAAGAGCTGGGATTATTCAGCATGGAAAGAGAAGGCTCTGAGGTGACCTCATTGTGGCCTTCCAGCACCTAAAGGGGGCTTAGAAAAAGGAGGGGGAGGTGCTTTTGGAAAGGGCAAGTGACAGGACAAGGGGCAGGAGTTTTCTTGGAGCTCAAGAACCTGGACATGTCCTGGCTTCATCTTGGCCCACAGCATTGCTCCTGAGCTGGCTTCTCCAGCATAAAAAAAGGGAAAAGAGCGAAAAGTTTGTCCTGAAAATTCAGTTAGAAAATGATGCTTTACATTTCTGCTTCTTGCTAAAGGGCAGAATAAATATTGATGTGCTAGTAAGGTCCAGCTGAGCTGTCTGGATAATCCTCTAATAAATTGTATAATAAAGAAGTGAATTCAGTGGGAGATCAGCTGTTTACACTGATCTGTAATTGATCTCTAGCAAATAACACATGCAGTTAGAATCTTTCTTGCTTTTAATGTGGATATTTCAGCCCTGGGGACATGGAGGATGAAATGGCACAAGCCATTTCCCGCCTCTCTACTTGTAGAATCGTAGTTTGCATAGTCACCAGGACCAGCAGCATCCTGTGCAGTGGGAGCCACTGCTGGCCAGTTGAACCCCAAGGCTCTGCATGGGCAGTGTGCAGCTACACAGACCAGGGACTGATGTCTGGCAGAAACACCTTGGAAACAGAACTGGTTCTGCTCCTGCTACTGCAGACTCCACACCAGGAGCTGACAGGGGAGCTGGCTCTGCATTGCTTCAGGGGAACTGTTTGCCAGAGCTTGCTCTAGGGCTAACAGAGGCTCTGCAGGAAGCATGGCAGCCTGGGGTTCTGGGTACCTGCTGTGGTCCTGGACCTTTGACTTCAGAGCAAACCTTTTGGGAGCAAGGCACACAATAGCTGGGAATCTGCACACTGCTTCCTCAGGGACCCTGAACTAGATCCACCCGCCCTCTTGTGGTCTGGACCCCTGGAAGAGAGTCTTTGAATGTTTGTTCTTTTGGCTCCAGGGCTATCATATCCCAGGGTTTCTGGAAAGCTTTACACAGAGTCTGTGATGTTGTGAGCCTGAAGCATTGGAACAGCTGGCCATGAAAAGGTAGGCCTAATAATTCAGCATCAGAGAAGGGATCTGTCCTTCTCTCCAGGGACTGGTGTCATGGTAATGAGCCCTTTTGTACCATGGGACAATGAACTGAATAAAGGGAATTGGGTGCCTTCAACCAGCCCTCTATGCTCTCCTGCTCCTGCTGTTTCCCCCCGATGTACCTCAAGCTTGGGCAGGAGATGAGAGGAACCTCCCTACTGTTGCATGTCCTGTAAATCCTGTCCCATATGTCTTGGAGAGGCCTGCCCCTGCTCTTTTTTCTGTCACAGCAGCTAAAAGGCAAGGGACACAATGTTCTCCTCACGGTCTGAAGTTGTACTTCTCAAGTCTTCTACACACCCTTCTGCAACAAACAGACCCACTGTCATACAACAGCACAAGAGGCCCTGCTGCTCAGCCTGGCTTTCCCCTGGTACCACAGAGGGATGGGCACTTCCCACAGGCTTCCCTCCTGCTGCCTGCCTGCTGAGCTGCAGGGCACGACACCTTTTAAAGCTTCTCACCCTCTGCTGAGGAGCTGCCCTGAGGCTGGGCTTGAGGTTGCAGGGTTTGTGCCTAGCAGTGAGTACGGAGCGTGCTTTGGCCCCGGAACAGGTTTTATGTGCGTCCCTTGGAGTCCTGGTGCGTGTCTGGGTGAAAGACTTGTTGGGTTGCAAACGATGCCGAGCCCTGGGTCGATGCGCCCTGTTGGTGGGAGGCTGCAGACAGCACCTCCCTCCTGTCATCGCCCAGCACATCTGCCTTCTCCAGAGGGCACAGGCTTGCTCTGCCGGCAAGGAGACACCTTGGGAATGCAGAGCACGTTGCCATATGCATGGCCAGTTTCAGTGCTAGGAAGGCCTCATTTAGTGCCTGTGAAATGAGATAAGCCAGACAGCGTTAAGTTGGTATCAGTGGACAAAAGAACTGAAAGTAAGGGCTCTGCATATCAGCAACAACAAAAAAGATGTATAGAGTCTGATGTTAAATGATTCATAAAATAATTTGCGTTTCTGAGCATGTCCTAATTTCAGACAAAAGTGAAAATACAACAAGATGAGCAGAAAATGATGGGTTATGCTTTTAGAACAAGGCACTTTAATTGAGCCAGATGGGCCCAGATGTTTCCTCACACTCTGACTGAAATGATCACCTATTCAGAGAGATATGTTGAGGGAGAAACTGTAACAAAGATGTAAGAGGAAATTTTCCACAAGCAATGATTACATTAAGGAGACTTGCGGCAGCTCTTACTGCTCTAGTGAGGCTAATTGTGTATGAAAATAGGAACATCTCATACTGACTTAAAGAGTTGCTTGCTGCTGCTAACACTTCAGCTTGTATTTTGATCCAAGAAAGATTTTATAATCACTCTCCTCTCTCATCAACTGGTTTTGACTCCAGGTCTCCTTTTGGTCATCTGCTCTTTCTGTTCCTGGTTAATGCAAGCAAATCTCTCCTGTCCGTGCTTCAGCTTTCTTGATGAGTGAATTTGATAACAGCGGCTGTTTTTCTTCAAACCTGCTTTTAGAGTTTCATGTGAAGTTACACCTGATGAAAATGATTTTATATGGTCGCAACATTTGGCGTGATCAACCTAACCAGAGATCTCTAAAAAGTGTCTCACACAGTAAAGGTTTCCCTTCTTCCCTGCAGATACATTTGAAGCTGCCAAGGGATTATGTGTTTGTGATGAGGTGTAAAGCATGTGTTCACTCATGCACATGTGCCCACACAAGAAATGGAAATTTAAGACTATAACACTAGGAGACTAGTTGGTATTAGGAAGATATTGAGGTCATTAGGTCTGGAATGGGTCTGGGATCTGTCGCTTGATCTGTCTGTCCTGAGTGCTCCCTTGTTCCCTGCATTCTGCAGCAAGCCACATGTGATATGAGAAAGAAGTTTTGGTTTATTTTTCTGCTCAGGTTTGCTTTATTTTTCAGCTGTGGTGCTCAGGTGCACAGCTGTGTGGAAGCTGTCCTTGGACAGCCCTGACTGCATAGCTCAGTACCTGATACTTGATCCTCTGCTCTGCTGTCCTTGTCTTTCCCTTTCACAGCTCAATCCTCTCTCAGATAAACAGAACATACAAAAATGACACAACAGGGGGGTGGCTGGGAAAGTGAGGCAACCAACTTCATCACTGTGAAAGTCTTCTAAAGGAAACCTCACACGTCTGGGAGTCAATTCTCTTCTTCTAAATGCTCTCAGAGTGAGGAAAAGGGGCCTCTCCCACCTGGCCTAATCTTCAAAGTGCTCCACTGTCAGCCTCTGCATTGGAGCTGTGGCTCTTAGAGCCCCACCAACACACAGAAGGAGCTGATGGGCCTTGGATGACACAGGGTAGAGCCTCTGTCTCTTCTCAGAGCGTGTACCCCTCCTCCATGAGTTGTATCTCAGTCCAGCTCAGCTGGAAAGGAAGGCAGGGTATAATTTTCTAGTATTTCACTAATTAACATTGCAGAGTGCTATTTCTCTCTCAGGTGCACCTGACCCAGCTCCTCCACTGCTAGGAACTAATTCATGCTACAGAGTTTTTCCTCAGGCTGGCAGAGCAAAAATGCCCAGCAAGATCCAATGCTTCCTTCTCCTCCTTGCATGATGAAAGTGTTAGTCCCAGGCATCTGGGTTTCCTTTATAGTCAAACAGGAGACTGCTTCCTGTGACCAAGTTAGGGCAGCAGGTTTCTCACCACATGCCTCAAATGCTGTTGCAGAATGGCAGAAGATCTGTACAAACACAGTGTCTGAGATGCTGCTGGAGGCGTGAGAGGCTGCTGCATCCATCAAACACAACCAGGTTCTTCTTGGGAAGGGGTTCCCAAAAGAAGGGCAGCGGAGAGCTGGACAGCAGTACTGACAAACATTTCTCTGGAGGCTTGTTCCTCCTTAGCTTGGCCACTTTCCTCTGAGCCCCTACTGAGCACAATTGATGTTCTGATTCTTGCTGTGGAGGCCTGTTTGCAGGTCTCAAATTACCTAAAGCTGCACCAGTAGCATAATAGTCCCTGAGGTGAATGTCTTATAGTTTCTGTTCTTCACATAAGAAAAGCCTAAAGTCATGAGTCAAATCTTTGGCCGTGCTCTGGATCCCTGTATTGTGGATTAACCACTGAGAGCCTCAGTGGGCAGAGCTCATAGGCATGTTCAGTTGTTTCAAGCAATGCTCCAAGCACACAGCTGTTAAAAGAATAATCCTATGCACGTAGTAACTCCTCACCATCCCCTCACACCTGTTACTTAGTAGCTTGCAAAATCTCCTTTCTGCTGATGGGAATAAAGAGGATTTTTTTTCCCCCCCACCCCCTCCCCTTTTCAGTAGGTTTCTGGGTAGGAGTTAGTTGTGCAGAAACAAAAACAATTTCCTGGCCTGATCTTGGTGTAGGAGGCAGTATCCACTCCACACTCTCCCTGGGCAGCTGCAGTGTGAGCAGATCAGCAAAATGCAGCTGGGAGGGAGGGAGGGAGAGAGAGAGGAGGGAGGCGCAAAGGCACCCTGGGCATCCTCAGGCACCTTAGATGCACAGAGACATAAACCTGCCTTGAAGTATGCCTTGGTAGATGGCTACCCTCAGCTATTGTCACCACTGGACCTCAGAAATGATGGATATTCATTTAGGAAAGAGACCTCTCAGGTAACCAGCAATCCTTCCTTAAGCAGCTCTTTTACAATGCACAGATGTGCATGAACCATGGCTCCCAAATGCAGAGTGCTTTATGCATGCACCCTGGGATGAGTGAACATCATTCCCTCAGCTTCCACAAGCCAAACACAACCTTACTGATGATCTGGACAACCTCTCCCTTGCGACTGCATCACAAGCTTTCTTTGTGGTGTTTTTTTTTTTTTTTTCCCCCTTTTTCTTTTTTTCTTTCTTTTTTTTTTTTCCCCTTGGAAATAGAGGGCAGTGAGAAGATGAGATAAAGACAAACTGCAGAGCTGTGAGCCACAGTGGTTCCTCAGCAGATTCACAGAAACTCTCCCAAGAGTGCAAAAGCTGTTCTCAGATCTCTGGTTTATGTTGGTGTTGGAGCACTTAGTGTATGAGACACTGCAAGAGTGACTGAATCCTAATCAAAGCAACTTTCAAAAAGAGAGAAGCTGCTTGACAATGAATCTGGACACCAGGGGTTCAGGCATTTTGAAACCTGGCATTCAGCAGCTATTACCTGGAGGGACTCCCCTAGGGGATCTGGTATTTCAGAGAATTCCTTTCAAAGCAAGAGTCAGTTGTTAAACCAGGCACATGGGAGTCTGATTATTTATTCAGCCTTAGCTCTGCCCCTTTGAGCGTGACACAGCAGCTCCCTATTGTGAACACCCACCTGCTGTCAAATTAACAGGACTGCAGTTTGGACAGGGAGTTGTGTTCACAGAAATCCTAGGAAGTGGCTTTTCCTACGCTGAAAACACTGCACTCTGCTTCCTGGAAGTACAGAAACAGGCAAGAATGTATTTGGGACCTCTGCTTTCTAACAAATATTATGTATCTCCCACCACTGCTGGTAAAGGAATCAGGTTGCCTCACTAGGTATAAGCACAGGTTCTGAGGTTGTTTTTGGATGCAGAATTCTTTAGCAGTTCTTAATTTCTAAAATCATTTTAGTTGATCTTGAATTGTACAATGGTAAAATCTTCCAGTGAAAATAGATGATCTTTGTTGCTGTCACTGTCAGTTTAGAACCTGCCTTCTCACATGGGACATGTGTCAGTAAAGTAAAAAAAAACCAAACAAGTTTACAAAAACCAAAACACAAGGTGAAGTCACTTTTATTAATGCTATCTGGTCACCAGCAATACAGTGTTGAACAAACACAAGCCACTGATAAATAAATGATGACTAGCTCTTGGCCTGTGAAAGGAAATGTTTGCCTTGTCATTGCAGTTGAAATGGCTCCCAAGATGGCTCTGGCTCAGTCCTGGAGGACACTTGCAGTATGTGGAATATTACCAAAATTAAAATGTCATGGGTCCTCAGCTCCACAGGCAACTGCACTCTTGTGTGTTCTGCAGAACTCTGCAGCTGAGGCTGTTTGCTGCTCCCAAAGTGTTGGTGAATCCTATTTGGTGAGGGCACCCACACAGTTAAAAAGGAATGTTCTTGTACCACCTGGAACCCATGCACGGACTGAGCCCTCTTGTCTCCAAAGGCCCTGGAAAGGAAATTGGCTTTAAACGGAGGATCAAAGGCTGCCAAGCAGTTAGCAGAAGTGGTGCTGTCCTCAAGTCGTGCCCACTGCCCCCCTCCTGCACAGTGGGCCAGGAAAGTGACCTGCCTGGGTGCTGTCATGGGGTGCCTGTGTACCTGCTAGGAATTATGGGGGGGTCTGCACTGTCTGGCTTGGAGCTGAGGCAACTCCCTGAGACAAACTCCTCTGGCAGCAGTGTATGTGTCCCCATCTCACTGTGCCACCATTATAAGGACTTCCAGTGTCTGGAAGAAAATATGCCTGAGCATCTCCACTGGAAACACATTTCTGGGGGTTCCCCTGAGGACAAAGCCCCACTGATTTGGGTCAATGCTGCTTCCTGCATCTTGCAAACAACTGTTGTAAGGATGTGACTAATCTGTGTGGGCCATCTAAAACAAGTCAAATGCCCTCCAAAACATCACAGAAACCTCTGCCACCCCAGATTATCTGTGCAACCAACCCCCAACAGATCCTGCTCTAACAACAGCATCCTGTCTTCCTCCTTTTTCCCAGGTAGTGTCAGGTCTAACAGATTTGGGAGTTCTTCTGTTTCAAAATATGATAATCATTCTCTCTCTGCCCTACTTCTAGGCTTTCTGACATTCAGAAAGGTCAAGAGTTTAATTCCCAAAGGAGCTGAATAGAGATTTCTTTTGTATCTGAAGAACTGAATAAAACAGAGGGTGATTTTTCTGACACTGTATATTGGTGACAATCTAAAACTTTCTTGTTAGTCTAGTTCTTCTGGTATACTTGTAAAGAAGTTCTGCCAGCAAAAAGCATCTTTTGCCAGCTGGTATATAGCATCTGCTTTGCCCATGGTAGTACATTTTTTAAACCACACTCCTTTGTGAAAACAGAGGATGTGGCATCACTGTGCTGGAGGAGAGAGGTGTCAAACTGTCCAGGGAGCTGGTGCAAGAAGGAGGAGCAGTGGAGACTGCAAGAGGGCTGAAGCATGGGCTTAAGAGCCTCTGTCAATATAGCCACAGCTGTGCCTTGGAGAGGATGCTGAGAGAAACTTCCCCAAGGACTGTAGGGCCTCTGGCTGACTCTGAAGGGAGTAACTGAGTGCTGGCATAACATGTGTGCCATGAAACTACCTACCCTGCCTGGAACCTGCAGCAAGCTGGAGGAAAATCATTTACTATGCCTTCATTTCTGTTCATCTGATTATGAGTTTCTTCAAGAGCAGGTTGTTTGGTGCCTGTTAGGACAAAAATCTGTCCCCAGTAAGGTTCACAGTATCTTCATATACCACGGTGAGTGTAGCCACAGAGAGATGGTCAAAACATCACTTATGTTTCTTCAGGCTGAGCAGGAAGGTAAAAAAGCAGGGGCCACTCCACCCTAGTGGCTGGATGTTCTTCTTCCCTTGCATAGCTAAGAAGGAGAGAGGTTGGTGCCTACTATCCTCACTCCAGTCTCAGCTGGCTTAACATCAGCATGGTGGTGACCCTAAATGTCAAGCAGTTTCATGAGGATGCAGATCATGCGCTGTTGTTTTAGCAGATTTCCCAGATGCTGGTCTCTGGATAAGAACTCAATTCCAGGGGTTAGCTCAAGAGAAGGCAGACTTTGCAAAGAAACTGAAATTAGAAATTATGTATTAAAAATGAACTGTGTATTGCAGCAGGTGAATTGAAATGAATGCATTATAAATAATAAATAGAATAAATAGCATGTGATTTAAATCCTATAAATATAACAGAAGGGAATACTTGAATACTTGAACAATTTTGAAATCTTGAAATCGTAAAAATACCACACATGCGTAGCCACACATTGCACGGACTTCTGATTCAGCCCAGATTTTTTTTTACTTTGTTTTTACAGGAGCTCAGGAGCTAGCCTGGCTTGTAGACAGTTTGAGGNGAAAACCACATTTTCTAGTTCCTCTTTCCTCTTTGATCCAGCTTAAACTGAAGGTCTTAACATAATACTCCTAATCCTTCAAAGAAATCTAAGGCTCTGAAAGAAATGCAAAAATTTATTGCCTTTGCTACTTTCCTACTTCCCTTTTTGTATATGCAGCTTGGGATTAAAAGCAGCTGCTCTTCATTTTTGTTTGCACAACACTCAAATCAGCAGATTTGGTCCATCTCTGGGTTTTCTATATTCTGCTGATGAAAAGCCTGCATTTTCCAGGCAGCCATCAAGCTTGCATTCCTGCAGGAGCCCAGACTGAATCTGCCTGCCTGAAGGCAGCACCAGGTGCTTTGTTCTTGCACTCTCCCTTCCCTCATGCCACTTCTGAAATGACACAGCTGTCCTTACAAGAGATGCCTGCTTCAATTCGTGTCATCTGCACCAGCCTGGAAAGATGCATATTCCCAGTCTTTGTACAAACAGCTACATGGTAGTGTTCACTGTATCCCATGGCAGGGGGCTGGAGCCAGATGATCTGTGATTTTACTGCAGTCCTTAAGCAAAGTGTCAGGCACTCATATGAAAAGAACTGCTTTAAGTGGGGGATCACTGTGCCCTGGAGGCTTTGTAAAATGTATTTCTGTTGTATAGCACAGCAAAACAAACAGCTCTGAAAGCATTTCACCATTGGTGCTACATGATATTGACCTTTCCTTGATTTCCATGTAGTTTCCTGTTTCCTAAAAGATTCAAATTAAAAAATTCTTTGTATCAAAATCATACAAGAAAGCTGCTGCTTGACCACAGCTCTTGAATTTAGAGATGTGTTGGTGCTGCTTTCCTGGAGCAATCCTGCCTGTTAATAGAGAATTGTGTGCCACTCAGTGTCTGACCCCAGGACTGGGCCCGTGCAAATAATCAAAACTTCCCACAGAATAAACTTCTGTTCATTCTGAGTGAAAAAGCAGGTCCTTCATTAACTTTACTGCCTTTTGCTCATGCCATTCGTATAAGAATAGTCCCCAGATGGCACTGTTTGGCCATTTAATATGATTTTTTCTTGTCTGCTTCATTTTTTTTCTTAAGTTCATATGCAACATAGTCTTTGAAGAAATGCTACAGATTGTTTCCATACAGAAGGAAGGGACTGCTTCCTAGGAGCCATGGCTTGGTGATGGCATTACTTATTCCTTCTTGTTTTTAGAGTCTGCACAACAGGAATGGCTTCATTCTTTTTGAATGTCAATGTTCCACAGATCTCTGCTCTCCAGGAGCCCCTTCCTCTAATGACAGATCTCCTCTCTCGCCTTAGAATGTTCTTCAAGTATTGCAGGCAACAAGAAACTGACAGCAAGGCCCTGCTGTATTTGGCTAGGTGGCATATCCTGAAGCATCATACTCACAACCTGCCATCCTTCTTTGCAGCTCCAGATTCCCATACTTAAACCGTCAAAGGTGTTTATGTTTCTTTCCTTTTTTAAATGTCTTTTTTTATGACTGCTTCCATTGTCAACTCACACTTCAACTACTTATAGGAAAACCAAGATGACGTTCATACATTTTTCTCCAGACAGAGTTTCAGCCTAATAAGGGACTGCTAAACTGTTATTAACTACTAAGACTGCTACTGCTATGGTTTGAGAAAAAGCCAAAGAATAATTTTTCTTTTTGCATTCAGTACTCAGGAAGGGGACCCAGAAGCAGATAAAAACAGGGCAACGCAATGGACAGAAATAGCTGGGGAAGGATGCCACCATAGCGGCAGCGAAACCTGCTCTTGGGTGGAAAGAATGTTCTTCATCTCCTAAGAGAAATGATGAGCTTCAGAAGGAAAGAATGTGTCTATTCAGTGAAGTCATGTTAACACAACAAAATGAGGGAGACAGATTTGCAAAGACAGGTGTCTGCCAAGGAAGGCAGGAGCCTCCCTTGAAGATGTAAACCCCCTCCCTCTGAATTATTATAATATTGAAATTAAAGGGCTCTCAGGCAAAGATATGGGAATAGGAAAACAGTTAAATATTAAAATAAAAATGTAATAGTACAAAAAACCACAAACAAACAAACAAAAAGAAAACACTGACAGAGTCAGAATACAACCTGACATCCTGTTGATGAGGGTGTTGGTAGCAGTCCAGTCGAGTCCTCCTGGAGCGACAGATGTGGTTCTGTTGAAGCAATGATCCTGTAGAATGGTGTATTTTTCCTCTGAATGTCCAGTGGTGGTGAGATGGGTCCAGTCTTCCTCTGGGAATCCAGTGGAAAACAGAGTGCCCCAGTGTTCCGAATCTCATATTTTTATCCAAGTAGGAATGCTTGGCTCCTCCCAGTGGGCAGAGCATCTCCCAATGGGATGACGTAATTTTATCAGTCATGCAGTGAGACTCAATGGCCCATTAACAGAAGATATCACCCTAGAGAGAGGATGGGTTCATGGAAGAGATAAAGGACACTGCCCCAACTGGTTTTAACATATGGTAATAGAACACATACTTTTGGTTACATCTTGCATTGCAACCTAAGACAGTACTCAGCCTGGGATTCTGAGGAATAGCTGATTTAGAGAAGTCAGAGGTAGTAGGTGCTGACTGCTATAGCCCATTCAGAGACAGGACTGGTCTGTGTTGTCCTGTGAATGGTAACTTGCTTACATTTTTACTAGTGATTTTTGCCACAAGAATTAGAACTGGATTATTCAAGGAGATAAGAGCAGTGATACAACATGAGCTTCAGTAACCCAAAGAGATAAGATTGTGGTCGTGAGAACCAGCAGCTAGAATCTTTGTGTTCAGCTGGAAATACATCTGAGGTTGTGTAGGAGAAACAAAATGCATGACAGCATGCCAGTTACAAAATGATCAGAGAATTGGTGGGGCACAGCTGGGAGAAGCTCTTCAGATATACCATGGCCATTGCCAGCAGAGAGGAAAGATATTCTCAGGGTCACTCGGGACCTCCTGAGGCCTTCTTCAAACACTGTGGGCAGTGCTGGTCACTTGCAATATTAAAATGAGGCCCAGTGTGACAAACCACAACCTTGTTGGTTGTAGCACAGCCAAAAGGGGCTAAAGTGTGGTGACAGCGTTCTCTACAAAGCTACCAGTGCAGGTAGCTTTGTAGAGAACCTGATGGGAGTGGGAGGAACTAAGCTGGATGACATGAAGTTCTGGCATGTGAACAAGGGATCCCCAATATCCTGAGGGTGGAAATTCAAAGCTTCCTAGCAATTGTAATTCAGCTTCCTGAAACAACCTTAGAAGCCCAAATAACAACAAGATGGAGTGTGACAGGTTTAAGGAAGTCAGTATGTAAGATGGTAAAAAAATTATGAGCTGGGTGGCCCCTTCATCTATTTCCCTGTGCCATTTTGCTTGAAAATAAGAGACATGATTTTTCATAGCTCATTCTTCCTTGTGGAGCTTTTGGGATTGAGCCTAAAAACTGTTACAAGTATAATAACAGAAAAAGACCCTCCCAAAAACAAACCAGAGGGAAAAAAACCAACAAAAACCCCCTTGACCTGCTGTTGTAACTATTACACTGTGTGGTTTTGGTGTTCTGCCCATTTTGATAATTAAACTCACCGTAGAGTCTGCTGCAATTTAAAATGGAGTGTGTAAGGAAGATTCCTACTTCAATAAAAGAGGATACTCAGATCCTGTCCTAATAATACAGGCATTAAAGGAATGGAAACCTTTCTTACTAAGGGCTGAATAGAAATCTCATCTTCTTGACAGTTTTTGATTCTTGGTTATAGTACTCTTGTGCTGATTGAAAGCTTTCAAAATTCATTAAAATGGACACAAAACTGCTATTTTTTTTCTTTTTCTATTCTCAGAAGCACTGGTGATCTTTGAACATCTTCCAAAAGCTCAGCCGATTCCAGTGTTGCTGAGACCCAAGTCTCATTCTCCATCTACATTTTGAGAACACAGGCACTGAGAACAGCCTAAGGGAGAAATGCTCTTTAAGCTTTGTCTCATTTGATGGATATGCCAGAAGCTGTTTTGGAAATGAGAAAGAAAGCTGAGACAAGGAAACTTTCAGTTTACTAGAGCAGATAAAGTTAACAGCCTGCAATCAGATGTAAGGAGTTCTTGGCTGATTTCCTTTAGAAATAGGATTTATAGGCTTATAATATCTCTATGTGTCACTGTCAGTCCATCTTAACATTTTATTCTCCTTATCAAGTACACAGTGCAGCAACATTGCATGACTTGAGGAGAAAGGTGGCTGAATAAAGTAGAGAGGACCTATGAAAGGCTGGAAGTGAAATCAAACCCCTCAAGATTTGAGCCTCTCAAGATCTGAAGCCAACTTTGCAATTTTTTGTTGTTGTCAATCAGTAGATGTAGCTAGACAGTTATGATTAAGCAATTGCATTGTGAACATTAGATGCTTGTGTTTGTTTTAAGGAAAAGAGAAGACAATCCCAAGATGAATGAGCTGTCTGGATGAGAGCCACCAGGAATGAGGTCAGGACTGAGCAGTAACTGGGAAAGACAATTCCAGCAGTGGACCACCAACTCCGTGACCACCTACTCCAAACAGACCCCGGAGTCAGAGAGAGCGAAGAACTGCACCTGCAGAGTAATTAGCCTGGGCTGAGTACTAATTAATGAAAGTCATGTAATCTCAGAGCAATGAATGCTGATGCTTTCTTAAATGTACAAATGGTGTAAAGTTTTGATGATTGGTGAGCCAACCTTTTGTGGGCTACCATGCTGCTCCCTCCTTTGCGCAAACCAGGATTAGAGGTAGAAATACCTCACCTGGCTGCATGAGTTGGCACTGCACAACAGAGAAGGAGCCTGCAGTTGGGACAAGAGAGCACTAAAGCAAACTTCTGTCTTATTAGACCTTAGAAATCCACGAGACTTCATAATTGGGTCAGTTAATAGGCAGGGGAGCAAGAGGTGCAGCCATATAAAGAAATGAAACTCTAGAAAACCTAGATGGTTTAGTTTTTTGTGCCTGGCACTGTTTTGTTGGCCTGGCTGCAGTGGTCAGGTGTGAACGCAGGGACCGGTAACTGAAATGTGGTACTGTAGATAGATTGTCTCAGGATCTTACTTCCACTGGGAGACACTGCACCAGGCTTGGCCCCCTGTGACCATTCAGGCAGGTTAAGTTCCCTCTGATCCCCTATGCTCCTTCACAGGGTGGGCAACAGCTGACAGCTTCCCCCCATGGAAAACACACCACTCTGCCATTGCAGAAGCAAGCTGGGAAAACCCCAAAATCAATGGTGTTGGAGAGAGAGTTGATTCAGGGTGTGGAGGAGAGAGGTGTGATGACTCTGGCTCACAAAGGCGCAGCTAGAGTTTTCCCACAGGGGAGGAAATGCATACATCTGCCTGGCAGGCTGTTACTCTGTGACAAAGCTATCAGAGCAAGAAATTCTGTGTACACAGCACTGGAAGAAATTTATCCTGAAACTATAAACACTTGAAAACCTTTTTCAGAGCTTACTGATGCCATGGCTTGATGATGCTGATTAATCACCCTAGGTGACTAAAGACAGCTAAGTTGCTGTTTCCCTCCCCTTCACAAACACTTTTGCTTTGGTTAATTTACCAGCTGACAGTTTCTCGTTTCCCTGACCTCCCTGCAGCCACAAACACATCTTATTAAGGCCCTTTGTATAGTTTCAGCTTCTCCCTTGGTGATGACATGGCTATTCAGCGTGAAATTTGACAAAGTTGCTAACTTCAGCTAGCAACACCAACAGCCTGCACTCTCAACGCCTGCCAGCCTCCCTCACTCTCTGCTTTCTTAGCTCAGACAGCTGAAGAGCATCTAAGCATTAAGATGAGCAGGCTTATGATGCTGGCTTGGTACAGCATGGCAATTCCCTGCAGTGAAAAACAACACATAAAGACCTCTCTCCTGGAGACAAGTGCAGTAAAAGCTGTCAGAGCTGATTTCTGAAACAAGAAGTACTTACATTACACATTGGTATTTTTTAACACAATGTAGTGTTTAGCTAGTAAAAAATACCTAGGCCTAAAGTAAATAGGGGCAGTATCATTGAACATCTGGCACCTGCAGCTGAATCACTTTAAAAAGAAGGCTTCAGCTTAGAAAAGAGAACGATGTGAGGCAAGAAGTCTATGAAGATGAAAAGAATGCTTTACCAGGATATCTTAGGAAGATTATTTTAGTAAAGTCATATGTCATGGAAGAATGTAGCTACATTTCCTACTTC
This sequence comes from Hylia prasina, assembly GCA_013397195.1. NCBI lineage: Eukaryota > Metazoa > Chordata > Aves > Passeriformes > Sylviidae > Hylia > Hylia prasina. Next base: position 116,166 of record VYXD01005827.1, read on the forward strand.
ATCGTTGTAATTGTTTATTACCATTGCTCATAGGGACATGGGAAGAGAGGATTTCTGCAGCATGAGAAATTCTCAGTAGGACAAAGACCATGTGACTAAAGAAAGCCCTGTAGCACTAGGCAGATCAGGCAAGCAAGCGGGACTGGAGTTGAAGTCATCACCTGCATGCTGAGCATAATGTACTAATGTCATGGAGAAGCAGTAGCTAAGCAGGAAAGGGAAGCATCCAGTTTCTTGCAGTTGCAGGGAGGAGTTGCTGGATTCCCTGGTAACCAAGAAGCAAACATTTGGTTGTTTTGTACATGTTTCTGGATGGGATGCTTTGGCACCTGATAAGGTGTTAGCTTACATAACAGGCAGTTTCCTTGGTAGGGGCACTGACAAAGTCTGTTTGCTGTTTCTAGTCCTCATTAAATCTGGAAAAGCCTAGTATCACCGGGATCCCTGTTCATTACCTCTCTGAAAAATAGCTAAGGCTGTCAGAAAGAGCAGGAGAGAGATTGTCAAACATAAAGCGTGACTGTAAAAACTTTTACTTAGGAAGAAAAAGCAGATAAGGAAAGAAAATGGGATTAAAGGAGGGGACAGCAAGATAAGAGGGTAAGATTGTAGGGAGGGGTGATTATGGTTAGTTTTCATGTGTCATGAAAAAATGTTGCTTCAGCTGAGCCCTGATTTGGCTCCTTCTCTCAGTGCCTGCTCTGAAGGCTAGATGAGTGGCATTACTCTAACCTGTGGAGTCTGCTGACATTTGGGTTGTTTCAGACATTTATACTACCAGAATCAGTCCATCTACTTAAGTGGTTTTGGAAGTTTTCCTTGAGGCTTTCCTCTTTGTCATTCATGTTTTAACCAGGTCATTTAGACTGAATGAAAGACTTGCCTTGGGTCAGCATCCCACAGTCTGTTCTAATTGGCAGCACACACGGGGTTCATGCTCAATGACCCGTTTATGACGCTGGCTCTGAGAGAATCTGCCTGGGTGAGTGCACAAATGCAGCTCTAAAGCCAGGAATGACTAGTTACATCTCTGTACAACCCTGTGTAGAGAAAGAGGGATGCAAATATTGTTACTAAACCACGTAAGCTTTGAGTGCAAGGCTCTGAGAGAAACTAACAAGCAGCTTCTTTCTTCAATTAGTTCTTGCTCTGCAGCTTTGCTTCCCCTTCAAAAGCAAGTAATCTCATACTGCAGCAAGTAACACGTCTGCAGCCTACAGAAACAAGCCAGGCCTTGGCTTCCTGCAGCTCACCAGCTCAGGGGTTATCAGGGGTTATCTCCTTCAGTGATCCCTGGTTGCCTCAATCTCAAATCCCATAAGCTCTGCAAGCATGTTTCCAAAACAGCTAAATCTGAAGGCAGACTTCTGTGCATGTGTGCACATGTGCATGTGTGCACAAAGATAGACAATCAATTATTTGATGTGGATAAAGCTATTTAATTATTTCTTAACATTTTTTTTCTATGTGAAGAAAATCCTGTTCAGTCTCAGGTTTCAGAAGCTGGGTTTACAATGCAGTGCTTCTGCTTTGTCTTTTGCCTCAGCAACTACAAATCTCTGGAGGCTTTGCAGTGCACCAGAATGGAGGAGGGAGAGTCACACTTCAGCAGACAGTCTTTTATAACTTTTTCTGATGTTTTACTGTGGCTAAAATACGGCAGAGACCTGACATACATTCAAATTGCCATGTACTGAAGAATGGAGAAATGATAGGAGAGAAAAAATTACTGTGTCCTTCTGAATTTCTAACTACATCACAGTGCTTTCAGAATGTCAGATCACCTTGGGAAGCCTCATTTTTTAATTACAGCTTTGCTTAATTTTGAATTAATTTTTCCTCACACCCCTTGTATGTAAAAATGATTGCTTTTACTTATACATGTCAATTTTGCCACTGTCCATATTTCTGCTCCACTTCTGTGCTCCTCGTTACAATATTAGATGTATTAGGGACAAGTTCAAGAGTTTCAGTGATTACAGAAAAGAGATGCTTGTTTAAACCACAGACATGAGGTGTTTGCATATCTGACATTGTCAGTGTCAGAAGAAATGCGCAGGTTTCACACAAACACACATATTCAGATGTGAAATCCTGTTAAATTAGACTCAGAGAGGGAGAATAACTGAGGCAATTCAAAAAGCAAGGGGGTGAGCTGCAGGTACCCAGAACTTATCAGCAGCATGTAAACAGGCCTGAGAGCAAAACTACAGGGAATTAGTCAAAATAAAGCTAAATAAGAGAATGGGAAAGTTGAAAAAAACCCTGAGAAAACTGACTGCATATTGTCTGTATTTGAAACTAGAAGAGAAGGGAAGACAGGGCCTGCTTTTCTAGCCAAATTGTGGAACACAAAAAGTGGAAGAATCAGGAGAAAAGCAGCTGGGGAAGCAGACATGCTGCTTGCTGACTAATGGGCAGTGTTTCATTAAGTGCCGGTAGAGGACACAGATACTCTTGGAAGGGGGTGTGCTCCTCCCTCATGGGGCATATCAAATTTTTATCTTACCTGCTTTTTACTAGCCTCAGTAAAGAAAAGCCTGAGGGATGCCAGAGTGACTTACAATATCACCTGGCTGCTTTAAATGCTGGTTGTAAAGATACTCACTGGAATGTGCTCCTACTGGTTTAGCAGAACCAGTGGTACATATGCCTGTTGAAGACAAGGCGTGCTTGGTTTTTGGTCTGCTGATTTCTCAGCAGATTTGGGAAAATGCCTCTAGAGAGGGCTTTGCACAGAGCACTAAATTCCTCCTTCTTCCTTAACACACAGAGACGTAAGTTTGCTTGAGTGGCTCTTCACAACAGCAGCAGTAGCAATGTGCTCTCCCGTAGGGAAAGATGCAAATTCGTCTCCCACAGGGATGGGTTGTACTGTGCTCTAAAATGCTTGCTGGCTCTGATGAAACAAAAGCCTTCTGAATCACAAACGGCACTATACTGCACCTTTCCTGACACTCTGACATGAACCTTTAACCTTCCAAAGGCTATTTAAGTCAGCCAGTACCCCTTGATATAAACTGATGCATGCAACACTGATTGTGTGCTTGCAAACTGGGAAGCACACAAACACCTCCTCTGAATGCTCATGAAATCACCAGCTCTCAAGGCATAAATGTGTTATCCACAACAGAGGAGGTAATACCCAAGAGCTTGTAAAACGGTCACAGCAGTGCACAGCAGTGACTGTCAATACATTATGTTGTAACATGCTTGTAGACTCACAGACAGATTTAAAGTCTTGTACAATGCTCAGGATTCTTCCCGTATTTGACCCCTGCAGTTTAGTGCTACAGTAATGGACTTGACAGCATGTTGCTGCAAGAATCTGCCAAATGGGGATGGTACCCCATTAAATACTCAGTGATAGGTTACAGAGAGTGTGAACGACATGCTAGAGATACTGTTTTTAAGTCTGTGGAGAAATCCTTTTGCCTGAACACAGAAATTCTGATCTTATGAGGGAATTTGAAGGTTTGAATGATGGGAGAAAGATGCAGTTTGGGGAATTTCCACTTACTAAAAGGGAAAGTAAGCCTTACACATGAAATAAAAGGAAGACAGACACTTCTGAGATGGTGTTTTGTGATGCATAAACATTGTGTACATTAGGTTGCTTTATATTTGTTAGGCAACCTTTCCTAGTTTCTGACTGGAGTCTCATTAGTTCAAGGTCTAAAGGAGAGGAGAAACACCCATAAAAAGCAACAAATAGAGCATTTCCGGGACATACAAATAATATAACTTTAAGGCACACTACCAATAGCCATTTTAAAGTTTGAATACAATGGCCCAAAGTTGCCTTTTGCCATTTCCTACTGACTCAAGCAACGTTCCTTGCATGTTTTTTTCTGAATTTCATTGCACTGCTTATAATCAGCTGAAGTTATTTACTGAATACTATACTATACTTTTATGACCCTTCAGTGTCATGCTCCTGCAAAGAAACAAGTGAATGGTGTCTGCAAAAATGAAATTTCTTCTAAAAATAATGGTTTTGGATCATATTAAGAAATGAAAATGTTAGCAGTATTCTCAGTAGAAGCATGAAATGGTAAAAGTGGCCAGAAGCACTTTTAGGTAGCCTAAAGATAGCATAGTGCTCAAGGATGCTCAAACGTAAAGAGCATGAATCCACAGGACTCAGGCTCCTTGAGTTTTTTTCTCTGTATTTGAAGACTCTAGGCAAGGCCAGATACAGGTTTTATCCTGAACCCACTCACACATGCTTCTCACATCACAGCAACTTTGCCTCATGGCAGGTGTTGCAAAGCCTAGAATTAACAGCTGGCCAGTGAAACTGGCAGTAAAACCACATATTGACCAGCCGCAGCAGGAAAACATTTTTCAAAGCACGGTGCAATGCATTTGCATCTGTGTTTACACAAAACAGATCGTGCTTTGTGCCGGGGGAAAAGACCCAGCGGGAAAACCACCCTGGAGTCTGCTCACGCGGTTCTTGCAGGGTCACCCAGGAGCACAGGCCGTGGGTGGCGGCTGCAGACAGGAGCTGTGCCAGCAGCAGACCGCGGCAGTGAACCTTTGTCCGGACTCCTCACAACGAGACACGGCCAGGTGTGAGTGGAAGCGCAGGTGGCAGGGTGCTCTGCTCCTGGGGTCAGGGAAAATGTGCCACTCACAGGTGAAGCCAAGGACATGTGTATGCTGCAGAAACATGTGCCACATCTTTCCAGCAGTGGTGGGCCATACAAAAACTGCCGGGATAGAAATGAGGAGCAATTTTCTTTGGGACAATGAAATTTTGAGGCTATTTTGCTATTTCAGTATATATAGCGAGACCAGTATAAACTCTGCTTCTCTTTGTAGAGTATCTTCGCTTTCCTTTTCCAGGAAATTTAAGTTTTAAAACTTCTCCTCATTCCTCTGCCACGATCTGCCTGCTACAGCCCATTTCCACTCCAACGGAACGATTAAAAGATCACTATTCAGTTTTATTAAGAGATGTGTGTTTGCGTGGGGAAAGATTTTGCTTGCCAGACACCTGCAACAGCATGTGTCCAGACTCTTTCTCACCTGCCAAGCACTTTCTGCTGCAACAAATCCATCAAACCTCCCTTCCCTTCACGCCGAGGAACACGGGATGGATGAGGGGTTGGAACGCGGAGTGAGGGGTACAACGTGGAGCTGGGTCGCGGATGTGGGATGCGGGACCGGGATGCGGGAGCGGCAGGCGGGGACTGGGAAGCAGAGACGGGACGCTCAATGGGAAGCGGACTCCGGCGGC
>VYXD01005827.1:121468-151601 GCA_013397195.1 Hylia prasina
CCCGCAGAGAGGCCCGCGCGGACCCTCCTGCCGAGCCGGCCCCGCCCGGCCCAGGTAACGCGAGCAGCTGCCGGGCGCGCCCCGTCGCTCAGCGTCGCGGAACATCTTTCTGTAGCGCCCTCGTGTTTCCAGACCAGTTTCTGGAGTAGTTTAGAACTTAACTGGTTTTCACGTACTTGTGGATCACAGGCAGGAGTGTCTGCTCCCAGTCGAAAACCCTCAAGCATCAGCTGTCACTTTTTTTAAGAGTGTGCTTTCTTGTCGTTTTGTTTCCCTTTCCCTGACTGATGGAGCCGTGATACCCGGTCCTCTTCAATGGCAAGTTGTTTATATTAAATGATGCCGCGTCAGCCAAAATGCCTCACGCGTTTCCTGTGACCATTCGCTGGCCGTGCTGTGCCCGAGATTCATTATTTATGTGATTTTTCTCTGGCGTGTGTCTTAATGCCACCTCAGTGAGACTTCTAACACCTCAGTAGTGACAAAGGAACTGTAATAATGCAGGTTGCAATATGCACAGTATTGCTGTCCATCACCCTTAAAATCACTGTCTTTACATGTCCTGCTCTGTTCCAGAGCTGAATTTATGAAACCAAAATTTTCAATAATGTTTTTAAGGAGTCAGTAGAGGGTGTGCTAATAATGTAGTTGTCTTACATGTTCATTCACAGATTGTATTAAACTAATGTGAAGAGGACTGTGTACTTGAGGTGCTGTTTTTCACCAGTTTGGAGCTTGTAGAATGAAACTTCAGGGTCACTTGGCAGGTGGATCGAGTAGTAGTTTGCTCATACACAGCTCCTGATTGGGACACCTGCTGATAGTTAACTCTGTGGAGCAGGACTGCCAAACTGGGTCTTTAGCTGCCTTATATTTACTGTTAATTCTTCTGAAGTGTGTGATGTTATGTATGTGGGGACAGGCTTAGTTAAACTGTGAGACACAGTGGAGAGACAGAAGGTTGTGTGATTTAGAGCATGATGTGATTGTATTGGTTAAGCAGAAACAATGAAAAAATCTACTCTGGTAACAGACTGCGTGGTTTCTGCTGAAAGGCAGGTTGATTTTTAGCTGGAGGTTACCAAGACTGCCACAGATATTTGATAGGCTGCTGTGAGTGAAATATGGCATTCACATGTGATTATTAGCAGGACACTAATGTAGAAAGCGACTGGGTGGATAGGAGATGTCAGACAATTTTGCTTTGAAAGGACTAGGTTTGTGTTGAAGAGTGGAAGTGTGCGCCACAGGGCTCTCCAAGCAGTTTAAATTTAGGCATGTCATGAGCAAGCCTAGGTGTAGTAGGCAGAAAGGAGTGACAGTAGAGTACTTACTTTCTTATAGTTCTTGGTTACCATGTGCTTGCAGAGTGATGTCTGGATGATAAGGTCTAAAGGCAGGGTATTGCTTACTAAACCACAATGCAGAAGGCTTTCAACCTACTTTAGACCTACTCTGAAAAGAATATTTCCAGTGGTTCTGTAACTCCTGAATGTTTAATTTTGTGAATCCTGACTGCCACTGAGTGCATGCTGTCTTGGCTGTGAGAAAGCTGTGATACTGAATGCTTGCAGCACATTATTGTAATAAGATCTTGGTAGAGAACCTGTAGTTTTCTTCACAGAAGTTCAGGTTCATTTAAAGTAACTGTTTTCTAAGTAACCCTGGCAGACATAAATGAGCATGCTGCAAGTCAAGACTTGGACAATGTGTTGCTTTAACTATCTTACAGTAAGTATTTTCAGATGGCTTGTAAATGACTCCAAATTCATTTGACCTTCTCAACACTTTGACTTTCTGATAACTCACACTGCAGGAGGAAGTTAGGAGTATGGATGTGTATGTGTAGGGTATATGTGTTTGCGATCTGAACATTTTTGGTGTCCAGCAAACTTTCTTTCACTAAGCGAGTGGATAAAGGGGAAGATGTAACTAACAGGACATCCAGTGCTGCCTTCTTGTTTTTTATGGAGAGCCAAAGCATACCTGCTAAGTTGATAATTCAAGTCCTGGAAAAACAAAATTATCAGTTGAATTAGGATTGCTTGCAGTTACGTTGTGTTGTTAAGATTTTCTTCTTCTCCGTGCTGTGCACTCCTCCCCCATTTCCTGATCTGGAAAAATCACTAGCAGTAGCTAGTCTGTGAATGTTGGTTTGTTGATGCTTATCTGTGTACCCCAAAATACAAATTCTGAGGTTGTTGTTAATGTTGTTATGTTAGACACACCATTATCTGCAACCTTTCCAAATTGTCAACCACTTATGCAGAAAAAACCCTTACTCTAAAGGACTTTAAATCCCCTAACTTTATATAATGCACGTACTGAGAAGTCAATTCAACATAATGGTGTCTGGGTAGACGGCTGTGGGTAGGATACATTCTGCTTCCATTTTGCCCTTCTGTGTGTTTTCCTGATAGAGAAGTGAGACCTGTAGAGGCTGGCGCAAAAATGCTGCAGTAAGGCCTGAATGCCACCAATGTGGACCAAGTTCAATGCAGATGAAAAGTTGCTGTGGCCAGAATTAAGTCCATGCAAGAGGAAGAGGTGGGCTTGAAGGCATGGCATTGCCTACTAGCTGATGCACAGCAGCATTTTTCTGTACCCACCTATATACCCTGTTCAGGGAGTTCTGGGATTGGATTTTCGGCCCTGCAGCTGCCATCACTAAACTAGGCTGCCATACATTCTTCTACCTTGGAGGGAGTGAATATGCACAAATCTGTTTCATACAAGTATCAGCAAAATTGTAAACTTTGTAAACTTCATGTTTTCTTATGGTGAGATTTCATAAAGAGGCATTGTTTATGTTGTGATGTGCCAAAATTGGGTATTAGCGCAGGTGAATGCTATGTCTTTTTTCTAACAGGAGTTGTCTGTCAGATACAATTAGTTCAGCTTTACTGACATGAAAAGAGAAAAGGTAACAGCTATCCCTTCTTGTTACCTTGAACACTCTCCATTTCAAAGCTTTTCCTTGCTTTTCCTTACTTATCCCAATTTCAAGTCACACATTCTATTCATATCATGTTTTACTTCCTAGAGGCGGTGTTGGAGTTGTGTTATTCTTGTGCTGGAAAGCCTGTCAGGTTTTCTGTTTGTAGCTTCTCATTTCTGGGTGTAGAATTAATAAAGAAGTTGAAAGCACTCATTATGTGGTGAAGTTGTCCTTTAACTTCTGTCTAGTCTTTGGTAAAATTTGTTGATGACTTTTATGTGCTGTTTTTGTTGCTTAGGAATGGTTTCGAACTGGACCAAGATTCCTCCACCGCTTTTCAAAAAAGTTGTCATTGTGCTGATAGATGCTTTGAGAGATGACTTTGTGTTTGGATCCAAAGGTAAACAGTTCATGCCGTATACTACTCAAGTTGTTGAAAAAGGGACTTCCTACAGTTTCATTGCTGAAGCCAAGCCACCCACGGTGACTATGCCTCGAATTAAGGTAAATGGGATTTTTTTTCTGTTGTTTCATTGGCGAAGCTTTTCAAGTGTGAGTTGTTTCATATGTTTGGAGTTGGCATAAAAGACGTTTGTGGTGTTAGTGCAGTCTATGGCTGAATGTCTCTCTGCTGTAGTAGAGTATGTTACAGAGTCCTGATTTGCCATGGGCAAAAGGTTAAGGCCAGATAAGGCCCTAGTGCAGGCTTGAATGATTGACATAGCCTTTTTATTTGTAATCATGGGAAGGTGGTAGTCTCTTAGTTGTCCAGTTTTCCAGTTGTCTTCTCTCTAGGAAGATTTCTATTGTATTTCTCTGTGTTCTTGTAACTTCTGAGAGAAAATCCAGTTTCGTATAAAATTGTTTTGTCATAGGGATGTTTCTGAAGAGCTTAAAAAGGAAATTCTGCCAAGTTCCAGGTAACTAAAGGATGAATTGTGATGGTGTCATCAAAATAATTGATCATCCAGGCTTGTCAGTGGTAGATCTGAGTAACACCTCTGCACTGAAGAAGCTGAGGGAGTGATCATTGGTAGGTCACCTAGCAGGCGAGTGAGAGAGTGAGGGGGAGACAGTCTGGTAGCTCTTTATAGGTGGACTTCATTGCTTTTTCTTGAAGTTTCTTACTCACTGTTTTGAAGCTACTGTTGTTGTTAATGTTGAGTCAGTTTACTTACACCTAAATTGTCTTTTGGTAGTTTAATGACCGGTAAATGAAACAAAAGTCAACAGTCACAGAAGAGTCTTTTTTCTGGACATTAATTTAGACAGGAATATTTTTACCTTCTGTAAAGCACTTGTCTTTGACATCAACTAGCACTGTGTTGTGGCAGATGAGGTTATGTGGCAAGACAGTTTGTGTTCTTTTACTTTGTTATGTTTCCTTACCAAAAATATAATTTGTGTGCCATCTGGCTTATTGCTTCCTCCCATTTACATTGCTACTGTCTTACGAGCACTGAAAGTTTCTTGTTTAATGTGTCTCTTTTCTTGTTTCATTAGGCTTTGATGACAGGTAGCATACCTGGTTTCATCGATGTAGTTGTGAACCTCAATTCTCCAGCTCTGTTGGATGACAATCTGATATGGCAGGCAAAAATAGCTGGGAAAAGAATAATATTTTATGGTGATGATACTTGGGTCAAATTGTTCCCAAAGCACTTTGTGGAATATGATGGAACAACATCGTTTTTTGTGTCAGACTTTACAGAGGTGAGAGGCTTTATATGATCCCAAGTTAAATAAAGTGAGTACAAACAAACACTGTCAGTTTCTGAGAGTGAGTGAGTAAAGCTACCCTTGTTCTGAAATACTCACCTGGTAATTAAATAGAAATTGAATTCTTATGTCTTTTTGGTGTGGGCACTGTAAAGCTAAGCATTTCAATCCCTCACACAGCATATGCTGTAAAAAGTGTTGGGATGATACAGTAATTAACAGTTTATCACTCTGTAATTTTCCTAAACACCATTTTCTCACAAAACTTATTGTGGTTGGAAGTTAGACTAGTGGCTTTGTTTAAGAATTCTATTATCCACATTTTGAGTTTGCTATCAGATATTTTTTGTTAGTGCAATCTTTCAGAGGTCCATTAATATATTAGCTTGGTCTCTTAGAGGTATACTTTTACAGTATTACATCACTTCTGTAATTGCAATGGGATCAGTGTTTCTTTGTTGTCAAACAGGGAGCATAGAAAGTAAGTGAAACAAATTCTGAAAATTCTTACTCTGGGTACATTAGAAGAGTAAATGCTTTGGCAAATTTACTTTATTTTTGAACCTTTATGATTTGTAAATCCTCAAGCCATTGATCTGCTTCTATTTTATTATTTAAGGGAGTTAGAAAGGTCTAATGTGAATTGGAAGACATGTTTGATTGATTATGATAATAAGACTTGCAAAAGCTTCAACCTGGAGTAAAAAGTACAAATGTTCTACTGGATCTGTGGTTATGTGGCTCTCAAGCTCTTTATGCAGTCCTTATGCAATGTTAATATAGTCTATTAAACACACAGCTTTTTACATTTTTTTGGTAGTTACATACAGACTCAACAAAACAGTATCACAGGGGAAATATTGTAGGGATTTTTAATAACTGAAGAGAATATATGCAACTAAAAATGTCTTGTCAACCTAAGCAGAGCAGGTGAGTTAGGCCCCAGATAGCATTTTTCAAATAGTTTTTCTTTCTCACTATTTTGTCAGTTCTTTTACTGTACAGTCTTGTGTTGGCACAATAGCAAAAATGGAGTTGAAAGATCAGGGTTTGTTGTATCCCTGAGCTTCTCATGGCTAAACTGAAACATTTTGTTGTACTTGTGATACCTGATGTATCACATTTGAAGTGATAATCTGGAGTGTGAAGGGTGAAAGTGACTGAAGAGTTCTTGGAACAGGTTTTAAAAGTTTGTGGAAGCTTGGCAACCCATTTGCCAAAGTCTGTATATAATCTGATGTATCCTTACCAGAAAAGATGAAATGGGGTAAAGAATCTATTTTGTAAGAAAAATATATTTGACTGCCTGACATTGAATTTACCAGCTTTTTTTTTCTTATTAACATTGCAAGTGACTGTAATCTCATTAATTAACATGGAATTTTCACGGATAGTGTAATTAATCTTTTTGTGCTTTTTACAAGAGGGAATTCTTTTTACCTTATAGTTGATTTCCTTTTCTTTGAGGTTGATGATAATGTTACCAGACATTTGGATAGAGTGTTAAAGAGAGAAGACTGGGATCTCCTAATACTACATTACCTGGGATTGGACCATATTGGTCATATGACTGGGCCAAACAGCCCATTAGTGGGGCCAAAACTTCGTGAAATGGATAACATACTGAAGAAAATTCATATTTCCCTCCTTTCAAAGGTAATACAACTTCCTCTTGGGTCAGTGTCTGTTAGTTGTGGACTGACATTAAAATGCTTGCTGGTTGTTGTTGGTATCTTCTTTTTTCATCGACTAAAGTGTGTATTCTGTTCTTTGTCTTCCTGGGCCATTTCCCAGTGTAGCATTTTTAGGGATTTGGTGGCTGACTTTAGTGACATCTGTTAACAGCCTCTTCTGGGCAGCTGTGGAAATAATGCCTCCGTGGTGTGCGGGAAGAGGAGAGGAATGCTTGCCAAAATTCTCCCATCACTTTTGAATTAAAATGGTTTTTGGTGTGCTTTCTACTAATGAAATTCTGCAGGAGGAGTACTGGACATGTGTAGCTAATGGCTCTGATGTCCCGAGTTATGAAGACATACCTAATTCTTAGATATTTGATAAATTTGAATGGAAATGGTGGTCTTAATCTGCCTTTTTTTTTTTTTTAATGGTGAATGTAGCGCATCTAAATCTGTTTTTAGATTGGTGAATATTGGTTGTCACTTACCTAAGCAGTCTGGATTTTGAAATACCAAGTCCTAGTTCCAAGTGGCCTGAAGCTTTCTTTGTTGTTTGTTTTTGGCTACTGCAATTCAGAACAGCTGATCATGAAATTTCAATAGTATTTTTAGTCAAGTGGATACTATTGCATGAAAAGAAAGGTTAAATCCTGTGTGTGGAATTTCTATGAATGTTACAGTTGTTTTGCTGCTGTTTTTAGTTTTTTGCTGCTTTGTTTGCCATTTATATTCAAGACTTTATGTCAATTTTAGAATACAGACATAATAAAAGCACTTTATTTTTTGGATAGAATAGGTACTGGTAATAACTAGAGATCATAGAAAAGTACTTTGTTGATGAATGACTGTTAATTTTCTGCCACTTTAATTTGTTAGCTTAAATAGGCCTCACTTAAGTTTCTGTTTGTCTTTACTTTTCAGGAACATACTCATCATTCAACAAGCAGTCTTCATTGACTGTCAGAATTCAACCCCAAATCAATCACATTTCAACCCCTAAAGCCCTTGGGAAAATAGAAATCCTGTTAGAAATAGGATTATTTTTTAATATTGAATTGATATTATGTTAATATTCACAATATTAATAATTCAGCATGTATATTAAAACTTAGTGAAGTTGAAGAAATGAAGAGGGGAAATATTTCTGTATTAATGATGCTCTTCTGTGACTTCTCATGGTGTGATAGTCTTCCTTTAATCTTCCAGAGTTTCTTGTAACTCTGTAAATTCAGGTTTTTTTAAAAAAAGCTTTTTTTGCTAAGATACTGACAAGTGTGTTCGATATGAATGTGCCTTAACTTTAAAAAATTACTGTTACTGAGTTACACTTAATTGCAGCCATCTCTTGATATCTGCATCACGGTGAGCAAGTTTCAAAAATGAAGTTAATTTTGAGACATTTGCGTTTGAAAATGATGAAGGTCGTGAAGTGATATAAATGAATTGTGTTTGTATGATAACTTAGATTTTTTTCTGTGTTTTGCAGGAGGAAGCTTCTCTGCCCAATTTGTTAGTTGTTTGTGGGGATCATGGGATGTCTGAAACAGGCAGTCACGGTGGTTCTTCAGAAGGAGAAGTGCACACACCGCTGCTGTTTATCAGCTCTGCTTTTGAGAAGAGAAGTGGTGAGGATCAAAGAAGCATGATCATTTTTAGAACTGTCTTAGTTTCAGATGGAATAAAGTTAATTTTCTTCTTAGTAACTGGTACAGGACTGTTTTTTGGATTCAGTATGAGAATAGTGTTGATAACACACTGGTGTTTTAGTGTTTACTCTGAATCGAAGACTTTTCTGTTTCCCACTCTCTGCCATTGAGCAGGTGCAAAAGGAGCCATTAAGGAGCATAGTAAGGACAGCTGACCTGAACTGGCCAAAGGAATATTCCACACCATGGAATATCATCCCTAGTATATAGACTGGGGCTGCAAGTTGTTGCTTGGGGATGGACTGGACGTCAGTCAGCAGATGGTGACAAATTTTATTGTGAATCACTTGTTTCTCTTGGGTCTTATTCTTCTCCCTGTCTCCTTGTTATTACTATTGTTGTTGTTATATTTAATTTTGTTTCAATTGTTAAACTGTTCTAGTCTCAACCCATGAGGTTTACCTTTTCTTTCCCCTCCCCACCAGGATAGGGTTGTGAGTGAGCGAGTGGCTGCGCGGTACGTGGTGTAAGGCTCCAGTAGATACCAGTGCACAGTGAACCCTAATAGGATGGGAGCACTACTACTGTATATAACTGTAACAAGAACACCAATAATAATTATATGTAGATTATAGTAGTTATTACTGTACTAGGAAGGGGAGAGAGGGAGGAGTAAAACCTAGGTGAGGGAGAGGAGTAATACCCAAGAGAAACGTGTGATGCACAGTGCAACTGCTCACCATCTGCTGATCAGTGCCCAGCCCACCTTCAAGCAACAGTCCATAGCCCCCAGTCAACTCCCTCCAGTTTGTGTACTGCCTACGAAGCTCTGTGGTATGGACTATTCCTTCAATGAATTCATGTCAGCTGCTCTAACTCTGTTCCCTCCCGGCTTCTCATGCTCACTGGCAGAGCACAGGAAGTGATTTAGAGTAAGCCCTCCTTACCAACAGCTAAAACATCAGTGGGTTATCAACATTATTCTCACACAGAATCCAAAACAACACCTGTACCAGACACTAGGAGGAAAATTAACTCTGTCCCATTTGAAACCAGGACAAGAAGACACTGGCAACTCTAATTTATATTATTCTAGAATTCTTCTTGAAAAGTGCTTTGGTTTTTCTACAGCTATTTGGCAAAGCCCGTTCTCTGTGATCCAAAACTCTGGTTTCAGCCAAAGTTAGCATCTGTATCTTGGTGAAAGCATGAATCAAGCTTTGTAACTGCTGAGAGAGTTGTGTATTTCTGAGATGATAATCTTTTACAGCACTGTCCTATCTGAGTGTTGAGAGCTAATGAAATCTGTTGTCAGGGTACTGGGGTAGTGGTAAATGAATAGATGTAGATGCCAAATCCTATTGAAGTGGGTTTAAATTTTGTCTTTCATGGCCAGAATATTCCCTTGGCCTCCATTCTTCTCTCAGGCAGCTAGGATAGAGGAATGAATGACAATATGTCACACAGAGTTAACCAGAAAGAGGAAGAAAGCCCTTGGGAGACTAGAGACTATTAGAAATAGGATTTTTTTTTTAACGTTAAATTAATCTGACCCTTGTGAAAGGGTGAGAGGTGATGGCGCTGATAAGATGACTGTTGATTACTAACTCTTAAAGATGCAATATGGACCACGAGTGTGTTTACTGTATGGGCTGGTTAATTTTATATCATTGATGTGAGTTCACATATTTCTGAATCTGATTTTCTACTTGTAAATAATAATAAAAAATAAAAGCCAGATAGTTAAAGACAAGAGGCAATAAAGAAATGGAGTGTTAGAGAATCTTTAGTCTACTTGGTAGAGCTGTGGTTAAATAAACGCCTTGACTGAGTGAATCGGTGGAATGTAGTTATACCAGGAGTGAATATTTCCCCCAAAATAATACTCCCTTGTGCCTTCCATTCTGCCAGTTGCTCATTTCCATCTGATTTCTTTTCTTCTAAAATCTGTGTGCAGAACCTTGATTTATTTATCTTGCTGGAGGTTCCTCAGCACAGTGGAGGTAGATTTTCCTGTTGTTTGTAAAGTTATTATTGAACTGTAATAGAAAACACTGCTTGAGGAATTATTGACCTCTTCTCAGGTCTGTAAACAAAACAAAGTCAAGAGTGGATCAAAGCTTTTGGCTAAATTTTTATTTTATGAATTTCACTAGCATGTGTTGACAGCCAGGCCACAAGAGTACAGATTCCGAAAATACAGTCTCCTGCTTATTGGAATTAGTTTCTGTGAGGTTTAAACTGAATGAGTGGTTTTTACAATACAGTGAAATATATTATTTACCTGTCTTTTGGGATAGAGTTCGTGATTTCTAGAGCCTTTGTAAATATCCAGCAGTTTCCTTTTCATTGATACAGTAATCAGGATTCTAGTGACTGCTCCTTATGATCCTACTGTAAACAAAATGCACCATGGTTAATTTGGTAGACCTCAAAATAGTAATCCTGTGGGCTTTTTGCATTTAGTATGCTGTCAGAGTATTACTTGTATAGCCTTCTACAGAGATGTCACCCATGATTGGCAAAATGTGTTTGGTAGTTTGGCTTTTTTTAACCAGTTAAGAATTTGCCTTTAAAGACAAAATCAGAAAACTGCTGACAGACAGGCACTCATGCAAAGAGGCTTTATGGATTATAGATGGCATTCTGTACAAGTATGGGATTAATCGGAGCTAGATGAGAAATGAGGGGAATTTTAATGCTCCTAAAAGGAGCCTTGAGAGGAATAAAGACTGTATGGACTTCTTTCAATACCGTATTTAAGTCAAAATACTCAGTGCCTCAAGTTACAAAGAGGATGAAATAAAAACATAATAGAAAAGCACCGTCACCTAACTAGTTCAGCACAACAAAAAAAAGCTGGCAAAACAATCTTAATTATGTTAATAAAATCATTCATGTCTGTAGATTTCTGTGGGACTGAAGGCTAATCCTGGTACCTGCAGTAAGTTAATGGAATCTTACATGTGACCTTTTAAAAATCACTGGATTTGCCTTCACGTACCCATGGATTTTGAGCCACAAAACAGTCTTTACCTGATGTATAATTCTGTTTGTCTAGCAACCTAATATTAATTAAATCTTGAGCTGTTGTCATTATATTTATTCTGAAGCTTCTGTAATGCTGTCAAAATTATTTTGGATTCTCATTCTTTGTTCATATATTAAATCAGCCTATTGTAGTGTTTTCTATTATTTCCAGTGTAAAAGTTATGAAACTCTCTTGGGATGTAGGCTGCAACTTGATATTAAGGTGATGTCTCAGACCATCTGTTTTCTTACTTGTGTAACATTAATGTTGTGCTTACAGTCGTTGTTAGCGTTGAAGAGTGGTGCTGGCTAAGAATTTAATAAATATTGGATTTACAACAGCTGAAAAAGATCAGTCAGCTCTGCAGACCACTTAAAATAGCTGATTTAACACCAGTGAAACAATTTTGCAACTAGTAGGGTGCCAGCAGTCTCTGGAGAAATAGAATGGGCCTGTTATTGAAATACTTACTGAAATACTTCTTTTCCTCTCTCTTTTTCTTTCCGTTTTGTTTTGTTGATTGGTTTTTTTTTTGTTCATTCCAGCTCCGCTAGCCCAACCTGAACATGTGCAGCAAACAGATTTAGCTAGCACACTGGCAATAGGTCTTGGCCTACCAATTTCCAGAAACAGTGTTGGGAACCTTATATTGCCAGTTGTTGGAGGCAAGACAATGAGAGAACAGCTTCGTTTTGTGCACTTGAATGGGTTCCAGCTTAGCAGATTGCTGCAAGAGAATACACCTGCCTATGAAAAAGGTAAATTATCTAAAAAAATGTTACAGATATACTAAAAGGAGATTGTTTATTTTTGGATTTTTATATTGGATTTTTAAATTCAATAGTATAGCACTGCAAATTAGCTATTTTCTTGGGTGCGGTATTCAGAACACTTGTACCGAGTTCAATCTTTACTGCAACCTACTTTGATACGCTGCTTCTGAATACAGTTTTTTTAATTACTACTAATATTCCTAGTTGGCAAAAGAGCAAAAATAATGATGGAGTAAGATTAAAGTAAAACTGCCAGTGTAGTTAAATAACTGCTTGCGGTTTCATAACTGCTCTTCGTGAGGTGTCCTATATAGGGCACTGACTCTGAGCTATTTGGAGAATTAACACAATGGACTGAATTTTCTAGTTTAAATAAAAAGATGCTTCAAGTAAAGCCATGAGGTAATTCTGGGTAAGTTATCTTTTTCTTTCATTTTTATGTATTTACTTGGAATGAGAACCTAGAGAACTGCTTATTAAAAATGCATGTGTGTATGTGTGTGTATTTGGAGGAAAGAATAAAAGACAATTAGAAAAAATAAACCAAACCTAGCCAAATGTGGTATTTCATTAGGAAGCATGATGCAAACTGCAGTATAAATAATGCAGTTAATATGATAATTTTTTGAAAAAATAGAGTCAGATTGTAAAGGAGAATATTTTACCATTGACATTAGAAGATGTCTTAAAGTGACTGTGAAGCTTGTCAATTGATTTATAATCTGTTGAATTATTAAAATAACTAGATGAGCATGCAGAGTTGTTTTACAGCTAGGAATAATTAAAGTGGATAGCAACATAAATTTTAGCAAAATGATCATTCTAGGTCAAGAATCAATTGTCTTTCAGCATCACAGCTTCTAATCGTAATTAAACCTTGTTCAGGAATTTCAACAGAACAAATTCCGCTTGTTGCAGCAACATACCTATAGGAGGACCCATGCTCCATCTCTTCTGACATTTTTTTTCTGCACAGATTTCACTTAACTGAGTTGTGTGAGGTGAGGAACTTGCCCTGTTGAGGGGTTTCAGGATATGATTGTGTTGCTGAAAATGCCATCACGAAACTCCATCTGACTATATGTCTGCAAACACTGATGAAACTACCAGATTCTGGTTTATATCTTCATTTTAATTTTTTTTTTTTTTTTTTGTCTGGGAACAACTTAATTTCAACTTGCAGCTTTCATCTGAGAAATGAAAGTCAAAATTGCTGAGGATAAAAATGTAGGAATTTACGATGCTTACTTGTGACCGCAAACTCATTAGAGGTGCTTCCTTAGTGGAAAGAGTTTGGAAGGCAAAGCATCCACAATGACCTTCTCTCCTTTCACTAACAGAAAGTGTCAATAACATGGTGCAAGTCTGGGTCCAAATCATGGTAGCTTTTTTTACATGCTTAATGTCAATTTTGCCTGTTTCTGTAGAATGTCCTAGATGTGCAAGGCTATAGGTTAATGCTTTGGTCTGTTCAGTTAAGACTGTCAGGGAAACAGTATGTTCTATTCATTTAGTGTTGTCTGATGTGGATACTTCAGGCTTAGAAATACTAAAGACAATGTCATTAACTCACTGACTAATATGAGCATGCATGAATGGCCATTTGTTTTGGGTGGCTTTTTAGTGAAGATAAATGCCATCCCACTATCCCACTACAGGCACATACACATCTGCCAGGATTCCCCTAGAAAGGGGTTACCTTGCAGAGAAGTTATTATATTCAGTAATCTGATTCATGTTCAAGAAGGTTGCCCTCTTTTTAAAAAAGGTAAAAAGGAGGATCCTGGGAACTGCTTAACCAGTCAGCTGCACCTCTGTGCTTGGCAAAATCACAAAACAGATCTTCCTGGCAGACATATCAAAACATGTGGAAGACAAAAAGGTTATTGGGCATGGCTGACTACTTTGCCATGGCAAATTTTGCTTGGCTAATTTAGTGTCCTTCTAGGATGGAGTAAATGCATCAGTGGACAAAAGATATGTCATCTACTTAAGCTTCTGTAAGGCCCTTGGTAAGGCCTCCCTGAACATTTCTGCTGCTTTTGTTAGAGTGGTATTGTTTGACAAATGGACTCTGTAATAAGAAATGGGCTGCATCTGTGTAAAGCTGGTGGCTTAATGTCTAATTGGAAACCAATAATGAGTGGTGATCCTAGTGAAAGATGTCTCCATTAACAGTGCTGGCGATGAACAAGATAATCTTAAAAGCTATCTTCCAGCCTGAATAGTTCTGCAATTCTGAGATTTTAAGTTGGGAATGTGAGGAGGGAAAATGGATCTTTATGTCAGAGCGTGGTGTCAGGCATATAGCTGTGCCTGGGAGTGGATGATGAAATAGCTGAGAACTTCTGGGTCAGGATTAGTGCACAGACCAATATGGGCAATATGGTATGGGCATCTAGTGCAGACAGTTGGATTGTCAGGAATTTGTAGCTTTCCAGACAGCTAGAGAAAGTCCTGTGTTCATCATCCATGGTGCTCATGTGGTGCTTCAGCCATCCTGTTGCATTTCAGGCTAGATAACTGGACAGTGAGATGGACTGAAAAGTAGCTCAGCTGCTGAGTTTATGTGAATATGATCAGCAGCACAAAATCCCCCTGAAGGCTGTTGTGATCAACCACAGGGCTTTATTCAAGCCAGAACTATTTAACATCTTCATCAGTGATCTGGCCAGTGGGACAAAGTGGTGTCTCAGCAAGGGAAGGACACAATAGAAATCTGGGAGGAATGCTTGATGCAATAGGTGGGTCTGCTGCCGCTCAGAGGCACTTTGACAGGCTGGAGAAATGGGCTGACAGGAACCTCTAAAGGTTCAGCAAAGAGAAGTACCAAATCCTGCACCTGGGAAGAGGTAACCCCATTGTACCTGTGCAGATTGGATTTTTACTGACTGGAAACAGCTGGAAGAACAACCGTGGGGTGAGACTGGGGACACCAGGTGGCACCCTCATGAAAGGAAGGGCAGTAGCATCCAAGGTGGTATTAGGAGGACAGTCATCAGCTGGTCAATCCTGCCTCTTGTATCAGCTGTGGTGAGCAGACATGAGGTGTCTTGGGTCTGGTTCTGGACTTCTCAGTACCATAATGTAGTGGATATACCATAGTGAGTGTAGTGCATAGTCATGAAAGTGATGAAGGGATTGGCATGTCTGTCATACGAGGAGGGGTTGAGGGTGCTAGGACTGTTCAGGAGGAGTCTTATCAATGTAGGTAGTAAAAGGTGGAACTAGGGTCTTTTTGTGGGTGATCTCCGCAAAAAAAATTCAGAGGAAACCTTTTTAGGTAAGATTTGTCAAACACTCGAATGAGTTGGCAAGAGAGGTTGTGGAGGCTTCATACTTGTAAACATTCAAGACCTGACTGGACACCGATCTGAGCAATCTTCTTTAGCTCACCCTGCTCAGAGCCTTTTGATCTTTATTTGTAGAACATCTGAACCCTCGTCAAGGTTGTGCTGACAGCTCTTGGACTATATAATTTCTGAATTCCACAGACAAGGTCTGCTGCCAGGTTTTTTAAGGGAAAGAAACCCAAAAAGATAGGTGGAGTCAGTTGGACATGACTTGCAGTTGCTTAGCTGGACATCACTCATAATTGAAACTGCTGCTGCAGTTTCAAACTTTCTCATGCAGATTTTCAGCTAGTAACATTTAGTGGATCATAACATTTCGGTTCAATGCTAAAAGAAATGCCTATGACTGGACCTTCACTTTAAAGTGAAAGATGTACTTGAAAGTACTTAAAAGGATAGCATAAGCCTTCCTGCCTTAAAAAAAAAAATGTATTTTCAACTCGGTCAAAACCAGCAAGCTCTGCTGAAGAGGCAAACATGTCATTCCTGTCCAGTGCTGTAATTTAGCACAGGGGTTAGAGCACCAGCTGTTGGGACCATGAGGATGATGACTGATTCAGTCATAGCAGGAAAAGACTCACCCATTTTAAGCTATATCATAAAACATGCATTCCTTTTTGGTGCAATATTAGTTTCCTTCTTAAGACAACGAGATTAAGTCAGATGTCAGTTGAGTTGAATTGCAGTCAGATGAGAAAGCAGAATGATCTTTACAAGCTGTTTCATAAAGAGCCCATGGATTTCCCTGGATTCAGCTGCTCCAATGTCAAGAGCAAACTGTAACAGTACGCAAAAATTTCTTTTCATCTTCAAGTGTGTTTTAAATATATCTGTTAATAAACAAAGAGCAGAATGAAGGCATGTCAATAACTTTTTCCCCCATGTTTGTTCATATAAACATGCATTTTATAACTTAAACTAAGAGGTTGTACAACATTCAATGGGACGTGGGCTTTGCTTTATTGAGGTACAGAAGAAGCCTCACACTTAAACCTCTCCTCAAGTAAATTAAATTTTACATGAGAAACTTGAAGCTTGACTAAGGGCTTTATTATTTAAAACATGCCTTTTTGAAACATGCTAATAAATTGTAACATAAGGTGTGAAGTTTTCTTTTGATAGGATACATGCAGCTGAAGAAAAAGTCTGAAAAAGAAGAATAAAAATAGCTAGCAAAAATTAAAAAGCTGAAAGAAGTCACCTCTAAAAGCACACTTTGGGTTTTTGAGCGAGTTCATACGTCAGTGTAGATAGGCAGGCCTAGGTATCTAGCATGCTTCCCTCATGTTCTGAACTTCTGAACATGTTGAATGAAAAACTAGGACCTTTTCTTTGAAAGACATTTTACAGTGGAATGAAGAGTCATGCTTGAGAGCAAGTTGGGTGGTGTTATTAAAATAAGGGCAAGTTTTTCAATTTGGGACTGATCCTGAACTTGTATTAGAGTAAAATAATTTGATTTTTACTGGGACATTTATATGTTGAAACTGGAGAAGTCATTTACATTATTCATTCTTTCCTTATAACTCTTTAAATGATTGCTGCCTGTGACTAGAACTAAGTGAAACTGTTGTCAAACAGATGATTGAAAAGCTTATCCATCTGGTTGTGATAAGATGGTAGTGAGGCTGAAGCACAAATTGCTAATGTAATACTATGCAAGTAAAACATTGCCAGTGCTTTGCAAAATGTGCAGCTGGGTAAGCTTGCTTTGGATTTTGCTTCAGTTTTGACTTATAAGTTTTGTCTTATAAGTGTCCTGTATGGGAGTGACTTGCCAGTATTACCTGCCTGTTACCAAAATGCTTCTCCGACAGCTTAATGCCCATGACCCTTCTTATTTTATGCTTCCTGCATATAAATGTGCCATTGAGCCAATGTAACTGGAGTTCTCAAATGAAATTTGGCAACCATGGTCTGTTATTCCTGTCAGCAAGATCTTTAAGTTATTCATTCAAGAGGGTTTGACTAAAAGTCTCTCATGACACGGACACAATGATTTCAGTGGGCAGTTAGCATGGAAAGAAGTAGATGGGAATGAAATAAAAATGCTAAAAGGAGTGAAGAGGGAGACTAGTCAAGAAGCATGAAAAGGAAGCAGAGCAGGAACAGAAGATGTGGAGGGAATTTATGTTTCAAAATATAGCTTGAACTCATTTCAGTCTTATGTATAATGAAAAAATGTCGTGTCAAATCTCAGTTTGATTAAAGCTCATTTTAGACGATCCTTTATGGATGTCCTCAAACATGAATATTAAACTCTTATTTCAAATATACTGGAAGAGAAACTTTACATGGAAGTTAAAAGAATTATAGGAAGGGAATAAAATTCTCTGTGTGCACTGGCAACTACCTTGATATATAGGTGTTTGCTGTTGGCTGGATTGTACTTTCTAGCAGATCGCTGCAAGCCCCCTGCACAGCAGGGTCAGCATGCCTTGTAGTCTGCTAGAAGTGTGTGGAAAACAGACTGGACCTTATGAGTTAAACGTTGCCTTTTAAAATTCTCACTTTGAATTCAGCCCACA
Source organism: Hylia prasina (assembly GCA_013397195.1). Lineage (NCBI taxonomy): Eukaryota > Metazoa > Chordata > Aves > Passeriformes > Sylviidae > Hylia > Hylia prasina. Next base: position 139,133 of record VYXD01005827.1, read on the forward strand.
GTAGATGATGAACTGTCTTGTATGATAAGAGACCTGCAAATAGTAAGCACAATTCTTTCATGACTATATGAATTGTGAATAGAAATACTTCATTCACCTTCAATCACTTGAAATAAAATTTAAAATGTTTCTGGATTTAATAATGTATTTTTGCTGAAAAGGCTTAACAAAAAATAAAATGTTTTTTTTCCAAGTAGAATACACTATTCATCTACAAGGAGTGAAAAAGAGCTGTAATGTAAGTCTTTGTGACAGCAAAGTTATTTCAGTTATTGTTTTAACCTTTCGTGTCTGAAACTGTACAGCAAATGTTTCACTCTACCTTCAGCTAAGGAGGGAAGAACTGCAAGTTAAATAAAAATTTGCAAATCAACCTTTTGTACTTAAGTTATCATTACCTTTCAAGTCAAATTGCAGGAAAACAGCAAGTACTATTAGTGTGAAGTGAAATTAAACGTCTATTTTTCATAAAAATGCAGATAAATGTGAATATTCGTGCATAGCATAAGTTCCAGTGAGATACAGGTTTCTGAAAGTTACGCTCTTGCTTTCCATGTGTTATCAACTGGATTTGTTGTGAATGCATACTGTATTCAATGACTAGTATTTGAAAAGCAGAATCACAGATTAGTAAAGTAGGGTTGGATCACTGCAGGTTATCTAGTCCAAGTATCCTGCTCAAACAGGATCTCCCACAGCGCATTACTCAGGAATGTGTCCAGACAGCTTTTGCGTATCTCAAGAAAAGAGAGATACAGCCTTTCCATGCAAGCTGTTCCAGTGCTCAGCCACCCACAGAGTAAAACAGTTCTTCATGTTTAGGCAGAAATTCTGTGTTCCTGTGATGCCTCTTGTCAACAGGCAGAGTCCTGCCTGTTGCTGGGCACCGTTGAGAAGAGCCTGGCTCCATCCTCTTGACACCCTCCCTTCAGATACTGACAGACGTTGCTGAGGTCCCCTCTCAGTTGTCTCTTCTCAAGGCTGAACAGGCCCAGCTCCCTCAGCCTTTCCTTGTAGAAGAGATGCTTCAGTCCCCTCATCATCTTTGTTGCCCTCCCCTGGACCTGCTCCAAGAGTTCTGTGTCTCTCTTGTCCTGAGGAGCCCAGAACTGGACACAGCACTCCAGATGTGCCTCACCAGGGCTGAGGAGAGGGACAGGATCACCCCCCTTGACCTGCTGGCAGTGCTCTTCCTAATGCACCCCAGGATCCCAATGGCCTTCTTGGCCCCCAGTGCGGGCCTGATTTTCTGAGCCTGTTAGCAGCCGCTGAAATTTTCCCAAGGGAGAATTTCTTGGGAAGGTTTCTTCCCAAAATAATCCTGGTAAACAACTGTCCTTTCTCAAAACAATCCCTCCCCAGATGGTGTTTGGCTGTTTCTCTAGTTTAACCAATGGAATTAGAGAGGTGTTGTTCCTATGCAGTAATCATATTAAGTCTGTATCAGAACACCTTATAAAAGGTAGTAAGAATTAGACAATAAAGCTTTTTCTATGCTCTTTGCCTTCTGAAATATTTGGAGTCTCATGCCCTACAGCGACACCCTCAGGACACACTGCTGGCTCAGGGACAGCTTGTCTTCCACCAGGACGCCCAGGTCCTTCTCCACAGAGCTGCTTTCCAAGAGGTCACCCTCAGCCTCTGCTGTGGCCTGGGGTTGTTCCTCTTCAGGTGTAGGATCATGCACTTGCCTCTGTTGAATTTCAGAAGTTTCTTTTCCCTCCAGCCTGTCAAGCCCTTCTGAAGGGCTGCGTGTTCCTCTGGGCTATTGGCCACTCCTGCCAGCTTTGTGTCATCAGGGAACTTGCTGAGAGGAGGCCTCTGTGCCTTCATCTGAGTCATTGGTGAATAAGTTAAACTTCATTAGACCCAATATCGACCCTTAGGAGACACTGCTCTTAACAGGCCTTCAACTAGATAGACTTTACACTGCTGCTTAAAAACCCTCTGAGCTCTGCCATTCTTTCAGTTCTCAGTCCACTTCTCCAGCCTGTACTGCCAAATGATGTGATGTGTGTTGTTTCTCCTTGTTTTCCCTAGGCATCGACTATTTGATCTTTTCCTACTTAGCTTATACAATGTGTTCTGGATAATGAGTAGTTCCAGTGGACAATTGCTTTCTTCCCTCCTCCCACCCCCAATCCCTTGCAGTATCAAGCATTTGAATTGTTTCTTCTGGAAACTCTTTGTAAAAATGAATGGTTATTTTAATAAGTTTGTCGATTGTTAAAGGTCTTGACAGTTTAGTAGGTTAAAATTAATTGCTTTATTTCAAATAACTGGTATTGTTGCAGGAAAATAGTATAATTTTGTACCTTTGAAAAAATTTTCAACTGCCATAGCAATTACACATTTTTATACACTATCACATCTCCAAGTAATCTTTCTTTATTCATGGATCATCTTGCTTCTTTTCTTTTCTCCCCTTCTCTACAGACCCTGGATATGAACATTTTAAGATAGCGGAAAAATCCCATGGTAATTGGATCAAACTGTATTTAGAGGGGAATAATTCAGAAATACTCTTAAATCTTGGCAAGAAGGTCCTGAAACAATACTTGGAAGCCCTCAAGACTTTGAGTTCTTCATTAAGCAAACAAGTAGCACAATATGATATGTATTCAATGATGGTGGGGACCGTGATCATTATGGAGGTATGAAAATAGATATTTCTGTGAAAAAGTTAAGTGCACAAAAGTAAAATATCTTTATACAGTATACACTTAGTGGTCTTTAAAATTACTGACTGTGGGTTCTTAGGGTTGGCTGACATTCTGCTTGGATAAGATTAATACTCCTTTTAAAGTAAAATCTGGCCTTTTAAATGATTCAAGAATGCTTTTGATATGAATTACTTACGTTTTAGCTGGTTACAGTAGATATGCAGATGTGCTACAGCTTCAATTACTTCTGTATTATCTAGCCTTCTATTCTTGAATAGCTTTACTGCATTAGGGAAAAAAAAAAAGTCTGGCAAGTAAATCCCTAGCTGTTCCTCTTTATCTAATATCGAGTATAGCTGCTCCAAACAGGCAATACCTTATATGGCAAATTTTCACAGTTCCAGGAATTGTTCCTTGTACTGATAGATAAGGCACCCTGAAATAAATACTTGCTCTAGGGTTACCTCTTCATATCTCCTGTAGTTATAAGGATAAGATGTACCATATCTTTAATTTTAAGTGGATCTCTCCAACAGATGTTTTGGGGAAAACTCAAGTGCTGAGTCTTCTTTGTCCTGGCAGGGCTCTGTGCATTGTCTCCCATACACTGCTCTCTTCATACAGAGTGCTTTTGAAATGGCTTTCTGGTAGACTTCTCAGTGGGGCTTGTCACTCTGCTGATCCCTTCACAGGAATGAGTTCCATGGTGCCCTTGGGTAGATGAGATGGTAGGTTCTGTTCCTGCTCTACAGATGGAAGACTTGGAGGTGGGCAAAGTTCAGTGCAAAGCTGAAGGTGCATATCTTTATTCGTTCCTTTGTTTCCAGAAGCTATGCATTCGAGCTGGTGACAATTTAGATTGGAAGCACTGGAATTTTTTTCTGGAATGCAGCTGTAGATGCTTACTATTTCTAGAAAACAAATCTTAGGTGTTCTATGCAATCAGCCTTCATCAAAGAAATACGCAGCTACTAACCACAGAAATTTCTGTTGAGAAGTGTATGCTCAGCACAACTGTAAGACTCCAGCAAAATGACTGGAGTATTTTCTTTTCTCCAGCGCAGTACTCAAGAAACCACCTTGCTTTCCAAAAGGTTTTGTCTTGATATCGATTTTCCACCTTCACTGAATAAGTAAGCGTAGAGAAACTCAGATGCTGCTTCAAACTACACTATGCTATAAATGCCAATTACCCTCTATTTCAGATGGGAAGAGTACCTCTGAGACATGAACTGATAACAGTGCATTTGCTCAAAAGACCTAAATTTAGTTTGGTAGTTATCTGCAGTTTGAGCATTTTCCTGTGATGAGTGCTGTTTTAATTTTAATTTTGAGTGATGGGCTGAACTGTAAGACTTAAGCCAGTGTGATACTTAAAGCTTCATATTTTCATAACCAAATGAAATACGCAGTAGACCATGAAGAAGCAGCAGACTATTGCAAAGCGTTTGTTTGTTGGTGGATTTTTTTGTCTACTTTAGTATGCCTCACTAGTGTGGGAAAAAATTTAGGCATAGGTCTTCACAGATTACAGAAAGATTACAGGTTGACAGTTACTTTTGTTTTGATTTCAATCTTGCCCTAGCACCAGCTGATTGAGGTGAGTCTAGTCCTAGCTCCATCTCTGCAGCTTGCAAAGCATTTTAGCATGTGGCTGAAGTTTCCCACTTTTTGGTAAAGGTTTGTATATGAGTGGCAGAAAGTTTCATTGTATTATTCATCTCTGCTGCTACAGTTATGCAAGACAAAACTTGGAATTCTGCTGGACCTGTGTGCAGGTCAGAGCAAAATGGAAATAAAACCAATAAATTCAGTTAAGGTAAGGAGAGATACAAGAAATAAATACTCTGAGAATTCGTAAGCTAGAAATTCAGCATACACTTTGTGATAGTATGAGAACTTCCCCTCGTCTGGGAAGCTGTTTAGCTCAGCAGGATCTCATACATATGTATTTCTCCTACAGGAAATAAATTGCCTTTGACAGAATGTATTAACTTCAGGCATTTACAGGTGACAAACAATGGGTCAAATTTGTTTGCTTAGGAACTATTTTGACATTGGGAGTTCAAGGTCTTTTACAGGGAATGAAGGTCATACATATCATTGGTTGCTACAGGTGAGGAGGCAAATAATGATTTATTAAACTTGGGAGCTTGTGTGTTTAAGCCCTTAATAAATGAAAAGACAATATTGGGTTCTCCCATTTATATGGTACTATCTTACTGGTGAAAAGAAATCCAAGATAATTCTTCACAGTTGTTTTTGATAAAATATGCATATTAGCAGAGTGATGTGGATAATAACAGAATGGTTTTTTGTGTGAATTCTTGCTGTATGTTTTAGCTAACCCAAATTTTTAGAGTATTAATCCTCTATTTTTTTCCTAGGTTCTGCTATTGCTTTTGCTCAGTGTTCCAAAAGCCCTGAGCAAGCGGGCAGAATTTGAAGTGCCCCTCTCCCCTCCCATGTTCTCTCTGCTGTTTTACTTGATGTGTCTGATGCTGTGTGCTGTTCATGTCATTGTATGCACATCAGCAGAAAGTTCGTGCTATTTCTGCAGTATGTCCTGGTTAACAGCAGTTGGAGTGATGATGCTGATTTCTGCACTCATGTGTGGTATTTTATCTGCTATTGCAAAGATCTTTGAGAATTCCAGACTTCCACCAAAGGTGAGACCATGCATTAATTATGGTTCAAAGTGTTTTATCTTTCATATACTGTTTTTCATATACTGTCTTTTATCTTTCATAATACTGTCAGTTAAAATTTTGTTTTCACTGTGTGTGCTTAAATAAATTCTTATTTGTAATGTAATATGAGTATGTGTTATTATATAAAATTGTAATTGAAATGTGCTGTTGTCACTGGCATGATACAGACTGATGAAGATCTAAGAAGTGCTTATTTTGACATAATTTGAAGAAATTTTTAAAATACTGTATAGTATTTTTCACTTGACTTTATGAGATTGGAAGCAATTATGTCTTGTGCAAATCCTATGCTTTTGCATAGTTAGATTTCACAATTGCAATTAAAGCAAGAAACTTTACAATGTGCACAAAGGACAGTGATGGTACAACAGACAGTGATGCTCTAAGAAAAATATGCTTTGCCAATATACCTTTTCTTGTATTGGTTTATTAATGTTTGGGGTTTTTTAAAATAGTTTTGAAAATTCAGCAGAGGGAGCTAATTTTATCTGTCTATTCTACTTTTTAAGCTTAAGAAATAGAATTTGTTAAGATTTTTGGAGTTCTCAAAGTATTCTCAGTGTGAGGAGTTAGCTTCTGTTTGTTACTAGAGGAGTTTTATTGTTGTGTTTAATAGAACACAGGTAATTCCAAGGAAACAGAATTTGCAATGTCTTTTCTCCCACTGTGAAACTTTAGTGTTCCAAGACCTGTCAGTCACACTATAAAATCATCCTCTGGTTGTTTTTTTTACTGCTTGTTCATATTTTTCAAGGGTCCCTGATGTTCAGTAGCTTCACTGCTCATACTACTCCATTCAATGGTACAACCTGTGTTCAGTAAAGCAGTACAGTGCTTCATATGTCTCACAGAATCAAGTTTGGGGGTTTGGTACCTTTTTTTTAAGTGTGTGACGAAATATGGCAAGTACATTGCTTTAATGTACGACAACACGTTCCTTCAAGGAAAAAAGCAAACTTTCTGACTTGAAGCATTTGTAACAGCTGTATTTCTTACATTCAGAAAATTTAGTATCCTGAGTAAGGATTAATTTTGCACTCTATGCAGATATATGCTGTAATTCTAAGTGTAGATTTAAATCTAAATTCTTCTAAGTAAGGTTGGTAGTATATTCTAATCAAAGTAGACCAGATTGTAATTTTCTTTCTGTAATTTCTGCCTAGGTGTTTATTTTTTTTCTTAGAAAAAGAAGAAACAAGAAAAGAAATTGAAATAATAATTGAAATAATAATTAATGCTGCAGAGTAGAAATCTCACGTGTACTAGGTGTGCAATGTCAAACAAACAACTAAGAAATATGAACTTGTTTTCATCTTGTTACTAGTTTTTATAATTTTAGTGAATAGTAGAAATCTAAATATGATAAATTTCATAGACGTGCATAAAATTTACATACCTGCCGCTTCAATAGCATGGAAGGCAATGACAACAGATGATATATTTCTTTTTCAGGTTGATAGTCTCAAAGAATCACAGAATGATAGAAGGGTCTGGGTTGGAAGGGATATGAAAGGTCATCCAGTTACAAATCTCTTCCATGAGTAGGGACACTTTCCACTGGACCAGGTTGCTCAGAGCTCTATCTGGCCTGACCTTCCAGGAACGTGCCATCCACAGCTTCTCTGGGCAACCTGTTCTAGTGTCTCACCACCCTGAGATCATCTGCTTCAAGTTGATAATATACAAATGAGTTTTTCAGCAGTGTTTTCCAGGTTTGTGTGTATGATTGATTTTTCAGGGCTGGGGCAGATAGAAATTAAAAATACTGGATTCTCCATCCCAGGTTGGTCTGTGATAATATTCCTACCTGAGGTATATCTGAAAATGTGGGAAGCTCAAGTATATCTTACGAGGTTTAGGCAAGATTGGCAAGATTAATTCTGGTTGAAGCAGACTTTGTATTCAGAACTGTAGAAATACATTTTTGTCATCCTGTCTTCACTCGTATTCCACGGGTGACTGAATTACTGGATGTATCTCATCGCATCAGTCAGGGAGGCTTTGCTGTCTCCATTCAAGTTCCAAAGAAAGCTTGAAATATTTTGTGGGTTTAGTTAGGGTGTGCCTTCGTTCTAGACATGTATACAAGCAGTGACTTGGTTCTGATTAACATTTTTACCAGTGTAAGGGCTGTTGTAGAATGATGTGGTGGGGGTTTTTTTGGGTCTGCTTAGACAAATACAAAGCCTGGAGAAGGTGAAAGGGGCAGTGTATAAATCCGGTGCTGCTTGTAATGCAGATGTGTTCCAAACATTTATCTCCATCTTTAATCCCCTTTCCAGTAGAATGCCTAGGTGTTGGGGAAGAAATGGATTGTTTTTATGTGCTCTGTGTTGATCTTGAAGAGACTTCTGCATGAGTTATGAGTATCACTTATGCTAAAATATCTCTGAATCCAAGTGTTTACAAAACACCTGTGCATCTCCACATTGCAAACCTGCATCTGGGGTCCATTTCTGAAAGAATTCTGAAACCCTGGTCTTCTGATGGTGGGAGTAGAATCCTGAATCTTGGCCTTTTTGGTTAAAAAGAAAGCTAAAAAGCCTTTTCTCGGCTCAAGCTATACGATAAAATGCAGGTATTTTAAAAGTAATTAAGATAAGCTCTCCTGTTAATGGCTTCAGAGCTTTTTTCCTTCAAATTGTTTCCGTTCACATCTAAAGATTTCTCTGAAGTACTTCTCATTTGTAATGCTTTTTTTACCCCACTGTGGCTGAATATAGAAACTGATTACCAAGTTCATGAATTTTCTGAAGACCAGTGCAGGCAGTGTTAGCATCTGCTTCCTGACTGTTATTTATAGATTCTGATTGCTGTGTTTCTAGCAGAACCAGTCCCTTCTTTTAGTGATACTTCAGGCTTTAAATAGTTCTGCAGCCCTTTATGAATTCCAGAAAATTGTTAAAAATTTTAACTTCTTATTCATAGTTTCACTTGGTAATTGCTTGGTAGTTGATTTAAGCGTGGTATTTACTACTACTAATTGTGAGGTTTTTGCCCTGTGTCTGATAGAAATAAAAACTAACAGTTTTTTTGAAATGAGAATTCAGAAGTTAAGGCTTGTTAAGAAGAGTTTTTGAGAATTTTCATTATGCAGAATTGTAGTGGATTTTTATTACATCTACAAAATGTCCTTCTTTTAGTTTATTTTAAAGCAGCTGTTCATTTAACAGTATTTTTGGTTTTCCCCCTTTGTTTGATATTCTTGATGAATTGAATGTTACATTTTTATGCAATTGCACCTAAAATACTTCTGGCATTTTCTGACTTAAGGAGAAAAAAGATGATTGGGTAGTGTCTTTACCAGATAACGTTCAAAAATTATCCTAAACTGTGAAAATGTAGGAGCAAGTGTGATCTGTAGTACTTTGTCGTGGAAAAGTTACCATCATAGAGAATCAAGACTGGGTCCAGGGAGCTCAGGTATCATAAGGGAACGTAATAGTAGGAGTTTAAATTGTGAGTGATGATGAGCATGAAAGATAAAATATTTCTCGTCTGAAAAGTAGTTGCAGAATTTCTCAGGCATTAACTGTAGATGTTTAGTCATAAAAAACCCCAGATAACTGTAATAAGACTCAGAACACAGAAAACAGGAGGTTTTATTTCAAAGTGAAGAAGTTTCAAAATTTAATGGTCAAAGGTGCATGTACTCTGTTGTTTATGTACTGACACTTTTGCAAGCTAGCAAAGTATGTTCAGAGATAGGGCAGAGAGGTCAGTTTCTGTATTGCTTAAATACTCGTGCTGATACATCAGTTGTTAAAGCTGCCTTGGTTTGGGAGATGATATGATTACATCACTTGAAGCCTGGCATTTAAAGATTTATAAACAAAAAGCTTGTGTTTAAAGTTTTTTTGCCAAGATATCAAACAAACTGGAAGTCATACAGGTTTTTTAGGATCTGGAGTATCCGCTGAGTTCCTGAGGGCTGGAAATGTTCAGCAGCTGGAAAAACAGAGCTGTGAATATCAGAGTAAGACCTACATTTCAATGCCTTTAAACCAAATCTTAAGACTAGGTACAATCTAAATAATCTAAGGTCAGACTGTATATGACACCATACTCTTGGCATTCGTAATAAGGCACAGTTCATATATAAAGGATTAGAAGTAAATTTAGAAAATCTTGGTGAAGGCATTTCCAGAATTTCTTAAGATTATCAAGGCTCAGGAGGTTATAATTTGCATAATAATTTTTAATTTTGCATAGTGATTTAACTCTGATCTGAAATGTGGTTTATCAGTAAATGTCATTGAATTTTAATCCTTTGATGTGAATGTAAGAGTAATTTTTTCCTCTTTTCAGTGAAGTTGTGAGAGACAAGCGGGCAAGAAATACAGATCTGTGACCCTCGACATTTCACATTAATGCCATCATTTTAATGAGGTTTTTGTATGTTCCCCATTGATGATGCATCACTTCTTCAGTTTTTGTATCAGTTGCTGACAGCAACCAGATACAAGAGACCAATCCTACTATAGATTTTATGTTATGTCTTACAAAGAAGACAAATTATATCACAGACTTGTTCATTCTCATTTATGTAAGATCTCAGATTCCTTTGTCTCTGCAAGCAGATGGTGCTTACATGCTCATTTATTTAGTTAGCCAAGATCTTTAAGGTCAGCATGATAGAATTATTGGAATTTAAACTTGCTGAAGATCTGTCATGTACTGTTCTTGTCCCAGCTCTGTGAAATTCATGCTCTTTGGTCTTTGCAGAGACTACCTTGTCCTTTTGTTCCAAATACCAGCTTATGGTATTTGCTTTTCAGAATAGAGTACTAAACAAACCTGAGTGGTCTTTAGAACACCAAAGAAATTTCAAATGCTAGTGAGTGTAGATTGAACCTGGGCATTTTTTCAGATTATATATTTTATAAAAATATTATGTATTTTTCCCCCATTATTGTTGTGTATAACTTCATGAGGACCTTTTTGGTTGTGTGGGATATTTTTTGTGTGGTTTTTTGTGTCGTTGGGTTTTTTAAGTGAAATGACTTTGATGTAATGTATTCTTTAACAACAACACAAGAAATGAAGGAGATGTGAATAGGTCATAATTGTAATTATAGCTCCTGCATTCTTTCACATACATCTCATTAAATTTCGATTTTGCAGAGGTTTTTTTTTCCCTAAAGCAAAATTCTTGATAATGTTAACTATCTTTTTGCATCGGGTGTTTGTTGTCTTCTCTGTGTTGTATTGTCTTGCTTACTGAACAAAAATATGTAAGCTGCAGTCAGTAAGTCATGAACACAAGTGATACTTGCATTTAAGATGCTCAGAGATATACTTGTATTGTTTGTACCTGCTTTCTTGTTATCTGCTCAAAGGTCAGTTTGATTTGATTTTCTTTAAACATGATTTAAACCATGCAGGAATTGTAATACACTGTGCATCTTTTAATTCAGTAGGTTCTCTGTGATATTGATCCCTGTGAATATTCAAGATTTTTTAAAAAGTTTGTTCATAGGTCAAATATTGGAGGATGATGTGGTTAAAATGCGCAGTATAAGAAATGAATGTGAAGGTAGTTTCAGAGATCTTTGTTCTGAAGTAAAAATGGCATGCAGTAATTTCAATCTGGCTTTTACATTTTTGTTTTATTAGGTGCTTAAAATGCAGTTTAAGAGATACTCCACAGTATTCTGTAGTAGTGCAAAATTAGATAAAATAAAATAGTAATGTATGATTTTTGACAGTGTCTTTCTCAAAGTTCTTCACAAGCATGTATGCTATCCTATTTGTTACGGTATGGTAGGAAGCTCCTGCTGGTTCCAGTGTCCTCTGGCAATTGCTTTGACTTGCTCGGGTCTCAAGTTTTTGACATGCAGATGGTCCCCTGCTTGCAGAGGCATCTTGCAACACCCACAGATGGGACAGGGAGTGGAGTTGAACAGAAGATAGGAGAGGATTTAGGAAGACAAGATGGTGATAGTTGGATTTAGTAAGACAAGATAGCAGTGACCAGGCACAGGGGTCAGTCAGAGATGTGTACTGGCTCCTGCTTATATATAACTGAATCCTTTTTCCTTTCTCCTCGTGCTTTGCCCCTGTTTCCAGCATGTTCTTCATCACTCCCTCTTCCCCACCCTTGACACTTTCTTGAAGCTTTGCTTAATGAGTTGGTACAGATCCATAGGCACTATCAGATATCTGTAGCACCTGTGTACTGTCACTTCCCCCTTATCTGTACAGAGTCCAGACTGATGCTCTTCAGAGCTATGCCTGTGATTTCTTATTAGCCTGTCAGTTAATGGCTGAAGAGTTCTGGTCATCTTTATGATCTTCCTTAGTGCATACTTATCATAGCTGTGCCTCTCACTGGTCTTTTTATGGCTTTCTCTGTGTGCTGAAATGGTTCATTACCTGATAACAGCAATAAACCGCATGCTCTCAACTTCCTCATGCCCTTAGGCTTTCTCTTCAGCCCTATTGTTGAAGGTAGTGATGATAAGGCAATTCCAATTAGCTTCTGAGAACAGGAAATTGAGCTAATGTAGGCATTAGACAAAAAATATTGTGGTTTTAGGTAAGCACGGTATGTGAAGTAAATAATAGATGGGTAAAGATTTAAAGTAGATTTTATGATGAAATATGGATTTCAAGCTAAGCAAGGTCAGGGGGTGGCATCAGGCAGTAACTTTGTTACCTTGAGTAGTGAAGGTTGTCACTGTATTGACTTGAAGATATCACAGATTCCAACTATTAGAGAATTATCTGTATCTCAAGATTTCTGCAGGATTTCTGTTTTTACTTCTACAAATATGCAACAGGGCGTGAACTTCTTTTGAACCTTCTGTTACAGGGTGGTAGGGAATTTGAAATCTGTACAGTTGTGATGGTTATTCATAGAGAAATTTTATTCCTTAAACAGAATGCAGTTTTAAAAATTATTACTATGTTGTAGTGCTGAGTATTCTTCATTTAAATGATTATTTTATAAATTTTTGAGATTTCTTAGGATAGAAATAAGTTATCCTGCTATTTATTTTGTTTTCATTGCTGTAAATAGCTGTAAGCACACTATGGATACTTACAAGTGAAATTTTTATACACTCTTTCACCACTGCATTTTTTTTTTTTTTT
>VYXD01005827.1:151610-193803 GCA_013397195.1 Hylia prasina
CTATTGTGTCCAGTTCTAACTGGTCGGAAGTAGATGTGCTGATTCTGGCTGGAACTATTGGCCATGTTTTGAGTTTGGGGGCAAGCAGTTTTATAGAAGAGGAACATCAAACCTGGTATTTTCTTATCAATACGCTTTGTCTGATGCTGTGTCAGGAACTTTGTAGAAATAATTTTCTTCTGAAAGAATGTGACCCTCAACATAGCACCAATGTGAGACAAAATTTTGGTAGCATTGGGGAAACCTCTGAGTGCAAGAATATAGACATTCCAGCAGCAAGTCATTCAAAACTGGGCAAGGCCAGCCCTTCAACTGAATTCATAAAAGGATCAGATAAGTGGATAAGCTTAGCAACTCCATGGATCATCCTTATTTGCTGTCGGCTGCTTCGATCCTTGAATCAGACAGGTGTCCAGTGGGCTCATCGGCCAGACTTTGGACACTGGTTGACAAGGTGGGTTTCTGATTTACCTGTCACATTTTCTACCTTTTAAAAAATTAATGTGTGTTTCATTTGGTGAAATATGTGCTTTTCTGTATGGTCTCTGATCAGAAAGTGCTGCAAACATACAAAGCAGATAAATGATGAAGTGACATAAAGAATTTTTCCTTGCTATTTCATGCAGGAGTAATTCCTTGTGTACTATCAATAGTTTATAATCTTTGCCCTGCACCATGACTTACCTAATTAATGCCAATTATACCTGATAGGTTTATCAGAATAAATATTTTCCATATGTACGTCAACAGTGTCTGGTTTGAGAAATTAAAAATCACTTAATAGAATTAAAGTCTTGAAATTAAGGCAGGAAGGTTCTGCATAATTCCAAAATTTATGAAGTCACAGGGGAAGATGCCACACATAGAATTCTTCCTTGTCTATCACATGCTTGTAATGTGTGGGTGAAAAGCTGAAGGAATTTTTTTGAGTGTAATATGATAAACAAGAAAGGGAATTTTTTATGACTGAAAGTACAGCAGAGAAGAGCTGCTTTTTCTAAGAAGTATTTCTAAGAACTTTCAGTATTTTTGAGAACTACAGTTATTATTCAGTGATACTTGAACTCTCATGTACTTCAGTTAGTGGATGGAGAAGCAATACTTTTTTACTGTCTAGCCAAGGTTTTGCAAACAGCAGAGGAAGAGGCTCTGCTGTGTAAGATAAATAGATTTCTTGCCAGTATCTTACAACGCATGGATGAAATGTCATTCATCATTCATTAAAAATGACATGAGCAAATGGACTAATACGAGACTTGTTATTTATTGGCAGCCTCACAGATGAAATGCTAATTGCAGTGACAGGCATGAGTGCTGAAAGACATGAGTTATGAGGGAATTTATCGCATTATAGCAGTTGTTCTGTACCAGAGTTTTCACCATGCATTTCTGCTCTTGAGGTGAGGAAATGAGGAAAAAATGTGATATTTCCTACATCAAGTCCATATGATAGATAACTCACTCCTTCGTTATGGGCTAAGTCTACGTGTGAGCAGGATGAGGTGTGATTTGGTGTGACTGAGGATTTTTACAATTAATCCTGAGCATCTGTGAAACATTTATTTGCCCAAGAATGCCCAGAGCCAGATTTTTTCTTCAGACTGCCAGTCCTTTTCTTTGGAGTGTGGTGATGCCACAAGGCCATGAAACAAGGACCTGATACTCCTGCAGCTGAAAAATTTGGTTTGTTTCAGATACATGCTTTTTACTCATGTGGTCTCCCAGAGATTTTTTTTACTCTTGGAAATGTTACCAGACTTCTAAAAATTGGATGTGCGTGTATGGACTTAACTTTCAAAGATCCTGTCGTACTTCAGTATGCTCCCTCCTCTGATTTCATGGTGCTAAGTATGCCTGGAAAGCAGCAAAACCTTTTGTAGCTTTGGGCTGTGAGGGTCTCAGCGGGATAACAGAGGTGGAGTGTAGACTGCAGATAGAGCAGGTGCTTCCTAATTTCCCACAAAAGTGGGAAATCCTATATGCCCAGGTCTAGCACTAGTTGCCTGTCAGGAACTTCTAAGCAACCCACTCAGGTAAACCCAAGGCTTTTTACATCTGTTCTGGCTTACTCTGGATCTTTTTGTTGTTGTTGAGGAAGGAGAGGGGAGAAGGGAGGGAGGAGTCTATTTTTGTGTTTGATTTTTGTCCCTGTGAATTGGAATTTGTGTGAATTTAATATGTCTGTATTTTTCTCTGTACTGGGTAAGCCCTAACTGGAGCTATGGTTGAACGCAGGGTAAGAAATAGCCTTCCTCCATCTTCTGGTATGGTTCTTCATATGCAGCTCCACCTGCTGTTAATTGCCTTTGCTAGGAGGGCATGTTTGCATGTTGATTGTTGAGTCAGGGTCCACCCAGGTGCTCAGAGTCACCTCTGAAAAGATGGTCAGCCCCCAGTCTGTAATGATATGTGTAGCGATTTTTTCCAGGGTGCAGGACTTGCCTCTTGCCCTCATTGAACTTCATAAGATCCCTGGTGGGCAATTTCTCCAGGCTGTCAAAAGGCCTTTGAGTGTCAGCAGACCCACCTACTGTATCAACCATTCCTCCCAGTTGTGCATTGTGTGCAGACTTGCTGAGGGGGCACTGCCCCATTGCCCAGTTCATTAGTGAAGACATTAAATAGTATTAGCCTCAGTGGGGGCCAATGCCCAGGTCCTGGGGCTGACAGATAGTGACTGCCCTCCAGGTGGATTTTGTGCTACTAATGGCAACTCTGTGAATCCAGCATTTGGGTGCTTTTTAGTCCACCTGGCTGACCACTTTTCTAGCAGGGAATCTTATGGGAACTGGTGTTAAAAACCTTGTTACAGCACAGAGAAACAACAGTGCCTGCTTTGTGCTCTTCTACTAAGCTTGTCTCATTACAAAAATATGTCAGGTTGATAAAGTATTCTCCTTCACAAAGCCATCACAACCCTATTAAAGCTGTCTGCCTCCCCCTTCAGTAAGGCTGAAGTACTGCAGCTGGATATCAAAACAAAAACGTCAGAATTTTACAGGTGAATTTCTTCCTCTGTTCTCTATCAAATTATGGCCTCACATTGCGTGTATTTTCTTAGGTCTTGACGGAAGTAGAAGAGAAGAGATTCTACATCTGTACTCCTAGCCTATGACTGATCATTTGGCTAATGTCGTATACTATAGGAGCTTTTGCCATAGAAGGCAAGGAACACGCTCTCTTTCTTCTCACCTCACTGGCCCTGTATTTTACCTGTTCCTGTGTCAGTATGGTGAACTAAGCCACTGAATAGGTGTGTCTGGAAAAATGACTCAAGATGGCATGGGAAACTCTTGGTTTTCAGTTGGATCACTTCTCATTCTGATTTACCATCAGTCTTCACAGGCAAATGGGCTGGCTTAGTAACAGGAATGAAGGAAGGGCAGCGCATACAAGTCAGCACTGCTGTTGTTGAAATTACTGTAAGGAGAGAATGTGGAAATACCTGCATCTTCCGAAGTGCTGCAGACAAACAGTTTTTTCTTTTTGCCATTGTCAAGCATTCCTTACAAAAACCCACTTGCCTTTCAGATCTAATTGAGAAAGAAGCAAGGATTCCCTACCTTATACTTTAGGAGGCTTAAAAAGATTATGCACCAATCCAGAGTGTTGTGCCATGGCAGGCTAAGAGAATGTGTGATTAGGACTGTCGCTGTCATAGTTTTGCCTTCTCCCTTTTCATTGCTGTAACTACTTCTGTTTTGTTTAGGGAGCAAGTGAAAGAACAGAACCCTGGCAGCTCTGACAGATTGACTCAGGCTGCTGTGGAGCTACCTCCTGGCTTAAAACAATGGAGCAATTTTCAGCCTAACAGGAGAATATTATGTATGTCCCTGTGCTGACATATACTTCAGTTGCAGTAAAGAGTTAAAAGAGTAGCAATATTTGAAGCATGACAGTTTTTAGACTTGAATGATGGGATGTAGTTGAGTGTATGACTCTGTTAGAGCTCACTGAACAAACTTCAGAACGTTTAGTAAATGATGCAGCTAAATCTTTACACATCCTGTGGTCTGTAAAGTGTCTGGGAATTCCTATTTGGCCAGCATGCTTGCATTTTCTTTGATGAGGGGGTTTAGCATCTTTGTTCCTTCTCCTTCACATGATATTAGGAGAGGTGTTTCCCTAGTGATTTGATCAGGATTGAGATTATGTATTTTCCTGATAGCATGAATTTAAAGTTGGTGATAAACTGAATTGCATAAAACACTTATTTTTCTTCCCAAAATGCATTGCTAGTCTCTAAGGTTGACTGTTACTCTATTTTTAGTGTTAATTTAATTGGTGTAGTTATGTCTTAATAGCATGTTTTTTACTAATAAGAGTTTGGAACCTTATTTAGATCATGTGTGCCCTTGCTAGTTTGAGTTTGGGCTACTCAGGCTTTTTCTAACGAGCCTTCTGTTTCGTCTCTAAGATAAACTAATGAACAAATGGCCCTCTTTTTTCATTCCCCTGTATTGATCTTTTGGACATCTGTGCTCATGCTCAGACTAGTATTTTGCTTAACTAGATGGTGCATAAGGGGCTCAGCATTTGAAACAGAGAGACTGTTGTTCAGATTTTCCTGTTTGATGTAATCATCAAAACACAGAAAGTCAATCTACCTATAGTGTGTTGAATTTGGCTACTAGGAATGCATTCAACAGTGCTGAAATAAGGAAAATGTTCTTTGTAATTTGCAGACAGACTGTGAAACCTGAAAAATACTTTGATGGGGAAAAGAGCAAAAGAAAATCAGACAGTAGATGAAATGGAAAAAAACATGCAGTCTAAATCTGACTGGAAGTCAGGTTTTGTTTTTGATTGGTTGGTATTCAGTTAGCTTTATTTGGCTGTTAATCTTGGTCAGCACTGATACTTGAAAGGTGTCAGAGCTGCTACGTGGCAGTGTCAGCTTGAAGAGGAGTGACAAGAAGCATCAGCATGGGAAGGTGATGGTGTTTTCTTTTAATAATGTTGTTAACCATCCCCAAATGCCCTTCCCCTCAAAGCTAGCACACCTTGTGACTTCTATGTATTTGGTTGTAAAATGAAAGAAACAATTAAAAAAGGCCTTACCCACTTAAGTTATTAATCATGCACATTTTCAATTCCATTCACTCTACTTGTATTTGCAGTTGTGAGGTGAGATCCAAGCAGTGGAAGAAAATGTCTTCAACCTTCATTCTGTTACGAGAAGTATGAGTGTAGACCACAAGCTGTTACAGAAGGAAGACAGAGCCAAAATGCTCTTTTTTCCTTCCTTTCTCACCAATAGGGAGCTATTGGTTCTTCATTTTCAGTTTTTTGGTTTGTGCAAAACCCAGGACATGGCAGCTGAGTAGCTTGTTTGTGCTTGTGTTTCTGAGCAGGCTATCAAAACCATTTAGAACTTTGCTAAATGACAGGATTGTGTGTTAAGCAACTACCATCTTCTTTCAAATTTTATGCTAATTACATATGCTTTTACCTGCCCAAGGAACCTTGGCTGGAAAACCTTGAAACTGTAGGTGATTTGTACTGACCTGACCTTGCTTGCTGTGAATCCTTTTCTTGTTTCTTCAGCAAATGCTACGAAACATGTGGGTAGGATTTTTTGAACAGATTTGTATGATTCAAAAAAATTCCAAACAGAGATCACAGAGGACTGTTACCAGAAAACCTGTACATGAGATTTGTGTTAGTCCCTGTGCTAGCAGTCAAGAATGAAAACTCAGTGTGTGTTGAGTTTTTTAGATAAAGGGACAAAGATGATGATGAAGGTGTGCTGTTATTTATCCCTGATTTGTCTTGCTCTCATACAATGAGTAGCCAAGGGCCAATATGACCTGAATGCTTAAATTTTTTAAAAAATGCTCATTTGAAAGGTTTAGTGGCTACTAAATTAGTTTGTTATGTTGTGATCATAAAGAAGGTGGTGCTTGCACTATCTTCACAGGTTGCTGCAGGAGTCTACTATTTCTGCTCTCTCCATGTGTAGACGAATAATTGCAGGAGAAACATTATGACTACATTTTCTGTCTCATAGTGTTCTAGATCTTATTCCTCTCACTTTTCTCCACTGGCTTTCAGAGAACAGTGCATATTTTGGGAATCTTTTTAAGATGTATGAACTAATTGACTGGGTCCTGCATGGAGAACTAACAGGACAATTTATCTGCCCTACAACCTTTCCTCCATGAATTTTCAAGCACAACAGCTGGAACAGCTATTGGTCAAGCTCCTGATAAAGTGTATATTAGAGAATAGGAAAGTAAGCCTGTTTGAAGTACAATAATTTTTATTAAATCAGAGATAAAACTGGAGTTTCATAAGTGTGATTGAATTCAATGCAGGCAAGAGCCCAGGCGCACTGTTAGTTTCCTGAAGTTAGTGATCTGTTATCATGGGATTTTGAGTTGTGGAAAACAGAAGATGGAGCCCTTAGCTCTCAAAAATCTACATGATGTTCTTAACTGAGGGCAAATTTAACAAAATTAGTGGTTTTATATTATTTGGAATACTGGGAATATTTTCAGTAGGCACGGGTTGGCAATTCTTGGACTACAGCAGACTTTCTGGAACTATGTATTAAGGCATGGATGCAGATCTTTGCCTTACACCATTACATTTTGCTATGCTAATTCCTACTACTGAAGATTTAAATATATAATACTGGTAGCATGCTCAGTGAAATGCCCTTGATTCTGGAATGAGTGTTACTTACTTAAGATGCAGGGGAAAAACCAAACAAGCTGTATCTGTGATCTTTTCTGCCAGTGATGCAAATTTTGTGTCTATCTCTTGTATGTATTGACACAATACAAGGTGCTCTAGTTGTATAAGGAATCAGATTGTGCTAATGAGTTTGTGTGTGTGTGTTTTAAACTATGTAAGTATATTTTTGGTCATTTTGGGTAGGTAATGTGTTCTATAGGTATTGGGTAGGTAATGTGTCTAAAATTACCAAATACATATGTACTTATTTCAAAAGACAATTCTAATCCTGTAGTGCAAAAATCTTTTGTGTAATGCTAGAAAATGAAATGCTGTAGTATAAGGAAAACACACTTTTTCAAAATGTATAAATAACAAAATCCTAGTTTAAAAGCAGTAGACCCTTTTCCATTATGCAATAGGCAGTTCAGTTTTTATATAATTAACAGAATAACTAGCATATGGTGGAACACAATAATTAAACTTCTAAATATGCATGCTTGAATAGAGAACCTCATTAATAAAACCGCTTTTCTAAAAATACTAAAATATTTTACCATACCTCTTGGAAAGCTCATAACAGATACCGCTGCAGCGATTAATTTGGTGCTGCATTAATTAATACAGTTTATAATATAGTGCTATAGCTAAGGCTCTATCAAATGTGTTTAATGTTAATTACTGTTTTAATAGGGTTTTTTTGTTTGGTTTGTTTTTTTTTTTTTTTTTCCCAGCTCTGATGATAAATCTGAACTCTCCTTCTTGACTGCAGTCTCCCTTCTTATGATCTTCTTTCTGGTTCAAAGAAGATGCTCCCTGGTTTCGAAAATTGCTATGGCACTTGGGCTCCTGGGAGTCTACAGTTACCGGGCAGCTATTGGAAATGTCATATTTCCATGGCAACATGATGGCAAAGATATTTCAAAGTAAGTTCATCAGCAGATAAGTAACTGTTTGTAGCAAGGTGTTGAACTCTTTGGCTATCAGAGGATGAGATGGACAGAATGTTCTAGGTGGGAATTACATTCTTACGAATAGAATAGTTCGTAGGTGACCAGCACTGAATTTTTGTGATGTGTGCTTAATTTTAAGCCAGATGGAGTGGCTTCTGACTGTGACAGATGAGAAGCCAGTCAGATAAAAATTAATATGGGGAAAATGTAGTAGTAATACTCTATATTTTTGCTGCAAAAAACTCCAAATGCATCTCGTGTTGTTTTAAATGGACTTGCCACATCTAGCAGTGCACAAACCAAGCTCATTTAACTACTTCTTAGTTTCAAAAGTGCTTAGTAGTTCAGAGAGCTGCTTTTCCATACCTTGCTTTTGCAGTTGAGTGTTCTATAACATGGGCTTTGAAGATGTAACCATGCCCTTCTCAAGCAAAGTGCATAGTAGGGATTTTTAGTCTGATCTTAAGTTTCTTAAAGAACTAGGCAGTAACTGTAAGGAAGCTATTAACTCTTTCACCAATGACTACTTCTAGCATGTAGCTAAGTGGCTTTAGTTTTCTTATACCTGGCTCTGCAGCCTAATGGTTTACTAAATGTCAGAGGGTTGTGGAAAACTTTTGGAGTCAGTGGGAACATTTGATGAGAGGTAGGAGGAGATTATGGAAGAGAAGCTGTTGAAACCATTGTCTTCTGGATGTAATGAACTTCCTCTTGCATTCATTTTGAATTTTATATCAACACAAATGCTGTTGGAGCTTCTTAGTCAGGGGCCAGAGACTCACAAGATGCGTAGAGATGGAAAAGCCCTGCAGTGTAAGATCTTAGGATGTAAAGAGGATCAGGTTTGCTAATGTGGCATGTTTTACAAGAAGTATTTGTTTATATGTGTATCTGGACATATTTACATACATTCCACCTCTCCAAATATTGAAGATAATTCTGATTGTATACTAATGTTAAGGTAACATTGTGTGTTAGTTCTGCTTCATGAGAAAATAATCATAATCTTTACTTTCTGGGCAGGATTTGGCGCTATGCTTGAAAAATGCCTGATTTTTGAATGTGATCTCTAGTTTTGCTTTGTGTTTCAGTAAAAGCCTTGGAGAATAATACTATCCTTGCAGCATGGAACAGAACATTAAATACAGCAATTGAGCCACAAATAAAATGTGATTAGAAAAATAAGTGCAGTACTTAAATACTGAAGTCAAACATTTACTTGGAACTTGTTCATTCCATAGTCAGCATATGAATCTCAATTATTACAAGATAAAGAGCTTTTTGTATTCTATTATTAAGTAAATAGTGGACACAGTGATTTACTTAAATTATGTCAGAGCTTTATATACCCCCAAGTGAATCTTCCCATGGCACACTGTGGCACATGGTTCCTGTCTGAAGAGAGGTTCTGCCTCCCTCAAATACTGTAGTGCCTTTTATTTTGCGTAAAAAAGCCCCCAGCAAACAATCCAAAATGAACTTTTGTCCATGCCTGTCAGATCAGGACATTCTATCTGTCATAATACCTACCACTGTGCAACACAGGCTGGCTTAGGGCTTCCAGCATGGTTTCTGGCAGTGGCCACTCATGTGCTGATATGTGGGCTTCTCAGGAGTAAAGTACAAGGCTCAATAGAGAGACATGGCTTGCCCAAGATCACTGACTCTTCAAACATTATCTTCACCAAGGCTCCTAGTACAGCATATCAAAAGAGATGGTAGACAAATCTTAGTACATTTCAGATTATAGGTGACATGTTGACACAGTGATACTAGCTTATTTTTATTAGATGTTTGATGTGATTTGTATGATAAAAGCCTGTTTAAAATGCAACCAAAAAACCCAGGACTTTAAATATGTCTAGATGTATCTTTAGTGTATTCATGATCTGGAATAGCTCCAGATCCAGGTGCAAGGCAGAGGTAGTTTTGTATAATATGAGAAAAAGTTGTAGGCAGCCACTGTATTTTTCATGCATAGTGCATTCTTCTCTAAGATGGAGAATCTTTGCTCTTATTACCTCAGAGTTATTTTTTTTTTAAAATGTAGTCTATGAAATGAAAAAGATGAGTGTATAGTATACTAAAACAAACAAAATAATAGTAGTGCATTTGCTGAAGACCACATTTCTAGTTTGAATCTTCATCAACTGGTTAGTTCCAGTTTTCACTCAATTTATTGAATAGGTAAATACCCCAACATATTTCCTAAGGTAAATATATGGTGATAATTGATAATTAATAATTAATTCTAAAGTAAAAATGTGGTAATAATTACATTGGACTTACCAGAGATGCTGAAAAGAGGCATTGAATTTCTGCATTAGCCAGAATTCTCTAAACTTTACTGGCTTTTACCTTCATTCTTTCTTCTCTAAAGGAAAAATCCAATGGGCAATACAGGGTTTTTACAAAGGGTTGCTGTTTAAGGGAATAAAACAATAAAGCCCTTTTACAAAGGCTGTTAGGTATAACTTAAATGACAGAACAGTGCACTGTATTCAGGTTTAGGAAAACCACATTACTGTTGTGTCGTGGTTTTGCCTTTTTTCTTGGTTCTGTACATGCAAAAAGAAATTTGAATATGTAAATGTTCTTGCTTATTATTTCTCCTCTTGCTTTTTCTCTCCTATATGTGAAAAGAAAGATTAAATTCAAGCTGATTTTTTTAGTAATTGGCAGAGAAGGAACATAACTGTTCTAAGAAAAAACAATTATTTATTTACCAAACTGACTTTTAGAAATTTTGGCTAGTGGTGTTTTTTTGTGTTCAGTTAGCTACATTGGTTACATATAGTTATGTACATACATACATATAGTTATAACTATAATTTTACTATTTTTAGAGTCCTAGTCCAGTCCTCTGTATACTGCTGAGTCCAGATGACTCAGGAATCCTCACTTCTGAGTGAACTGTATTAACTTTGTAGACCATGTTCACTCATTACTCATGTAGGGAGAAGACTGACAGTAAGTGATTGACTGGTGGAGCCGCACTCTGCCATGCCCCAGACAAACAGACCTGACATCCACTTCACAAGGAGCCATGGACCACCTACCCTCTCATCAACAGGCAGAAGGCAGGGACCTTTGGGATGGAGGGGAGTGAAAAGGGCCTTCTGCTTGGGGTGGCAGGTGAAACCCCTCCTGACCTCCCTCACCTCCTCAAGTGCCCATATGCAATAGATATGAGACCCTGGAATCTGAGGACCTGGGAAATGAGGACCAGAGGAATGAATGTGAGTGAAGGTCCATCCAGGCTGATGACATTGCTTATTGGCAGAGCAGTCATGCCTCACATCACAACCTCCTCAGTCAAAAAAAATGAAGGGTCTAGTCATTGGTGACTTGTTCTTGGGAGGAATGGAGGGCCTGATACACCAATTGGATCCAAGCCATTAGGGAGGTGTGTTTCCTCTCTGGCACCTGGATAAGGGACATCACCAAGAAACTTCCTAGCCTTGTGCAGCCCACTGATGATTACCCACTGCTGGTTCTCCAGGTGGGTAAATTACAAAGTCCCAATAACAAGGGTGCTGATGATCAAAAGGGACCTCAGGGCCTTGGGGACAGCTGGTCAAGGGGTCTGAAGCACCTGTTGTGTTCTCTCCTATCCTACCAGTTATAGGGATTGATGGGGCAAGAAACTGGAAAACCAGATAGATGAGCATCTGACTGTGAAACTGGTGTTACCAGCAGAATTCTGAGTGTTCTATCACAGGTCAGTTTATATGACAATAAATGGGGTCCGCCTGTCTTAAGGAGGGAGTCTTAGCTCAGGATTTAGCAGGGTCACTGAGCGAGCTGTAGACTAGATTTGAAGGTGGATATAAACATAGCCAGGCCTGACAGAGATAAGGTTACAAATACATGGTAGGATACCTCACATGACTGGAATGTTGTCACAAAGGGCCACATGTTGCTTAGGAAAGACAGACCAGGAAGATCCATTGGTGGAGCTTTCCTCTATGTGTGTAAACCCTTGGAATGTATTGAGATCTATCTGGGGTGGATGATGAGAGAATTGAGAGCTTATGGGTAAGGATAAAAGGGCAGACTAGGGTTGTGGGTGTTTGCTACAGGCCACCTGATCAGGAAAAATTGGATGAGGACTTCTACAGGCAGCTTGAACCCGCCTCTAAGTTACAGGGTCTTGTGGGGGACTTTAACTCCCCTGACATCTGCTGGAGAAGCAACACAACAAAGCACAAACAATCCAGGAGGTTCCTGGATTTATGACAATCTTCTGACACAGGTAGCAGAGGATCCCATAAGGAATGCTGTGCTGCTCAGGAAATGATTTGCTGCTCAACTTAATGACAACAAACAGGAGAGGCCTTGTTGGAGATGTGAAGGTTGGGGGCAGCCTTAGCTGTAGTGACTGTGAGATTGTGGAGTTCAGTGCTGGGCAAAGAGAAAGCAGGACAACAAGCAATCATGGACTTCAGGAGAGCTAATGTTAGCCTCTCTAGGGATCTCCTTGGAAGTATCCCATAGGAACAGGCCATGCAGGGAAGAGATGCGCTAAAGCACTGGTTGATATTCAAGTGTTATTTCCCCCAGGCTTAAGAATGACACATCCTGATGAGCAAGAAATTAGGGAAATAGGGTAAGAGACCTGTGTGGATGAACAAGGAGCTCCTGTCTTTCCTCAGGTGTAAGAAGGAAATACACAGAAGGTGGAAACAGGGTCAGG
Organism: Hylia prasina; assembly: GCA_013397195.1. Lineage (NCBI taxonomy): Eukaryota > Metazoa > Chordata > Aves > Passeriformes > Sylviidae > Hylia > Hylia prasina. The sequence continues at coordinate 163,938 of VYXD01005827.1, forward strand.
CCACTTGGAATGAATATAGAGAGGTTGTCAGAGAAAGTAGAAATGATACAAGGCTGTCCAAGGCTCATCTGGAACTAAATCTGGCCAAAGATGTCAACAATAACAAAAAGAGCTTTTTCAAATTCATGAAAAACAAAAAGAAAAGTAGGAATAACGTAGGCCCTTTACTAGATGGAGCAGAGGCCTCTCTAACAGAGAATACGGAAGGGTGACTATTACCAAATGCCTTTTTGGTACTGGTCTTCACTGACAAGACCAGCCAGGGATCTCCAACCCAGGAGACCATGGTGAAAGAATGCTGAAAGGAAGACTTTCTCTTGGTCAAGGAGGATTCGGTTAGAGAGTGTGTAGGCAAATCTGACATCCATGGACCCTGATCAAAAGCATCCACAGCTACTGAGGGAGCTGATGGGCATAGTGAACCTTCTGATGATCATCTTTGAAAGGTCGTGGCAACCAGGAGAGGTGCCTGAGTAGTGGAAGAAAGAAAATGTCACCCTAGTCTTCAAAAGGGCAAGAAGGAGGGTCCAGGAAACTGCCAGCAAGTCAGTCTTACTACAGTCCCTGAAAAGGTGATGGAGAGCAAGCACCTCGTTCTGAAGTGAGGCCATCTCCATCCACATGGGTGACAAGAAGGTGATCAGGACTAGTCAGCATGGATTCAGTAAAGGTAAATCATGCTTGACCAACCTGACTGCCTTCTGCAATGAAACAAATACAGGGATGAACGATGGGGGAGCAGTGGATTTTGTCTGCCCTGACTTCAGCGAGGATTTCAACACTGTCTCTCACAGTACCCTTACAGACAAGCTCAAGAGGTGTGGACTGATGAGTGGACACTTAGGTCCTGACTGAACGGCAGATCTGTGCAGCCCTTCAGAATGACCTCCACAGGCTGGAGAGTTGGGCAGAGAACTGTTCAAAATTCAGTAGAGGCCAGTGCAGGGTCCTGCACCAGGAGAGGAACAACTCCAGGCCACAGCAGAGGCTGGGGGTGACCTGCTGGAAATCAGCTCTGTGGAGAAGGACCTGGGAGTCCTGGTGGACGGCAAGCTGTCCCTGAGCCATCAGTGTGTCCTGGGGGCCAAGAAGGCCATTGGGATCCTGGAGTGCATTAGGAAGAGCATTGCCTGCACGCTGAGGGAGGTGATCCTGTCCCTCTCCCCAGCCCTGGTGAGGCACATCTGGAATATTGTATCCAGTTCTGGCTCCTCAGGACAAGAGACGCATGGAGGTCCTAGACTGAGTTGAGAGGTGGACTCTGAAAGTGGTTAGAGAACTGGAGCATCATTTTTATGAGGAAAGGTTTAGGGAGCTGTGCCTGTTCAGCCTTGAGAAGAGAATGTCTGAGAAACAACCTCAGAATGTTTCTGAAGAAAATGTGTTAGAGGATGGATCCAGGCTCTTCTTGGTGGTGCCAAGCAACAGGGTAAGAGACAATGGGCAGAAACTGGTGCATAGAAAGTTCCACTTGAATATGAGGAAGAACTCCTTTATTGTGAGGGTGACCGGACACTGGGACAGGTTGCATGGAGATGTGGTGGAGTCTCCTTCACAGGAGATACTCAAGAACTGTCTGGACACAATCCTGTGCAATGTGCTCTAGAATGACCATCCTTGAGCCTTGAGCAAGAGGGTTGGACCATTTGACTTGCTGTAGTCCCTTTTAGTCTTAGTTTCTCAGACCTTGCACTTTTAGAATAGCAGGTCACATTTTTTAAGCTTACTGATCCTTACTTGTCAGCTTTTTTTGGACGACATCCTGTGTTTCCTTCAGAAGGTGGCTTTCACTGGAAATTAAGAAACAAATGAATTTATAGGTGGTTTGAAGATAGTGTAAGTGCTAATTACACTTACAACTTAAAACCATAGTTTTTTTGGTAATGGAATTGCTTAGGGATTTGAAAAATACTAGCCTTGGATATAACCTGTTCAGCAGAACTGGTTGGTCTTGACATCTCTTGAAAGGCTCTGAGGTAGGTATTAGTAAGTAAGTAATTTTTCTGTTTCATTTATTTATTAATTTTTTTTCAATTTTATTTTCTCTTTAGGGGGATTACTGAAGCTCGTTTTGTTTATGTCTTTGTTCTTGGCATAGTCTTCACTGGCACTAAAGATTTACTAAAGTCACAGGTTATTTCTGCAGACTTCAGCACGAAGAGCACAGGATTATGGGAAGTATATAGCGGATTGGTTCTACTAGCAGCTCTTCTATTTAGACCTCACAATTTACCAGTCTTGGTGTTTTGTCTGCTGATTCAGACAATGATGACAAAATATATTTGGATACCTTTGAAATTTGATGCAGCACAAATTACTATCATGCACTACTGGTTTGGCCAAGCTTTCTTCTATTTTCAGGTAAGCTGAATACTCTCTCTGCTGCAAAAGTGGGAAAGGGAATAGTTTTTCAAAGAAATATTTTCCATTGTAACTAAAATGCTAACTAAATATTACAGTGGAAGAGTTTACTGAGTTCTCAGAAGGATTTGGTTTCTAAATGCTTTATTAATGTTTTGTTTTCAGAATCAGGGAGAGTTGCATACCTTAGTCTCTTATCCTTAGTGTAGACTTCCAAAAATGTTACAAGGATCCGAGACCTGTACAAGGATTATTTTGGTCTGTTAATGGGCCTCGTAAGTACTTTTTGATGATAATCAATTTAAAAATGTCATCAGAGTTGATTAATACCAGTAAAAGGCAGGTGGCTTTTGTCACTGGTTCTTGAGGTTACAATAGGTCCATATACTGTTTAAGACTGAAGGAAAGTGCTGTGGCATGTAATATCTCTTATAAGAACGAGAACTATCTTTCTTACTGTATCAAATGAAACCTTCTTTCCTCAGGAGTTCTTTCCTTATGAACTTCAATAACCTAATTCTCTGCACTGCAAATAAGGTTGCAATTCCACAAAAACTTTGCTTTGTATTGAAGCTGGAGAGGATCTTTCTACTTCTAGTGTTGTTGGAACCTTACATCAGTATATAAGGTTATATACTGATATAAGGTTCCTACTGATATACAGACAGACTGTATATCAGTCTGTCTAAAGAGGGAATTTGTTAACCTGGGAATCAGGTTTAAGAGGTGGGGTTTGCAAAATTTCACTGTTGGTCCACTGTTGACTTTACCTCTGAGGCATGGCTGGGGATGTTAAAACTCTGGTCAATCTTAGGGTACTGTAACTGCAGATTGAGGGTTGGCTTGGTTGAGAATAGTATATGTCCAGATAGGGGATTGCTGATGCAAGTAAGGTCATCGTGATTCATCCTTTCCTGCCCACTTTTCCTGTTCAGCGGGCATAGCACGTCTTGGTTGAGTGTCTTTTGCATGTTTTGAATGTTACTGTTCAGGCAGTCAGCTTTGATTACAGCCTTCTGAGAGCACCCCTTAGTGTAGCTGGCAAAATACTGAAGACAGAACCCTCTCTGTACTGAGATACCAAACAAAAACAGCTGCCAGAAATTTAATGGTGGGGAGGCTGGCAAAAAAAAATCCTAGTTGTGGAAGAGAGACTAATAAAGAATTGTTCAGATTTTTTCATAAAGCTGCAAATGGTTCATAAATGTTTCAGTGGTGCTGAATTTTTGGTACACTTAGCTGAGAATTTCACAGAACCATGAAATTACAGGAGAGTTGAAGCTGGAAGTTGCTTCTGGAGATCATTTAGTCCAGCCTGACCCCATGAAACAGCAGGTCAAACAGACCAGGTCGATCTGAGCTGTGTCCATTCCCTATTTCAAATACCTGAAAGGGTGAAGACTCTGCAGGCTCTCTGGGCAGTAGGTCCAGGGCTTGACCACCTTAGCTAATAAAAAAAAGCCTTTTCTGATTTTAATCAGGACTTCCTGTATTTCTATTTCTGTGTTTGTTTTCATCCCTTTGCTAGTCACTATTGGGTGACTGAGAAAGTCATAGTCTGGCTACATTTTCTGTACTTCCCCTCATCAGGTATTTATTAACATTGTTATGACCCCTGCTGAGCTTTCTCTTCTCAAGAGTAAAAAGAGTAAAAATTCCTTGTACTGTTAGCGTTGGGAAAACATATAATCACACAGAGGCAATTATATGCAGGTGCTTTTATTACGCGCGGGAGCATAGGGGTCTCAGACCCAGATCTATGCTCACCAGACATACAACCGCTTGTGGTTTTTATAGTTTTACATTATACATTTCGTAATTCTATGAGTAAAACAATGCGTAAATCAATACGTAAATTAATACGTAAATTAGTACCTCAACTAATATTTTCCCTTAATTATTTTACCCTGGTTACTATCACAAAATCACACTTACTCTCCCCTTTAATTCTCCACCCGGATTTAGGTTCATACTTGACTTGGTTAAAACAATAGCATAGGCTAACACTGTGTCCTAGGCTTTGTTGTACCCACCCTGTTACAGTCTCAGGAATAATTTTTAACTCTATACTATCAGTATGACATGTGCTTTGTACCCACCATCATCTGTAGTGCTTCAGTGGACTTTTTCTGGCACACCCATGGCTTTTTCATGGTGGCAAGCCCAGAGCTGGACCCAGGCACCCAAATGTGGATCTCACGACTGCTTATTAGAGAGAATGGAGATCTCCACTAAACAACTAGTAAGGCTCTTCCTTAAAGGAATCCCAGATGCTGTTGGTGTTTGCACAAAAAGGATAATGGCTGGCTGATCTCTTCCAAATGGCTTTCCATATGGTCAGTTCCCAGTGTGACCAAAGGCATCGTTCTATTCCTCCCCAAGTGCTGGATTTGACATTTACTTTTGGTGCACTTGCTGAATTTTTTGTCATTCCATTCCTAGTCTGTCGAGGTGCCTCTGATGGCGGCAGATGCATCTGCTGTATCTACCACTTTCCCAGTTCTGTATTGTGTGCAGGCTTCCTGAGAGACCTCTGTCCCACTGCCCAGGTCACTGGTAAAGATGTTAAACAGTATCAGCCCCAATGTCAATCTTTGTGGCTGATCACTAGTGATCAGCCTCCAGATGGACTTCAAGCTGCTGATGGCAGCCCTGTGAACTCAACATTTGAACTCAACATTCCACTCCACCTGAGTGTCCAGGTTCCTAGCCTGGACTGCATCCCTTTGTTTGCCTGAGAAGATACTTAAAAGTGCTTGTGAGGTGAAAGTGCCTTAGATAAATGTAGCACATGTATCTTCAGCCAGTATGGCATGATGGAAAAGAAAACAAAAGTTTCTTAAAATAATAGTTTTGTTTTGGAAGTGTAATATGGCAAGTTGAATGTTGTGTCTTTTCTGCTCTGAATGATGCTAAAAATTTGTGACTAACTTTTCTGGAAGAAGTTACATCAACTTTGAAGCAGCTATAAACATCTTCTAGAAAGAAGCTCATAGAGCTGTCAAGAGTTTGATACATCTTTCCATTTGACTGTGCTGTGTCAAAGGGTTTTTTTCCTACACCAATAAAAATAGATTTATGCAAGACCAATAGAAGATAACACATAGAAGGTAACATTTGTTTCAGCTTTCTAGTGGTTTAAACTGGTGTTATGGCAAAGACTGCTCTTTTTCAGGACAAATGTTTTGCAGTTTTAACTACCCTTGCAACTGAGGACATTTTTGTTTTTAGAAGACTGGAGGTAGTGATTTCCATTTTACTTGACTGCAGATTGTGTTTTTGGATATCCTGCAGTTTCAGAGCATTTACCTAGACTCCATCACTCTGCCAGCAATTTTGACATTTCTTCTAGAAGTGTTTCCTTTGGAAACAATAACTTCCAGTATGATACAGATTTCAGCAAACTTTAGGATATTTGAAAAATTAGTTCTGACAAGGGAATTTCTTCCACATAGGTATGTTGCTGAGTCACAGCATTCAAATCTCATAAATGAGAAATTCTCCATTGCTCTATTATAAGCCAGATTTCTAGATGGGTCTTCCTGCATCTCCCATCACTGTAAGATCTGAAAAATGATCTGATCTGGGTTACTTATCAAAACTTCTGTTAAAAGCACCGCAAAGTTTTTTCCCCCATGTTGTTTCCTATGCTGCTTTGTATGAAGTAGACCAGGCCCAGATAAGAACCTGCCTTTTTGGGTCCCATCACATGTCCCAAAGGTCCAGCTTTGAAAAGATTATTTTGATTAGCAATGGCTTAGCAAAAATTTTGTGGAATGCTTAAGTCCTTGTAGCAGAAGACCTTTTAAAAATGTATCAATTGGAGAAGAACATGGTAACATTTCTCCAGAATTTTTTTGTGTGTCTGTCCACAAAAATTAAGGTATGTGCCTATTTATGATGCCCAAGATCGATTTAAATGACAAATTAATTCCAATAAAATTAATTCGGAAGTATTTCCAAAGAGGAAGTATTTTCTCTGTTGTCTCTCTTTATATCTCTTTTTGTTTTTCTGTTTTCAGAACATCTTAGAAATGTTTCAGAAATAGAGAAATCAATTCTGCTAGTGAAAAAAGAGCTTTTATGGGTCAAGATAGATGGAATTTTCTTTCCCAATCCGTCCCTCCCACTCCTTAGAGAGCAAGTTTTTGGTTCTCTTTTAAAAAGGTTGTAAGTACATTTATATTAGATGTCTTTTAAGCATAGAGATTAAGTTTGACCAGAATACCCGCCTTTAGATGTTGGCTTGTTCTTTTATTCAGTGATGAAAAAACTGTTCTGAAGGTATGCAATGAAACAAATTGAATCATACAAGGGTAAGAGGGACTTTTTTTTGTGTTTCGCAATTGAAAGCAGTTATCTGATATGCAGAATATTACCACAGAAAAGTAGAATGGTCGAGCTGGTAGTTCATAAATTACAGAGGCTACAGAGGTGCCTCAAAATCTTAATTAATGCTCTCCAATTTGTAAATTTCTCTCAGTTTATTCTGAGATTAGCTGTCTGGACCCATATTTCTAAGGACAGAAGGAACTTCTTCCAGAAATTATGTATAATTTCATGCCTCTTTTATGTTGTTTTTCTCAGTGTGGCATTCTGATCTCCATTATCTGGGAAAATCAAAAAGCTGGCAACATACAAAACTGAACTCTCATTTTTTAAAAATGTATTTAAATATCTATTTCCCTTTCCTTTGTGTTCTGTCTAGAGTATGAATGACTGGTTGCAAAGGGAAGAGTGCTCAGTTTGTATAGCTTAAAATCAGGATTGAAATGTTTCTTTGGTTTATTAGTAACACATAATTAATTGACAACTATAGATTGATAATTCACTGCCAGTCACTGAACTATAGATGCAGGATCCATACCAGATATACAACAGGTGAGCTTTTACCAATATTTATGCCATTCCTGATTTGGAAAAAAAATCTATCCCCTGCACCCTTCTCCCAAACACATGGAGGTAACCACTCCCCTTCAGGTGTGTTTCAGTCTCTTCTCATGGCAATGCAGTTTTCCTTGTTAACTCACACCTCCTTTGACAAGTGCAGCCACTCAAACTTTATGTGTCTTGAGCGTGCCACAGGCAAGTGACTCTGTAGAGGTGTGTAGAGGCAGGTGACCTCTGTAGGCAGGTGACCCTGTAGATGATTCTGCATGGTTGTGTAGATTTTCCAGCCCTTCCTTAAGTGAGTGATGGGAAGTGGGACTCTGGATGTACCCGTGCCAGTTTAGTAACGGATTTTAATTGTTTGAATAAGCCATTTGATCTTTTTTCTTTACCTTGTGGAAAAACCAGGAAGGTCTTTGCTTGGTGACAACTTTCAGATCCCTACCTTAGTTCTGTGCCTCCCAGTGAAGTGACGTTGTTCTTACTGAGTATAGTTCAGGTGTCCCAGGCTTAGCAACTACCTGTCCTGTCCAGGACCATCAGTGCTGAGTTCTTACATTTTGACTGACTTAGGACAGGGTTGTGTTTCAGACAGAGGATGTGTGGTTTGTTCTCTGATACTGAAGGAACATTACAGAAGTCCAGCTGGGCTGTTTCTGCTGGAGGAGTCCACCAAATTGTCACCTTCAGTGCTGACCTCTGTTCAGCTCATTCTTGGCAACAGAGAGTCACTTGTTTACTGCCTCAGGAGCAAGGAATACCTAGAGATGTGAAAGAATCACAACTGTATTATTAGGTTTTATTATTTACAACTGTATTATTCATTTTTCAGTTTTGTGGTCACTAGAGCTGTCGCTATTAAACTGACAGAGTTCTGAGTGATGCTAAGGTTTTAATTTCCAGACAGGCATGAAGATCTAATGTAGCGTACAAAAAATAGCAGGCTTATGGTTAAAATACAAAAATTGAAAACCACTGAAATTTGTTGGTGATGTAGATCACATTGGAAGCTAAATTTAAACTGTGCTAGCTAAATGAGGCAGGAGAAGAGAAATATAAATGAAATATGGAATGCTTCCATGTGGAAATAGGAGAGAGGTTTGGAGAACTAATTTTTGCACACGTCTTGGTGTGGTTATGAACTACATGAGACTTGCCCATGTTGCTGAGCCTTTATTAAATCTTGGGAGACAATATGGTACATAATGACTAAAGCAGTAACTCTGTCTTGCTGAGTGTGGATTGTAAGTGATGGCCTTTTGAATATGATAGTAAAAATAGCCTTGTTCGGGATGGCATATTTAATGAATGAGGCGCTGCTCTTTCAAAAAAGTATTGTAGGGTCCTTCAAGACTTTATGGAAATGGATCTGTGAAAATCCTAAGTGTACCGAATAAGCAAGGCTGACAGGAGTAGATACTAGTTTTCATTAATCACTTGCTATACTTGATGAACATGGGGTAAAAAAATGAAGTGCTTGAGTGTGGAAGCTAATTTTTTGATTTTGAATGTAAGTAGGAAAAAAACATTAAGAGTGGATTGAAAACAAGTGCCTTGATCTTACACTTGTTTTTGCATTCTACACTTCATCTGTGTCTGAATCCTGAGTGCATCTTCTGTCTCAGAGTTTAGTTAGCAGACTTCAGGGTCATGTCTTTCTTTGACAGAGAGGAGCTGATGGGAGGAAAGCAAAGGGAGGGGTCTGGCCCTTCTTTGCATTCTGGTTCTGCTTTAATCTGATGCTTTACTGCCTGTGTTGTATCCCAGCTTTGTAAGCAGGTGTGTGTGTGCCTGTCTTGTACGCCCTTGATCCTACCCTAGACCTGGACCTGTTGATTGGGCTTTGTGGCCTAATTTGGACTTGCCTTGTCACTACTTGCGATCCCTGGACAGCATCTAGCCCTGATCACTGTCTCTGGATCCAGCCCTGACCTGGACATGCCACTGAAGAATCCTGACTTACTGCTCTCACCTACCTTGTTTTCACTCTCATTTCCCAGCTTACCTTCCTTAGCAGAACCAGCTGTCCCTTTCTGGTCTCTGGCAATTGGGATCTAAAAGGCAAGTTTGTTAAATACTTGTAAATTAAATGGGAAAACTATGTGTGATGTCATTTTTCCAGCATTTTAGCAAGATTTTTGTGACTAGTAAGAAGAGGAAGAGGTTGCTTACAGAAGTTGTGCAGTCTTCGTGCTTGGAGGTTTTTAGAGATTGTCTAGATAAAGTGCTGTGTTACTAATGTGGAGCTGGGTAAATACAGTTTGTTTGCTAGTCTTATTTTAGTAATTAAGGTCTTTGCTTTATTTATCACTTTGTGTGAATTGATGAAGTGAAGCAAAGTTTAAAATACTCAAGTATTGTCAAAAATAGATGAAATAAATATATTTAGTCAGAATGCTATTTATTTATCAGGATATTGCAAGCTTGAGAATCTCTTGATGAATTTTTCAGTGAGCTTGGATAATTAATTGTTTTTTTCTAAGCCCCGAGTTGTCCATGTCTCATAACTGAGCAGTCGTTTCCCAAAAATATGTTGTATCTTTATTATTACTATTTGGCCTTAAAATGCAGTGAGAATAGAAATAAATAACTTGGTTGTTTCTCTTTAATAATCCAGCTCCTAAAAAACTTGTTTTGCAGTAAATATTGCTAAAAATAGTTTTGTTTCCTTGCATGAAAGCTCATAAATGAACAAAATTTCTATATATTTATTTATTAGTCTTGTAGGGTTTTGCTGTCATGCTTAGAGCAATATATCTGTGTAATGGGAGAAAGAAAATACAGTTCCTGTTTCTGGTGGTTTTTATCACTGGGGGAAACCAGAATAGGTTTGTACATTTATAAAATCATTTATATCTAATTTGTCTCACTTTTAGGTAAGGAGATGGACTGAGTGACATTTTAAAGTGACTTTAACTTTTTCTTGTTATGATGTCAAAGCATTGTAGGATAATTTATATTGGAAAGGACTTCAGCAGACTCACAGTTCAGTCCCATTTTCAGAACACCATCATCTCTGGGGTCAAACAAGATGGCAAAGGGTCTTCAAACCTCCAAGGTCTATCTGGAGACAGCAGAATCTTTCTGGGCAACCTTTCTGAAATGCTGGATATGTTAAAATAAGAGGAGACACTCTGAATTGTCAGTTATTTATTGTGTGGAGTATTAGAATTTATACCTATGAAAATTTAGTGTAAATACGTGAATTTCTCTTGGAGAAAGATACCTAATTTGAAAAAAAATGCTTCTTACTACTCACCAGGGCCCTTCCAGTAGTAACAGTGGCAGTGTTATCTGTGAGGCTCAGCAGATTCAGGTAGGAGTAAGATGTTTGGACACTACGCAGTGTGATTGGAGTTGTATATGGATCCAAATGTGTGCATCCTTGTTCTACAGCTATGTCACTTTACACAATGTCAAAGATGGATGGAGTGAGCCCTGTGGGGAAGGGACCTCAGGAGCTGAGGTGAAGGGGAACCTGTTCTTCCTCCGGGTTCCTTACTTGCCCTACCTTTCCAAAGGGAAGTGCATCTTTTTGCCTGCACCAGTTCTTTAGAACCAGTGACATACACTGCAGCGCTGCATTTATTCTTGCTTCTTTTCTCATACAGTGGCATGGGGAGTTGCCCCAAGAGTGCCAAAGATCAACCATGTGGATTAAACCGTGTAAAGAGACCTTCCAGCTCCTCATGACATGAGCAGGAAGGATGTCTTGATGTCTCAGCTTTTCTACTCTGTACTCAACATGTAGAGAAGGGGAATAAAAAATCAGTAGATGTGATGGGCAGAAGACCTGCTGCTGTGTACGGGGACTGGAGGAAAAGAGAGCTGGTTCGCTCCCTACGTGTTCCCTGTCAAACAACCTTGTTGAGAAGCAGCACCCTGCTCAGTGCTCAAAGTGCTACACGCTTGCCTTCCTGCTCTTGCCATGACCTCTAGCCAGTCTATACCTGTTAAACCTGAGGAGTAACCTTATTTTACAGCTTTCTTTTTCAGTCTCATATTACAGGTTCTATGGCACAGACATGCCTTTTTTCTTTTAGCTGCTTATCATTAGTTGTGCTCTGCTTTGCTCCTGGTGTTGCTGGACATTGCAGTAAGTGCATAACAATAATTGATTACACTGGTGCAGTGATTTACTACATGGGTGCATGATGAAAGCCAAAATGAGGAAGACTAACAGTCATAAGTCAAGATTTTTCTACTGTATGATATTTTGGTAAAATCCATACCATACAGCCCTCTTACAGCTTCAAGCTCCCCTTACATTCTGGGGATATCTTCATGGTGGGACTGATGGGGATGGTGATTACTTATAATGAGCTCTGAACAGTTCCATCAACACAGTTAACTTTTTTCTCTTAGATTTTAGAGCTGTCTCATGAACAGGTATTTTTGCAGGTGCCTAGTTAGTTATACACCTAAAAAAGCTGCCTATCTTTTGTGCTTCTCTGTGTGCTCTGGGCTTTGTGACAGAAGTGTGTATTTGATGGTAGCACTTCCTTGCTGGGGTAACTTGCAGTTCAAGTGGACTGCAGTCACTGAGGTGAGCCGAGGTCAGGTTTGAGGGAAATGGGGAACCACGACTCCTCATATGTTCTGCTGGGATTGAGTCTAAGGCTATTGGTGGTCACAGTCCTTACATTAGTGTTGTTCTGGGATTCTGTGGGTGGAAAAAGAGGGTTTGATGGCTGTTAGAATATCAGTGCTGTAGAAACTCATCAGTTTCTCAACAGCAAGAATATCTGAGAGCTTTCTCACTAGTCTGAGGAAACCTATCTTCATTATAACCTATGTTAATTGAAGAAATATTCTGCCTTAATCATAGGATGTGTTTTTTACTTTAGATATTTGGGTAAAGTTAAGTACTTCTGGATTTTCAGTGGAAAACTGAAACTTCCTTCAGTTTTACATTGTTCCTTGTTCAGTGGTCCTGGTCACTGGAAAAGAAAACTAGGTAAAACATACCAGACCTTGACAGCTCTTGATACTTTAATTATTGTATGTTCCTTCTGTTTTTCTCTTGGTAGATTTAAATGCCTTTTATTGATGATTCAGGCTATCTAGACTGACTTATGGTCTATTTCAATGCAATCTTATGTGGTATAGAGACTTGGGAAGGAGCAACATCTCTAAATTTCCCTGTCTTAATCTGTTTACATGCAGGAACTTGTGCCGTGAGGCAGGCAGGTGGGCGATGTAGTTTTCCATTTCAGCTCTAAATTAGAGTCCTGCTGTCTCTAAGGGCAAGAAATATTTATTTCCTGGTGTAATTTTAGGCAGCAGACCTAAAATCTTGTGTTTGAACCTTGTCTGATGAAAAATGCAACTTTTTCATTAATGTGTCTGAAATCAGCAAGTGTAGCTGTGTATTTTAAATTCTTTTTTTAAAATGTAACTTACTAAACAGTAGGCATGTTAATTTGCAGGCAAAATAAGACTCGGAAAATAGCATGCTGTTTATGCCTTTGTTAATCTGTAAATTCTAATTAAAAGCACTTGTTCGGTAAGCTGTTTTATTGAAACTCACTTGTAAAAAAATATAGCTGTACTTTAAAGCAATTTAAAGATTAAGTCCTTAATGGGTGCAATAATTAATATTATTCTAATGTATTCTAAATGTATCTTTGGACCTATTTGGATATTTACTATTTTATCCCTGTTTTCAGGGGAATTCAAATGGCATTGCTACTGTGGACATTTCAGCAGGTTTTGTGGGACTAGACAGCTATGTGGAGTTACCAGCTATCTTCCTCACAGCATTTTCAACATATGCAGGACCTTTCCTTTGGGCCATCCATCTGCTGTGCTACTTGAGTTCTGAAGTTAGCAGGTAATAAGTTTTGAAATAAAGTTATGGTCCTCTAAGCACTGCAGATATAAATACCATCCATAAAGTGCATATCTTTTTAAAGAAATTTTTGTTCACATAATCTTTTTCCCTGAAAGTTTGTTTTGTACTAGAAAAATGCATGTTACTTTTTTCAGCATAAGTTTATATCACCTAACTCTTTTACTTACATTTTATCTGCAACAGTTTTTCCCTGGGAATATACATACATGTATGTTTTACTAATTTTGTTTGCTGTTCTCAGCTTGCTGAGCTAAATTACTTAAAAATTTATTATGTTTTTTTGATGACAGCATGTTCTGCCTAAAAACATTTTTCTTGAAACCTTTTAAGTTAGAGACCTGAGAAGGCCTTTTTAAAGTATTAGAATAGAACTCAAACTTAACTAACATGATGTTCTTTGAATGTCCGTCTTTGACATAGTTACATGCAAGGTTTTATAAATAAAACATACTAATATTATTGTATGTTACTGGTTATTGCAGTCATTTGTAGCTAAAATATTTGTACTTCTCTGGGTATCTTGTGTGGTGGATGAATTAAAGTAAAATGAATTAATACATTGGAATTTTAAGAAGACAGCTGTAATTTAAGAGTGTGCGTATAAAAACCAATTGGACTCTCTAAAGTTGCTTTTAACTCATCTTTCAGGGTATTTAAACTGAGTGGTACAATATGTTAAAATAGCGGAGTTGTGAGTTCCATATCATATCATATTAATGCACAAATGCCAAAACTTGATGTATTTTCACAGAATTAACATTTAACAGTGACTCAGTTCTTACCATCTCAGAGTCTTTTCTCTGTTATCTGTGGAATCTAAATCTATTTTTTTTTTTAACTGATGAAAAAAATACTGCAGTAGTCTTGGCAAGTATTTTAAGACAGTATTTAGTGTATCACAAATTTTCGCCTTATGCATTCTCAACCTCTGTAAACCTCTGACTCCCTTTTATCTACACAGCATAATCTGGTCTCTGCCAGTGATTTTTTTTCTTTTGGCTTCTCTCTTTTCCTTTTTCTTCTTTGTTTTGGGTTATGCCCAAAACTGTGTACTTGTGTTGGCTCTGTTGTGATCATTAAAGGTGTAAGGAGATGGGAGCACCAGCTGACCAAGCTGCACAGACTAGTGGAGGTTTTTGAGCCAGGAGGGACATGTTCTAGCAGACTAAATTTCTGCACAGTCACTGTGTCCTCTGGATTAACAGGTGCCTTTATTTGCAGTGGTTATCCTTTGTTCACTGATTTGCCTGTCTGCTACAGCGCTCTCTAAAGATGTCTAGCAGTCTCTGCTTGGTAGCTGTGGATTTATGCAGACCAGTGCTGGGCCATTGCATTGATCTACTCATATACTCCTTAGTATAAATTGAGACTCACTGTAGAACCTTACTGTTCTTACTGAACTGAGGCCAGCTACCCTGAGGTCGTCTGTGGTCTTAAATAGGTTGATATCGTCTAAACACTGGTATTTGAGTATAATACTTCTGAAAGCTAGGCTTTTCTTTGTTCGTTCTGGTGTTTTTTGCTTCAGCAGGAGTGGATGTGGAGTACACTTTATTGATGTCTTGATTTGTGTAAGTTTAGAAAGCTCTTTCTTGAATTTTCCTTATTACTTGCTGACTTGACACCAAACTGAAATTTTAACTAAAATAACACTGTGCCATTTAACTGTTCACATATGTGATTCTGCCATATTGGGTTTTTTGGTGGTCCCACTCTCCATTCTTCATCGTTACACTGTAGGTGCCTTGGAACTGACACTTCTTGCTTGAGCTTGAGCCGAGGAGAGTAGAGAACACTGCCTTGTTGACATTGTCTGGGGGAGGAGGAGGAAAAAAATAAGCTCCCATAATTTAAAGAATGGCAGTTTTATTGTTTAAAACCTAGACTGCAGACTGTGATGAACACTAACATACAATGAAGCGAAAATGATAACTTACAGCATGTTTTTGGAAAGCTCTTCTAACAAAATAATGAAAAACTTTTGGTGACAAAATCTGAGTATCTGTAGTTGTTTTATTTTGCTTCAAATAATATGCCTCTTAGTAGTAGTGTTGGTTATTGTTCTGATGTGTTCCTGGTTGAATTTTTGCAGATTAAATCTCAGCTAGTAGTGTTGCCAGGTACAGTGCTGGCTTAACCTGCTGTCAGGTGGGTAGCTATGGTGTTACAGCCTGTAACACCCACATCACTTATGTAAGTAAATTCCATCGAGCAGCTTGTGTCTGTAGCCATTTTAAGGTTCATTTGGGTCAACTGGTAAGGCTGTTTCCTCAATGAAACTGTACATAAATGTGGACTGGAATCTCTAGCTCGTGGGAGTTCCTTAAATTGGTATGTTAACCTGGTCAGAACTTGGTCTATATACTTTTTATTTTACTCTTGTGCTTTGCCATTGCTGTCCAAATGATTCTTATTACTTGCTTGTTACTCCTTGGAACCAAAGCTGAAAATGCAGAAGGCAGGGGGTCAGCTGCTTCATATATGGGAGACTGAACTTTTTTTAAAAGAAATGCTAGATGCTTTAGGATGTTCTTTACAGAAGCTTCTTACTAACTGCTTTATAGCAATGTTCCTTGGTCAGTGGAATTCAAACCTCTACTTTTTGATGTGGTCCAGAAAGCAAGATGATGTGCCCAGAACCACTCAGCAGGGTCATTATTAGCGAAGAGCCTTGCATTCTGCAGTCTGTTTAAGAGCTGTTGCATCTGAGGAGGTTGGCCTGGGGAGGAAAGCCTGACTCCAGGGCTGTCTTTGTTAATTTCAGCCACTTAGCAGAGCCCCTGTAATTTACAGCTGCATCAGTTGGGTTGGCTTACGAGAGCTTCTTGCTAAATTTCTCTAAAGCTGCATTGCATTGGGCATCACTGCCTAGGGGTAAATACACATACATACCCTTCGCTCTTTTGGCACTTCACGTTTATGAAGCCACAGAATACTTGAGTCAGGAGTCCAACCCTCCTGCACAAAGGACAGCCAGAGCAAGCAGAGAAACTCCAGGGTCTTCTACAGCAACCCATTCCAGCATAGGGCAGCACTTGGAGTTAAACAGTTATTCACTGAGGTTTAAGGGGAATTTGTTGAACATCATTCATCCTTTCACTGAGCACCAGTGAGAAGAGTCTGAGTACATCTTCTTTGCTTCTGCCCATTAGATATTTATGAACATTGGTGAGAACCCTGCCAAGCTTTCTCTGCTCAAGGTTAAACAGTCCCAGCTTTCTCAGCCTCTCACTTTGTCAGATGCTCCAATCCCCAAGACATCTTTGTGAGCTTTTAGTGCATTCACTTCAGTACAGCTGTGTCTGTCTTGTACCGGGGACCCCAAAAATGGATCCAGAACCCCAGATGTGATCTCACAACTGCTCAACAGAGGGGGAAGATCACCTCCTTCAACCTGCTGTCCCTACTTTCTGCACTACAGCCCTGGGTCGGTACCTGGGAACATTGCTTGCTCATGCTCAGCTTGTCCAGCAGGAATGATGTATGTCCTTCTCTACCTAACTGCTTTCCAGATGGTCAGCCCCAAGTCTGTTCCGGTGCGTGGTGCAGAATTTGGCATCTCTCTTTGTTAAACATCTTGAGTTTCTTGTCAGTCTGTTTCTTCAGCCTGTCATGATGCCCCTGAGTACTAGAAGACACATCTGCAGATGCAGCTTCTGCAAAGGCTGTTCCTCCCAGTTCTGTATTGTGTGCAGACTTGCTGAGGGGGCACTGCCCCATGACCTAGTTCATTTGTGAAGACAATATGCAGTATTGGCCCCTGTGTGACACCCTGTGGTTGATCACTGGTGCCTGGCCTTCTGATGGAATTTCTGCAGCATCTCACTAATTTTTCAGTTCACCTGAGTGTCCATTTTTCCTAGCCTGGACTGCATCAGTTTGCCTGTGGAGATGTGATGAGAGACATTAAGAGCGTACTTGTGAGGTGAAGTGCATTAGATGCATGTAGTCCATATGTATTTTGCTGGTATGATAAGGTGGAATGGAAGACAAGGAGGTTTTCAGGTACTACAGTTGCTGTGGAAATGTAGTTGGAAGGCCTTAAATAATTTGCTTTCATCTGAACAGACTCGTGAAACTTTAAGATATTCTCCTCATATGGAAAGGTAAATGAGTTTCTAAAATAATTAAGTGGCATGTGATAGACACTAACATGGATATTACTGCCACTTTTAATCCTTCAGGCTCTCCTGAAAAACTTGGCAGCATAAATGTGAAGGGATTTTCACAGACAGAAATAGAAAGAACTCTTTAGATTCAGTCTCCATGGAAACTGTGCAATAACTCTTGAAACTATTTTTGAGATGGGGAGTACTGATTAAACCGATGCCTAAACTTAACGAAGTCTTCTGTGTGTGACTTGCATAAATTCCTGCAAGCATCTCGTTCATGTAAAAGGTAGTTGTTACAGTAACCACTCTATTGCTCTGATCTGAATTAGAACTTTAGGTTTTGGATCCTTACGACTGGAAAAGGGCCATGATGTTGGAAAATTTGACCTATATTATATGACCTCACTGTGCAGTACGCTCCAGATGGATTCAGTTTCCAAGCTCCTACCCAAACAAAATTGTCATGTGGGTGATGTTCACAGTGTTGTGTAATTACTGCCTAAGTCTTCAGTTAGGCATCATGATAGTTTTCAGGTTACCAGCACATTGAAATCTGTCTTTTAGTTCGTTTAGTTAGTTAGGTGTCAGGGTGAACTGGTGGGCATTTCCTAGCACTAGAAGCCTGCATGCCTGTTAGTTTTTGTTCCACAGATATCAAAAGTTGTAACAGTGCTTTCACATTAGCAAATGGCTTTCAGATAATGAAAATGGATGTATCCCCAGCTGCAGGCTGTTAAATAGTTGCGTAACTTTAATGTTATGCCTTGACTTTGTTAATGTAGAACTCGGGCATAGCAAACTTAAATTTTGCTCTGAATGCTTTTATAATGCTGAACTAAACAGAATTAGGAAGGTGTGCTAGCTAAAGGAATTTCAGCAGTTAATGTCAGCTTCTGCCATCTTCAGCCTAGTGTGTTTGATTGAGTCCCCTGTTCACTACCGATGTTAATGCATTAAGCATTTTTCTTTCTGACATAAGCTGGGCATGCAGTGAGTGTTTCAATATACCTTTTTTTTGAGTCCTAGGTAGAAAGTGGAGTCCTCCTCAGAGACAAAGGACAATCCAAACATTTTCCACTGACCCCTTCAATATTTTATACAAGTAATTTTTAATTCTTCTGTTTAACTCCATTCTCTCTTATTTAGGTTAACTAAAGCTGAAAAAATGTTGTCATCTAAGAGTATATGCTGATGCACTCCCTAAAATTATAAAACTTGTTACTGTTGTACTGACAGCAGTCTCATTCTCTAAATAAATAAAAAGAAATACAGAGGTCATCTACTTGATTGTTGATATGCGTGGAAATCTGGAATTGATTGGCTAAAACTGAGCTGGGTTTTATTACCACAAGCTGGAAGAGTATTCTACTCACTTAGGTTTTCCTGAGATGCTGTCATTGTAGAGATGGCTGAAGATTTCTCTTAGACGTTGTTACTGCCCTGTGTTAGATACCTCTTCATTCATTCCTTTTTCATGTTGTTGAGACACTGACATTTCCTATGAGACTTCCTTCAGGCAGTCATGACTCTCAGTATTGAAAAGTATTTTCTAATTGGAAAGTGATCCAGCAAAGCAGGGTTGCCTCTGTTACAAAGAAATGACAAGTTGCTTCAAAGCCATTTGCAAAAGAAATACTGTTCTTTTGCTCCATGGATCTGTTTTACGAGCTGAAGCACTTTCTATGTAAATATTAAGGAAAGCTGTTTGCACAGAATTTATAAATACACAGATTTGAGGTAGTTTAGGTTATTTTTGCTTTCTGTAGATAAAAGTAAGTGTCTGAATAGATTTGGAACTTAAAATATTGTGATCTAATTTTCGGTAGACTCAGCATATCCAGCATGAGGTTTGATTTCCAGTAATGACTGATGACCCTGATTGACAGCTTGTCCTCCAGTGTACTAGCTACTGCCCAAATCATTGAGACTTATTCACTTGGCTTTTAAATGGTCTTACTGATGCTATTTATTGCAATTGCAATGAGATTTGTTCTCATCGACAGAACTGCAGTCTTAGGTAAGAGAACACTTTGAGTAATATCAGCTATACTTTTTAATTCAAATGGTCTATCACTTTTTCTTTGTGGGTAATACTGAATTGAAAGGGTTCTGAGAATCTTCTTTATTTCTGCCCAAGCTCTGATTTGAGGTTGTCATGGTTACGTTGTCTTCTTCCTCTCGTTCTTCTGGTTTTCATGTGACTTTTGCTCAAGAGCACATAGCTGAGTTGACAGTTCTCATCCCATCTTTAGACCTGCAACTATACCTACAGTGCAAGTGTGCAGTGCCACTTTGCTGTACAAAAGGGTGCAGTATTTGTTCTTTATTTTTGTTTGGAACCTCTGTGTTGTGAGAGAGTATTTTGCTGCCATCCTGATGGGTAGATTTCCCACTGTTGCTTACACAAAGGAGTTCATTAAATGTTAATATATGTAAAGCTTATTGAATATATTAAGACAATCAGTATTAACCATGGACATGAGTAACCTAGGGGAAATTTTGTGTTCCAATGGTAAGCATGCAGAGTATCCTCAGAGAATAATGACAATCTAGTCAGAAACTGCTAGCAGGATTCTAAAACGACTTGAAAAGCTGAAAAGATGGTAATGAAAGGTTAGTTAAATTTTGTGTCTGTAAATAACTTATGGCAGTCCTTTGTATTGTTACTGAACTACGGTTACTGGAACTTAAGAAAGGAAAGCTAACTTTCCTCAGAGTTGCAGGATAATAGGTGGTTGTGCAGTGTGTTATTTCAACATTCCACAATAAGCAGAATTTTAGTAAATTTGTATGAAAGGGATTAGGTTTTTCTGCACTGCGATGTAAGAAAATTTTGATTGGTCAACGCATCTGATGGTAGATGAAGGACTGTGAAGCTTGGTGCTGCTATAAAATGAAGTTTCATTTTCCTGTGCGCTTTCCTGCTGTCTCTGACTCGCTGTCCTTCATTATATCTTGCTTGCTGTCTCTCCTCTCATTCCTCTGTTTCCCTTTCTTTAGCTTGTTTGGTATATTCCCTATCCTTTTTGTTATCCTCTTGCCACAGCCACACCACCCTGGCCCAAACTTCCCTTCTCTCTTGGACATATTTTTTACCTGTTTCTTACACTTTTTCTCGCTTGCATGTGCATCACCTCTCTACCTCTCACACTTGAATCAAGACAAGACTGCTCCATGCAGACTGAGGAGAGAGACCAAGATGGAAAGCATAGAATTACAAGAATAAATATTTATTTATGCATATGAGGTGTCCCAGTCAAACTGAGGCACCTGGATATGGTTTAACATCTCTGTTCATGCTCCTCTCTCACTGTGTCTGTCTCTGTCTTGTGCTACACCAGTCTTCTCTCCACCCTCCACAATTATTCTTTCCTCTTGCTTTCCTACTCTGTCAGACACTTGACCTTCTTGTACACTTTGTTTCTCTCTCATGGCTGTTCTTTCATCACCCGTCATGTTTGGGTTTCCCGCCTCTTTTACGTGAAGACTTTTCCCACTTGCCACATGTGTGTGCTTCCTGCCTCTTGTGCATGTGCTTCCTATCCTGGCTATGCTTATCTATTTTTCATGGGCTTCCCCCCTCTGCTGCTCTCCTCCTCAGTAACCTCTCATGGTTCTGACCCTTTGCAAACATGCTTCTCCCTGTTTTGTGCTTCTGCATGAGCTTTCCTCATGCACATCCTCACTCACACTTCATAGCTCTTTGACTCCCCATCAGGGCTTTTCCCATTCTCTCATGCTCACTTTTTTCATCTCCTAATCATGCTTACTCCTTCTCACATATGTGTTCTTTCTGCTTTATGTGCTCTTTACATCTTCTCTCACATACTTCTCCCCTTCTCTCACATACTTTTCATCTTCTCTCTTACCTGCTTCCCTCTCCTTCATGCTCTTCCCCTGCCTGGCACATTTGTGTTCCCTTTTGTGTTCCCATCTTGCAGCTCCCCCCTTGCATGCTTCCCCTTCTAATGCAAGCAACTCTCACTGCTCATGCACTTTCTCCCTCTTGCAAGCATGCAAATGCTCTCCCTCTCTCATTTGAATGTGCTTTGTTTTTCTCTTGCTTTCTTGTGCATGTTTGGTCTCTTGTGTCTTTGTCTTGTCCATCCTTATGTCTCTTGGTTCTTCTTTTTGTGTATTCCGTTCCTTTTTGTAGCTTTTCTCCTTTCTTCCATGCTTTCCCATGTCTCACAGATTTCCCAGCTCCCACATGCACCCAAATACTTTCAAATGCAAATTGCTTGCACTCCTTCTCTGTGCCATGTTAAATCTTTTACCTGGGTCCTCATCTTCTCCCACCCTTCTTCTTTCACATGCCTTTTCCTCTAGGACTTCCCTCACTCATTCCCTTTGTCGCTTTGTCTTTTACTTTCTCCTTTGTATGCTTCCCAGTCTCTTGACAGACATTCTTTCTTGCATGCACTCTGCCTCTCCTAAGCTTGCAGTGTCTCACTTGTGCTTTCTTCTTCCCACTCATTCTCTGTCCTTTCCATCTCTATAGTTTTTCTTCTAAACCTGTAGAGCTTCCCCCAGCCATACCCTGTTTTTGGCTTGTGTTGAACCTGCTTTTTCTTCTTTTTAGATTTGCATTTCCTTCTTCTTTGAGATTTCCTGTCTGTCTTCCAAGCTTTTTTGAGTCCTTCCCAAAACTAAGTGGTTTCCCCTCCTCTCTCCCCTCTGTCATTATCTCCACTTGTTCCTCCACCTCATCCTCTTCCCTGTTGTTCCTTTCCCACATCTCTTCCCCCTCTCATTGTGAGGCTTCTTCTCTCTTTCTCTCTGCACCCATATTTCCCTCTCTCTGATAGGCTTTGCCTTTTTCTCATGTGCTTTGCTTTGCCTGCCCTTCATCCGTATCTTCATCAGTGATCTGTACAAGGCAATCAAGTCACCTTCTGTCAATTTGCAGATGACACCAAGTTAAGTAGAAGTGTTGATCTGCTGGAAGACAGGAAGGCCCTGGAGAAGGATCTGGATGGGCTGGATTGATGGGCCGTGGCCAGTGAATGGGATGATACTCAATAAGGCCAACTGCCAGGTCCTGCCCTTGGGTCATAACAACCTACAGGCAGGAGGCAGAATGGCTGGAAGTCTTCCTGGTGGAAAAGTGCCTGGGGATGCTGGTTGTCAGCAGCTGAACATGAACCACTGAGTGCCCAGGATGGCCACAAAGGCCAATGGCATCCTGGCCTGTATCAGCAATAGAGTGTCCAGTGGGACCAGGGCAGGGATTGTCCCCCTGTACTCGGCACTGGTGTGGTTACACCCTGAGTTCTGTGTCCAGTTTTCTGGGCCCCTCACTACAGAAAGGGGGGCTGGAGCATGTCCAGCATGGAGCAATGGAGCGGGTGAAGGGTCTGGAGCACAAGTCCTATGAGGAGCAGCTGAGAGAATGGGATTATTTAGCCTGGAGAAAAGGAGGCTCGCTACAATTACCAGAAAGGAAGTTGTAACAAGGTGGGGGTCAGTCTTTACTCCCAAGTAGCAAGTCATAGGACAAAGGGAAGTGGCCTCAAGCTGGGCCAGGGGAAGTTTAGATTGGATGTTAGGAAAGTTTCTTNACCACTGAGTGCCCAGGATGGCCACAAAGGCCAATGGCATCCTGGCCTGTATCAGCAATAGAGTGTCCAGTGGGACCAGGGCAGGGATTGTCCCCCTGTACTCGGCACTGGTGTGGTTACACCCTGAGTTCTGTGTCCAGTTTTCTGGGCCCCTCACTACAGAAAGGGGGGCTGGAGCATGTCCAGCATGGAGCAATGGAGCGGGTGAAGGGTCTGGAGCACAAGTCCTATGAGGAGCAGCTGAGAGAATGGGATTATTTAGCCTGGAGAAAAGGAGGCTCGCTACAATTACCAGAAAGGAAGTTGTAACAAGGTGGGGGTCAGTCTTTACTCCCAAGTAGCAAGTCATAGGACAAAGGGAAGTGGCCTCAAGCTGGGCCAGGGGAAGTTTAGATTGGATGTTAGGAAAGTTTCTTCACTGAAATGATTCTCAAGCATTGGAACAGGCTGCCCAGGGAAGTAGCTGAGTCACCATCCCTAGAGGTATTAAAATGTGTAGATATGGCACTTTGGTACATGATTTAGGGGTGGACTTGACAGTGCTGAGCTCATGATTATACTCAAAGATCTTAAGCGTATTTTCCAACCTAAATGATTCTATGTACTTTTTGCATGAATGTTCTTCTAATGCTTTCATTGCTATCCAGTGCTTACTTGCTTCTGCATGTTTTGCTTCTCCTGCCTTTTGCCTGAATATTGTGCTGTGCCTCTCTCATGTGCTTTTTTTTCTTGTAACTCTGAACTTCCCTTTCTCATTCTGTCACTTTGTTCTTGTGCTTTGACCTTCGCCTCTTGTGTATACTTCCCTCCACTTGTGTATTTCTTCTTGCACATATTTTCCATCCCTTGTACACTTCGTTCTTATGTATCTTTCATTCCCTTCTGCATGTTGGCATCTTTACACGTGAGTCGTTAAAAACCGAGAGGATCATGGACAAAGACCCTCTAAAGTTAGAAAGTGATGTGTTTATTCCCTGGTTAGCGGCACGGGAGTCATCTCTGAAAGGCGTGACTGCCCCAAACAAGGTTTCTTCTCTCTGTTTATTTCCCAAGATTTTACCTACAATGCATATGCATAACCCCAGCACCTCCCATCCCCGTTCGGTATTAAGATGACGCTATTAATCCTTCACGCGTGCGCAGTTCTTCTCTTGAATTGGGTCGGTGGTCTCAAATTGGGTCAGTGGTCTAAAGGGATGAAGTCAGGAGAGTCTTCATCAGGTCTCTGTGATCCTCTGGCACAATCCCAGGTCCCCTGCTTTGTGATTGATTGATATAGAGTCCAGGTGTTGGCCATTGTTCGTACTGGTTTCAATCCATTCCTCCTCTTTCTTCTGTAAACATACTCATAATATAACAGGTCTAGCTTAAGCATCTAATAATCATTAACTTACCATTTATTTATCTAATTTACACTTTGATCAATATAAATTACTTCTGACTCTTAGCTAAAATTTTAACTCTTTAAAATCATGGTTCACACGCATGTTGCCTCTCTCTCACATACTTTGTCATTCATGTAGGCTTTACCTGTCACATGCTCTGCTGTTCCCTCATTTGTGCTTTGTCTCTTGTGTCATGTGCTTTGCCTCTCTTCTTTTCTCTCTTCCTTTCTGCCTCTTCTCAGTGTTTTGTGCTCATGCTTTACCTCTTGTGCATGTGCACTTTGTCTCTTGTATGCGTGCTTTGCCACTGTCTCCCTCATATGCATTTTACGGCTTTGTCTTTCGTGCTTTGCAGTCAGTGCATCAATTTAGGCATTTTACTCTCCTAGTCTCTCTTTCTGTAGTGTCTGACATTTCTCTCTCTCATGCATTTCCATCTTTCAGTTTTTCTCTCCTTGTACTTTGTCTCACTACAGCTTTTTATCTCTCATTATCACTTGTGTCACTTGCTGTCCCACTCTCAGCCTCACCATACTTCTCTTGTGCTCACTATCCCTCCTTTTCAATCACACTGCCCAACCATTCCTCTCCCTCCTGAACCTTCCATCTCTGCATCTCTTTTTTGCCTCCCTCTTCCCCATCAATGTATCTCTCTTTGGCCTCTGTCCTCTTCCTTCATCTCTTCTGCTCTATCTCTTATCTTTCCACCTCTCTGAGATGGGCTTTTCCTCTCTCATTTGTGTCCCTGCCCTGTAGCTTTTCTTGTATTCCAGACATGTTTTTCCTCCCACTCACTTTGCTTCCTGCATGATGTTTTTTTCCAGAGCTTGCCTTTTTACAATCTCCCTTGCTTTGCCTCTTTTACTTTTTCTATTCCTCATATGCTTTCCCATCTCTTTGGCACATTCTTCCATGCACTTTCCCTCTCTTTCATGCTTTCATTTCCTTGCTTGTGTTTTCCCTACACTGCTTGGTATTTCTTGCTCTCAGCATCCCACTGCCTTCCTTTCTCTATCCATCTGTGTCTTGGGCTTTTTCTTTGTCTTAGATGTGTTTCTTCTCCCTCCCATCCTCGCAAATGACCTCCCAGTTTCACTCTTATTTTTTGTCTCTTTGTGTAGCTTCTGCCTTTGTCTCTGCTTGTCTTAGGCTTTCTCTGGATGCCTCTCTACCTTCCACTTGTCTCCCTCCCTGCTTTCCCTCTTAGCAGTGTGCTTTTTTCAGTCAATTCTCTCTTACTGCTCAACCTTTGCCTCCCTCTTGGCCATGTTGCTGCCCTCCCAAAGAAACTCTCTCCTTGTAGGTGTTCTTTCTCTTCCATTCTGATCAGCCTTCTCTTTCACAGACCCCTCCTCTCTCCTACAACCTAAACACATCTACTTTCTCTCACATATATTGCCTCTCATACACATGTTGCTTCTCTCTTGGTTTGCTTTCTCTTATGTTCTTGTGAACTTTCATGCTCTTGTATGTTTCTTTTCTTTTTTTCTATGTTCCTCACTTTTCCTCTTTGCTGTCATCCCACTGACTTCTCTTTCTCTTGCTCTCACTTTCCCGATATATTTTTCTCTCTTCTGTCTCCAAATTCCCCTTCTTTCTGAGATGTACTTTCCTTCTGTCCCTGATAGGTTTTTCCTCTTTCTCTAACATGTTCCTGCTTTTGCAGTTTTCCTCTTTTACTTGCACCTTCACACTTGTGCTTTCTTGTTCTGTGCTATTCCTTACTATCTGTTGCTGTCCCTCTCTCGTTTCCCTTTTTTCTCTCTTTCCCCTTCATCTTTCTCATTCCCTTTCCCACATCCCATGCCCTTTCCACCCACCACGTTTTGCTTGATTTTCTGTCTTCAACTGCCTTGTCCCCCCGCCTCCTTTACCTCTCTCAAACATGCTTTTTGCTATGTCTTTGACTCACATGCCACTCTGTCACTGAGAATTTTCCGCTTTCTTGTGTGCAGTCTTGCTCTCATGCTTGTGTCTTCTTGTTTGTCCTTTGTTCATGATTTCATTCTCTATTGCTCACTTCTTCCCTCTCTTGCTTACTCTCTCCTGAGCCTTCCATTTGTCTCAGACATGTTTCCCCTCTCTTTTGGATGTGCTTTGCCATTCTATTGGATGTATTTTCCCACTCTCTGGTAAGCTTTCCCTTTTGATTGTGCTTTTCTTCTCTGTCTTGTTTTCCTCACCTCCCTGATGCACTCACACTCACTAGAACTCCCTTTAGCATGCTTATTTTCTCATGATTTCTCACTTTCTCCCTGTCTTGCGTGTTTTCTCTCTTCCATGCATACATTCCAACTAGCTCACGTTTCCTTGTGCTTTTTCTCCCTTTCACGTTTCCACCTCTTCTGCTGTACCTCTCCCTCTCTCGTGTAACCTGCCTTTCTGAATGTTGTGTCATCATGGTATGTATGTGTGTATATCCCTATGCACTTTCCTTCTCTTGACCCTCTTTCCCTTCACTTGTCTTCTCTGTTGGACACACTCTTCCCCCCACCTCATCTTTCCTGGTTTTTGCATTTCACTTTCTTGTTCTGCTTCACTTTCCCTCTCCCTCTTTTGCTCTGCTGCTCAGTCTTACGTGTTTTCCCATCGCTTGCATACTTTTCCATTTCTGAAACATGTTCTTTATTGCCCTCATTTATACTCTTAATCTCTCTTTCTCATGCTTTCCCTTTGGTTCATTATTCCTCCTTTACTGCACAGCATTCCCCCCGCTATGTGTGTGTCTCTTGGATGCATTATCACTTTCTTGCACACACTTCAACACTCTCTTATCCTTTGCTTTTGTGTCTCATGTGCGTTAATTTTCTTGTATGTTTCTTTTTCTCTTGTGTTTCTTTCTCACTCCTTTGCATTTTCTCTCTTTGTCTTGCACTCCCAGTCTCTTTCCCC
Organism: Hylia prasina; assembly: GCA_013397195.1. Classification (NCBI taxonomy): domain Eukaryota; kingdom Metazoa; phylum Chordata; class Aves; order Passeriformes; family Sylviidae; genus Hylia; species Hylia prasina. Next base: position 190,993 of record VYXD01005827.1, read on the forward strand.
ATGTTGCATGCTTTCTCCCTCTTACACAATTTTCCTGTCTCCGGCTTTCAGTTTTCCTTTTGCTCTTGCTTCCTGTGCTTTGTGATTGTCATCCCTTTCTTGCATGAGCCCTTGCTAAGCCTTGCTGTCCACATATCTGTCTTGCTTCACCCCTTCACCCACTCTCTTCCATTCTCCCCCACACTCTTCTCTCTTTCTAGCTTGATGTATTTTCCTTTTATTTTTATTTTTTCTCATTACCCTCCTCATTTTCTCTCTCTCTGTCTCTTGCTTACCTTTCACCTGTGTAATTTTTACCCTGGCATATTATCCTTCTCTTTCCCATACTTTCACAAAATTGTCTGCTTTCTTCTCTCTTAGCTTTCCCACTTTCAGGTGCATTTTTTTTGGTCACATGCACTTTGCATCTCTCTAGTTTCCCAGCCTTGCATGTGTTTCTTCTTTCTCTTGCCCTTTCTTATTCCTCTCTCTTCCTCTCCCTAACATGCTTTCTATTACATAGTCCCTTTCTCTCCTGCTCTCCTGCTCATACTTTGTCTCTTGTGCTCTCTCCCTACCTTCTTTCGTGCTATCCCTCTCTCTCCTTTCTCAATCTCCTTCTTTCTCTCACTTTCCCCTTTGAATCTCTTGTTGCTTTTTCCTCCCCTCCCTTCCCCCTCAGTCACTTTGATATTCCCATTTCCCCACTCTGTGTCTTTCTTTACCCTCCTTTTACTCTCAGATGTTTTCCCTTTCACATTCACTCTCTCATGTGGTCTTCCTTATTTACTTTCTTTGCCTCTCTCAAACTGCTTCTGACATGTCCTTTGTCCCTCTGTCACATGCTTTGCCTCTCTTGGTTGCTGTTACTTTCTTTTGCACTTCCGTCTTCCCACTCTTACTTCTCTGTCATTATTTCCTTCCCTTTGGGTGCTTTTCCATATCAGACACATTTTTCTACTTTTCACTTGTGTTCACTTTTCCTCTTGTTCATGCTTGCGATCTCTTGGTCATGCTTTTCCCTACCCCTGTAGCTTGCCATCTCTTCCCATGGCTTTCTACCCTTACTTCTGCTTAAATATCCTTCTCTTTTGCCCTTGATATTTCTCTCTTTGTCTCTATCATTTGCCCATTAGCCTCAGGCATGCTTTTCTTCCCTGATGTGCTTGTTCTCCTTTTTCCTCATGGATTTTTCTCAAAGGGAGCTGAGCAGGTGGTTCCCTTCCTCTCAGCAGCCATTCAGGCACAGGGAGGGGCTTCCTCTGGCCATTGGAGGCATGATTGAAAGAAGGCTCAAGGGATCAGGTGAACAGGGGTGTGGCGCATGTTTGAGGGAGTGGCATGGCAGTTCATACAGGCAAAGTTGCAGTCGTCCCCCTGCTAGTGGGATTTTTATTTTGTGTTGGGGTTTAATTGGTTTTAGGTTTTTCTTCCAAAAGCCATAGCTGTAAAAGTGTGTCAGCCCACATAGAACCCCCCCAAGAAGGATGTGTCTGTCCAGACTCTTTTCTGTAAGGAGTGTTAGAACCTGTCAGTAGCACTGGGGGACAGGGCAGAAGATGCTTGCCTGTGGAGTGAACAGGTGAATGATCTCCTCTGTCTGGTGGCGAAACTTAAGGAAGAAGTCAAAAGACTAAGGAGTATTAGGGAAAGTAAAAGGGAAATACTGTGTATTGTATTTCTTTGTATATGAAATACCATGAAGAGTTTCGCCCTACCATCTCTGAGAGAAGTCCACTAGGAGCCACAGGACTCCTGTGCCTCCTACAGTCAGGCAAAAGGAGGACACCTCATAGATGAAGGACAGTGGAAATGGGTCCCTACGTGAGGACTAAAAAATTTCTCCTGACCCCCATCACCTACCCACTACCCAGGTGCCACTTCAGAATAGGTATGAGGCCATGGATCCAGAGGGTCAGCCAGATGACACTGGAGAAAATAAACTGCTCAGAGAGCCTCCAATTAACACTTCATCTGTCAAATGCCAAAAGACAAGCCATCAGGGAAGACAACCAGCCCGGGTGAGCAAAGAACTCCTGAAGGAACAAAGGAAAAGAAAGAGGGTGTATCACCTCTAGAAGGAGGGCCAGGTATCTCAGGAAATGTTTAAGGGAGTTGCTGGCCATGTTGGAAAAAAATTAGAGAGCCAAAAGCCCAGTTAGAACTCAATCTAACCACTTCTGGGAAGGACAATAAAAATATTTTTGTAAATACATTAATGGCAAAGGGAGGGGCAAGGATAGCTTCCATTCTCTAGTAGATGTGGGAGGGAATTTAGTAACTAAAGGTGAGGAAAAGGCAGAGGTGCTTAACACCTTCTTTGCCTCAATTTTCAACAGAAAGACAGGTTGTCCTCAGGACAGCTGTCCTCCTGGATTGGCAGATGGTGTCAGGGAGCAGAACAGTCCCCCTGTTATCCAGGAGGAGGCTGTAAGAGAACGGCTGAGCTGCTGGATGTTCATAAATCTATGGGACCAGATGGGATCCATCCCAGGCTGATGAGGGAGCTGGCAGATGAGCTTGTGAAGCTGTTCTTCATCATTTACCAATATTCCTGGCTCACTGGCGAGGTCCCAGATGACTGGAGGTTGGCCAGTGTGACAACCATCCACAAGAAGGGCAGGAAGGAAGATCCAGGACACTACAGGCCTGTCAGCCTGACCTTGGTGCCTGGCAGGGTTATGTCACAGATCATCTTGAGTGTTGTCACGTGGCACCTACAGGATGGCCCAGGGCTCGGATGCAGCCAGCATGGATTTAGGAGGTTGTCTGGTCAACCTGTTCTTTTATGATCAGGTGGCTCACCTGGTGGATGAGGGGAAGGCTGTGGAT
>VYXD01005827.1:194197-220394 GCA_013397195.1 Hylia prasina
TGGAACGCAAGCCCTGTGAGGCAACTGGAGTTGTCTAGCCTGGAAAAAGGAGGCTCAGGGGAGACCTTATCACTCTACAACTGCCTGAAAGGTGATTGTAGCCAGGTGGGAGTTGGCCTCTTCTCCCAGGCAACAAATGACAGAATGAGAGAACACAGGCTTAAACTGTGCCAGGAGAAGTTTAGATTAGACATTAGGAGAAGATTCTTCCCTGAAAGAGTGATTTGGGCACTGGAATGATCTGCCCAGGGAGGAGGTGAAGTCACTGCCCCTGCAGGTGTTTAAAGAAAACTGGACGTGGCACTCAGTGCCATGGTTTAGTTGACGAGGTGGTGTCAGGTCATAGGTTGGACCTGGTGACCTCAGAGGTCTTTTCCAACTTAGTTCATTCTGTAATTCTCCATAAGTATCCTTCTCTTTTCCTGTTGTCATCCCTTTCTCTTTGCCTCTTATCATTTGCCTCTTAGCCTCAGGAATGCTTTTCCTCCCTTGATGTGCCTGTTCTCCCCTTTCCTCACAGATTTCTCTCTCAAGCATTTCCCCTGTCTTGGTCACCCCATCTGACATGATTCATCTCTTGAGTGCACTGTACCTGCTGTGCTCCTGCCTTGCCCCATTCAGATGCTTGCCTGCTCTTGTGGATTTGCCTTACCTCTCTCTCGTGCAGTTGCATTCTCTGGCATACTTGCCCTTTCTCTGATGTTATTTTCTACCTGCCCCTGGTTTCCTGATGTGATTTCCCTCTTGCCTGTGCTTTTAGTCTCTTAGGTGTCTGTTCTTTTTCCTCTTATGCTTTGCACCCCCCTCTCTCTGGTCCCTTCTCCCCCACTAGTGCTTGACAGCACTCTTCCTTTCCCTTCCCTTACCTTCTCTCCCTTCATTGTCCCACATACCTTTCCCTTTCTAACTGGCACACTTATTCATGTCTCCTTCATCCCATCTGCATGTCTCTCTCATGAATCTCATCACTCTGTCTTCTTTCTTAGGCATGCCTTTCCTCACTCTTTCAAGAGTTTTTTCTCTTACTTTCGCTTTGCCTCTCTTGTTTGGCATTCCTCTTGTGCGTTTGCTGTCCTGTATGTTTATTCTTTCTCAGGTGGTTCCCTGTCTCAATGTCTGTTGTTCTAATCTCTTTATCTCGCATCCCTCTCTCTTGCATGCTTCATCCGTCTTTCACACTCTTCTCTCTTTTGATTTTATTTTCCTCTTGCTTCCATTTTTGCCTGTTCTTTTCCTCCGTCCACTTACTGGTATCTGTGATTGCTTTGCCTCTTTCCTTCTTCTTCACTTCTAGCTTTTTTTTCTCACACTTTCCCTTTCACAGGTTTCCCACACCCTTTTCCTCTCTCTGTGCCCTTTACCTATGTGGGGTGCACCTCGTGCCTGTCTCAACAGCCTCCCTCTCACATGCATCCTCCTCACTCTCATGTGTTTTCCCTCTCACATGAATTCTGCCTGTCATGCTTACATTATCTCCCATGTGTGCTTTTCCTTTCTTGCTGTTCTCATTCTCTGGCACTCCCCTCTCTCACATGTATTACTATTCTGCTTTCTGTGTCTTTCTCCCTCTCTTAAATGCTTTGTGTCTCACAAATTACCCTTCCTGTTTGCACTTTCAATGCCACTTGTGCTTTCTGTCTTGTCTAGTGTCATTGTTCCCTCTCTCTTGCTGTCACTATCCCTTTGTCTTGCTCCCTCTCCTTTTCTCTAGCTTCCTCTCTCTCCTTATGCCCTTTCTTATTGTCCTCAGTTCTCCTTACCTCTCTCTTTCTTCAACTCCCACCCTCTCTGTCACTCGCCTCGTCTTTCTCACATGCTTTCCCAGCAGTATATGATTTGCTTCCCTCTCACCTGCCGTGCCTCTCTCTGTCATATGCTTCACCTGAACTTTGCATGGTTTACTGATGTCATGTTCTGTTCACCTTGCACTTTCTCACACCCCTTCCCCGTCTTCACCTCATTCATATTCCTGCTGTCACACACATCTTGCCTCATGCTATCATTCAATTTTATTGTCTGGCATGTGATTTTTGTCTTGGACATGCGCTTTGTGCCTGCTTTCTAATGCTTTGCTTCCCTTTCATGTTTTTTCTTTCCCTTGTGCTTTACTGTTTCCTTTTTTATCTTGTGTCAAGTTTTTCTCTCTCATGAACCTCCTCTCTTGTGCTTTCCCACCTTTCTCACATTTTTCTCTTGGATTTCCCTCTCACTTGTGCTTCCAGTCTCTGGCTTATGCTTTCCCCCTCTAGCTTGCTACCTCCCTCTCTACTGCTCTCTGTCCTTGTCTCACTTGGTGCCCTTCACACTTCCTCTAGCTTTACATTGCTCACAGTATGTTTCCCTCTGTCATATGCTCTTACTGCTGTCCTCAATGTTCATGTCCTCTCTCTTGAGTGTGCATTTTCTCTCTCTTGGATGCACTTTGACCCTTTCTCTTGCTTTCTATCTCTCGCTTGCTTGCCTTCACTCCTTTGTGTGTTGTCTTTCTCTTGCACACCCTTGCTCTCTGTCACTTTGCTCTTCTGCTGCCCTCTTTCATTGTTGTACGAGGGACACAGTTCTCCTCTCCTCTGTTTGTACCTCCTCTCTTACTGTCAATTTCCCATGCTCCTTTCCTCCCTCTCTCTCATGCTGCCCTTTTTGATTTTTATCTCTTTTTGCCTTCCCTTCTCCCTTCTTCTTTCTCTTCTTCATTGTCCTTCCCTCTTGCACATGATTTCCTGTTTTTCTCCATCTTCCCTGCCCTCATCCCTCTATGCTGCTGTCTCACTCTGCTGCCTTGTAGTTTTCTCTCCTGCATGTTTCATGTCACTCACTTGCACTTTAGCCCCAGCACATGCTGTCACTCTTGGTTGTGCTTCTTCTGTGTTTCTCACTCAGTAGCACTCCTCTCCCTGTGTACATACTAGTTTCCTCTCCCTTTGCATTCCTCTCCTCCATAATTTAATTCATCTTGCTGCCCCCTCACTTTCCCTCCAAAAGTCACCCTAACATTCCCTCTCTTGCTTCCTTGCTCTTCGTGCCTCTCATGCACCTTGGCACTCACTGGCATACACAGGTTCTGTCACTCCCACGTGCTCCTTCCCCATCAGTCTGTCTCTCCTGGGATCTTTCCCTCTCCCTTGCACTCCCTTCACCCCTCTCTGGACATCCCTTCCCTCCCACTCACTGTACCTTTGGCTCCCCCTATCAGACATCTTTTCCCCTTTTACCCTCTTTTACTTTTTCACGCACTTCCCTCTATCACTTGCTTGCTTTCTCACACTTGCCTTACAGGGCTTCCCTTTCTACTATGCTTTTCTTGGCTCCTACTTCTCTGCATATGCACTATCCTATTGCAGTCCTGACATTTTTTCCTTTTCTTGTGGGTTGTCTCACACATTTTGTTTCTCTTCTATACTTCATTGTGTTTAATGCTTTCTCTTGACCACATTTAGTTTCAGTTGAATGTTATCCCAGTCACTCTTGCTAGTAGTTTGCTAATTTCATGCTCACTGCCTTTTTCTTATCTGTGCCTTCACTTGCTCTTTCACTTCCCCTCTTCTCCTCTTTTGCTCATGCTTTCTGTCTCTCTTTCATACATTTCTGCTTATTTTTTATACTTTCCTTTTTGTTAATGCTTTCAGTTCCTAGAATACTCTCTCTCATGCCTTTGTTGCATGTGTTTTTCCTTTGGTCTACAGCAGTTTTCCTTGCTTGCCATTGTACACTTTTCTCCCTTGTGTATGCTTTCCTTCCCTCTCTGCCTTACACTCTTATCATTGGTTTCCTCATCTTTCAAGTTTTTACTCCCTTGCATGCATGCTTTCCTTTGTCTCCCTATAGTGTGTCCCCCTTCTTCTGCATGTATTTTTCCTGTCTGGTACACTTTCCCCATCTCACAGTCTTCTGCTTCCTCTCTACTGATTATTCTTACCCTCTCATATTCTTGCTTTTACTTTCCCTCTCTTGGTCACACTTTCCCTGCCTTATGCAGCCATTTTCCTCTCTTCCCTTTGCTGACTTGGAAACTTTCTGTCTCATTTGTGTACTTTCTGTTTTGTCACGTGCTTGTGATCTTCCACATGTGTATTCCTAATAAAAATATCTTCCACATAAATTCCGTCTCATTTTTTCATCCATTTTCCCTTGCCTTTCCCCTCTTGGATGCCTTTTCATTCTTTCTGTTGCACCTTTCCTCTCTCTTGTGCACACACTCTCTCATTTTCTCTCTGGGTTCCCCATATGCTCACACCCACAGACACATTCAGTGTGTGTCCCTGGTATACTTTCACTCCTTTTCCCTGTTGTTTTTCATCTTTCTCTCATACTTTGCATATTTCTCTCATGTGCTTTCTCTTCCTCAGTTTCCTGCTCTATCGTGTGCATTCCCTCTCTGACAGATTCTTCCACTTTCCCATACACACTTTACCTCTCGTTTGCTCAAATGTCCCGTGTCTCTACTATGAGTGTTTATTACTTTTATACTCTCCTGGTCTCTCTCAATCAACATATGGTCCCCTCTTGTGCCTATGATCCCTCTCAAATAGTTTCCTTCTTGATTGAACATCTGTCTCATCCTCTTTCCGTCCCTGTTGCATGCTTTTTCTTCCTTCATATTGTGAAAGGTTTCCTGTCCTCTCTTACATGTTTTACCTCTGTCCTGTACATCTCTTCTTCTCTCAGAGGCTCTTCACACTTTCCAGTAATGTCTTGATTCTTCTTCCCCACTTTCTCTCTTCTAACCACCTTACTGTCATGCAGTGTGCCTTTAATGTGTGAGCATTCCCTTCCTCCCTGGCACACAATACATGTCCTCTCTCGTGCACCATTACTCTATCATTGATATACTTTCCTGCCCTTTCTTCTTATGATTTCTTTCCCTAAGGCACATTTATCCTTTCTCTGTCATGTGCTGTATTACAATTGCTGTCCCATCATGCTTTCCGTTTTTCCTTTGCCTATTTTCCTGCTCTGTCTGCTCTCTCCCCTTTACTTCACATCTTACAAGTCACACATCTCACTTTTTGTCTGCCTTACACTTTAATAGTCACAGTTTCCCTTCTTATCTTACATTCTTCTTCTGTGTCAGACTTGCCCTGTATCCCTTGTACTTTCTGTCTTGTACTCTTTCCCCGTCATGCATGCCCTCTGTAGCTGTCTCTTATGTGTCTGCTTTATAGTTTCTTACAGATTTTGTGTAATTCTGCTCTCTTATGTATTCTTTCCCTTAATTTTGAGCACTTTTCTTGCACATGTGCATGATGTCCCTTTCTCTTAAGTGCACTTTTCCTCTTTTTCCTTCTAGTGCTCCGTCTCTCTTGTGCCTCTTCTTTCTGTCAAGCTCTTTCCCTTTTCTTGCATGTGAGGGCTTTCCTGTCTCCTATGCACATCCTCTTTTGCTTCTATTTCTTACCGCCCTGGGCATTTTTATGTCTCTCTTGTGCAATTTTCCTTCTTTACCTCATGTCATGCCCACTGTCTTACCTGCTCCCTCTTTTTTGTGTCCTTCTCTCTTGTTTGCTCCCTGTCAATCTCTGTCTATGTTTGCACTTTCCCTCTCATTCTTTTTCCCATCTTTCTTGCTCTCTTACCTTTGCTTTTCTTCCCCTCTTCCTGACTCACTTTATTCCTTTCTCACTCTTTCCTATCTGTTTTTTTTTCCTCTCCCAGTCCCCCTCTGGCTTTCTTTGCCCTGCTTCTATTTATGTTTCTTTGGATCTCAGTCAATCTGTCTTACACATACTCCACATACTCCTTTCCAAATCTCTGAAATTCTCATTCTCACTTTCCTTCTTTCCTTTGCATATCTTGTTGTCTTTGCTTGCTCCCTCTGTCATTTCTGTTCCTCTTTTGTCCCCTCTTTTATAATCCCATTTTGCCTTCTCCTTCTCCCTCAGTCTTCTCATCACTCTCACACTCCCTCTACTCAGTCCTTGTCTCCCCCAGTGTCATGCCATCCACAACCATCCATTCTTTTCCTTGCTTCACTCTGTCTTCCTATCTGTCCCTCTCTCCCTTTTCTCTGTGCTCCCTTCTTTCTCAGGTCCTGCTTGCATGTCATCTCCCCCTTCTGCCAACCTTTGCTCATCTAACTTCCCCTCTCTCCCACCAATGCTCTTCTCCCACCCACTCTCTTGCCCAGTTTCTCCTCTTTCCTTATTTCTGCTGCACATGTAGTTTTCTTCATATACATTCTTTCCTCCTTTGTATTTGCCTCTTTTCCGGTTCCTGCCTTCCTTCCTTCCTTCCCTCCCTCTCTCTTTCCTCATACTCAAAGTGCAAATTAACATCTGCAGTCTTCTGAATGTTGTGTACTGTCTGTTTATATTTTCTGTCTCAGAGCCACTACAATTACAGTATCACCAAAACTATGGCATGAAAATCCTTTGCTGATTTGTCTGTCTTCTCAGCTAGGGTCCAAAGAAGAAGAGGGCCTACAGCTACTACATCAAGGTATCTTCATCAAAAATCAGATTGGTCTTGCAATTAATTACTTCCTAAGATGAAACCATTTCTGATGACTGTTTCTACACTTAATGGTATTAACAGTGTATCATGCTTTGCAGACATCTTAGGGTATCGGTTTGCAGGTCATGCTGTAATCCTTTTTGTTTTCCAGAGAAAGTAGGGGGGGCTCTACAGTCTTTATCCTAATGCTGAGTATTGTTCTTAAAAGTAATTCGCACAAAGCTGAATTACTAACACTCCTATAAATTTGCCAAAGTAAAAAGTACTCTTACTTGGACTTAGTAAGAGTATCCCTTTGTAATCCCAGAAGACATCTCCTTGCATCACAAGGAATAAAGAGTCTCTGAAGATGAATATGCTGTGCATTGTGCTAGAAAAAGCTGTGAAAAAAATTGGGAGCTATATTCTGATACAATGCATGAAGTATACACAGTGCACTAAAGAAATTATCCCATCCCCCTTTTCTCTTCAGTACTTTGCATATTCCTTCCTCTTTATTCTGAAACAGATTGGAGCATAGTACCAACTTTGTTTCCTCTCTTGAATTAGCAAGAGCTGCATGATGCTGTTGGACTCTGAGTGGTATATGCTGCTGCTCAAGCAGAAGCAGAGTCATTCAGAAGAACTCTGCTGGAAAGAAAGAGTCATATTTGTAGACCTTTGCTTACATACGTCTTTGTTGTAGCAATGTTCCCAGATGTAACCTGTACTTTTGCTGGTATGGGCCTAGTCCTACCATTCTTACAAGTTTTTTCATTTTTCACCATTAGTTTTCTGTTCTTCTTTTTTCCATGGCCAGCATAACTGCTTGGTTCTGATAGCTGTGGATAGGACTGTACATGATATACTGTCTTTCTGTGTTGAGGATTTTTCTATCTTCTTTTCTCACACCTTTTCTTGAAGTTAACAAATTCTTTTTGAATGTGTGTGTTACTGGGATGGCAGGAGTAATTTGAGGAGAGTGCTGTTATCTTATTTAAGTCACAAGTTTAAAAATAGTTACTGTAGTGGAAAAATACAAGAAAAAATTAACTCTGCCCTCAATGGAGAAGGAAGGAAGAGAGCATTGCTTCACTGAACCACAGAACACCCCAGGTTGGAGATGCCCTTAAAAGATTGTCTGGTTCAACCTTTTCTGGGAAGAAGAGCCATCCAGCATGCTGTCCAGTCCTGTTTTGAAAATCCACAGTGATGGGGACTCTACCAGATCCCTGGATACTCTACCAATCCATGGATACAAGATTGTATCCCTGATTGATTGTTCTCACTATAGAACATGTCTTTCTTGTACTGAGATGAAACCTCTCCCAGCGCAACTTGTACCTGTTGCCGTATATTTTCTCCATTTACCACCTGGTGAGGAGAGCACCTCCATCCTTTGTTGCCATCTTTAAGTAATTAAGTACATGAATGCTGTGATGAAGTCTCCCTGAGCCTTCTCCATGAAGAGGACTTAACTCTTACTCTCTTGTGTTGTAGAGCTCTTTCATCCTCTCCAGTCCTTCTTTACAGCCCCCCCAGCCTGTCCATGTCTTTTTGGAAGGGTAGGGGACCAGAACTGAACATAGTACTATAGGTACAGCTTGCCAATCAGTCCATAGTGTTGGGCTAATCACATCTCTCGCTGCTAGTAGTGCCCCTGAGGTTGCAGCCCAGGACATGATTTACCTGTTGCTGCAGCAGTGCTCTGCTGACTCATGTTTAGCTTGTTGTCCCCCAGTACCCCCAGGTCCTTTTCAGTAACACTGTTCCCAGGCACATGCATCCTAGCCCATAAGCTGGGTGCTGAATTTTGCTCTTGTCTTTGTTAAACTTCATACGGGTCTTGGTAACCTGACCAGATCCCTCTGTAAGACAGCTCTTCTCAAGTGTCCACCTCGACACCCAGTTTAGTGCCAACAGCACATTAGTGCTGGTGCTTTCAATCCTACCAGCTAGACTATTCATGAAAGCATTTATTGAGCAGATGGGGGCTCAGTAACTTTCACTGTGGGACCCTACTTGTGACTGGCTGCCACTGAGTAAAAAACACAGGTCACCACCTATTCTGGCCTTACTGGCCAGTTTCTTATGCATACTTAAATAAATAGAAAGGCCTTGTGTCACTGTTGATGTGTCTTGTTATAGTGGTATATTTTAACCTGTTAAATTTGAATTAACTTGAATAACAGTTTGTGTTAAATTTCTTCAGATCCCATCTGTCAATAACAATTGTCGGATGCAATTTTTCTTTACACCTTTAGCTAAGATCATGAGGAATAACTGTTTGTTTACAGAGATGGGCAGGAAAGCCTGCAGATGCACTTTAACAGAAAATCAAGCTATAAATTACCTTGTTGTAGTGAGCAGTCTGTGGCGAGCGCTGATCCAGGACGGTCGGGACAGATGGAGACGAGCGATCTCTAGAGCCCGGTCTTAGGATATAGGGTTTGTTGTGGGGGCCCTGCTCGGAGATGCCAGCCACAACTCCAAAGCAGGCCCCAAGGAATGGGGGCAAGAAGAGAGAGCAAGAGGGGTTCGAGAGAGTAGGGAGAAGGGGAGGACAAAAACAAAGGAAAAGATGCATTAGAAAAAGGAAAGGATGGCAAAGAGATGGCAAAGATGGCACCGTCTTCTCCGGTACCCCTTATCAAGGGGGCTTGAAAGTGGGTGGGGGAAAGGACTTTGGACCAATGGGATTACAAATACATCGTACTTCAGGGAAAGGTTACAAGTGTGAGATAAACTACATTTTTGAGGAATGAAACAGAACATCTGATCTGACCCTTTGCTTTGTCTGTGGGACAGAAAAGGGAGTTATTTCCACCAGCTGCACCACTGCCCACCAGTTATTCAGCAACCAAGGTCTGTCATCTCAAACCTCGTTTTCTTCTCAATCTGGCTGGCATTCTCTGCACTTTCCACATCCCCCACTAAACAGTCATACCTATAGGGCCTTCTTATTTCATCTTCCCCAACACCTTGTTATTCCTTGCATGTATGACACCAATGTAAAATGCTTCGGGTTTTTTTCCTACTGGAAACCTTACGAAGTGTTCAGTGAATTTTGGAAGAATAGTCACAAAAAATTGATCGATGCTGGGCTTTGAAATATTTAGGATTTGTATTTTGCTTGTTAGGATGGTTTGGTTATACCTTGCTGCATTAAAATATGGGCCAATGTCAACAGGAATAGGCTGGTTTGGTTTTGAGTTTGTTTTTTTTTTTGGTTTTGTTTTGGTTTTCTGGTTTCTTTGGGTGTTGTTTTTTTTTTTTTTTTTTTTTTTTTTTTTTTTTTTTTTTTTTTTTTTTTTTTTTTTTTTTTTTTTTTTTTNTTTTTGTTTTTGTTTTTGTTTTGTTTTGTTTTGTTTTTGTGTTGTTGTTGTTGTTGTTGTTGTTGTTATTTTGCTGACATGAAGCTCCCAGCGCAACTGATTATGCCAGCAGTGAGAACAAGAAAAAACATTGATACAATTATTTTTTTCATATTCTTGATGCTGAAATGAATTGAAGTTTCAAGTGGTAATAAATGAAGACAATTGAAGTTTTGAGTCCTAATAGCTTTTTGCAGCTAAGTCTTTGTGGGAGCCTGCTGAACCCTTTACTACAGGCCACATGTGCTACAGTCCTCTGTAATTTATTGCCACAGACACGACATTGCTGGGGTAGGTGTACCTTCTCTGCCTTTCTTACTGGGAAAGAGAATGCAGAGGGCAGAGAAAAATCAGTAATCTCCAAGTTCCATAATTTCCATGGCAGCAGAGTACACCCTACAGCCCTTTTATCTTGCTGGCAACCACCATTTTTGACATCTATCCATTGAGAGGGTGTGATGACAAAAACTGTGACTTCATAGCATTAAAAATGTTATTCTGATTGGTAGTTTCTAACGGAGTTAATAATGTAAATTTGCAGAGGACTCTTGGTTCCCTTGAAACTGCTAAAAATATGAAGTGCTTTTCCATGACAATGCAGGATTGTGTTCTATAATCTAAAATAGTATTGTAGAATTATACTAAGTGAGAGTGGGACATGTGGGAGAGATGTAGCAAATTTGTTCTTGCTGCTGAACTGGTTGGTACTTGCTTAGATCAGAGAAGTTTCTTACACATTGCAGATACTCTTAAGATGTTGGAGACATTTGGAGTGCTACACAGTGTGCTTCTGAGTGCAACCCTTCATTAGTATATATGGGGCAGATGAGCAAAATGCCAAGTATTTTTCAGAGGGCACTAAACAGGGAGATCTTTGAAACTGCAGAATGCCTTGAAAGAGAGTGCCACTTAATACTACAGAAGATGTTAATACAGTAAAAATTGCCTTCAAATAGGCAAATTCAGTATCTCTAGTAGGAGATAGCTTGGGCAGTGATACTCGGCTAGAAAAGGAGGGATGGAAGGGCAGAAATGCTGGAGGGTAACTTGTGCTGAAAGGATTCAGCACATTCATACTGAAACCCTCAGAACAAACCTCCTCCTCAAACCCTAGAAAAGTGACAATACCAGGGTATTCCACCTTCATATGCTTGAATATTTCTAAACTGTTTATATGATATGATGTGTTGGAAAAAGGGTTGGAATACTGTAAACACTGTAAAGTGTATTTTAAAATTCCTTGTGGATGCATTTGTAGGGCTGTCTATGTTAATTTTTTGCTTGATTTTTAAGCTATAAAACTTGTTCCCACCGGCTGCCAAGTATTCTATATAACTAGGAGATGTTTTCACANGTTGATGAAACATCTACAATTAGGGTTTAGGTATCCAAAGAAGTAGTAAACCCATTATTATAGCAGTTTCTTGGACATATTTTACTAATTATTAAATATTTTTCATTAAAAGAGACAATTTTGGCTGAAAGCCGATATATTCTCCAGACCATACTTAATGTTTGCATTCTAATTACATCATGTTTAATGATTTGAATCTGTAGTGTTCTTTGCTTCAGAACTGTCCAAAAATGTTGTTTTATCCTGGATCTCACATGAAGTTTGGATATGCTTTGTCATCTGTAACACATATGGATTTCTGTTTCAAGTCCCTGTAAGCTGACTTCCAGATGAGCTGTATATTAGAAGCTGAGCATTCCTTTTTGTTACTACTGCATTGTGCAGAGGCCTTAATAGAGGGCTGGTTTTGTCAGAACACCTAAGTAGTGTGTGCAGTTTATATCTGTCTGTGTTCTTCTCCTTTAAATAATGAAAGGTATGAATTGCTGAGGAGACCATTCAGTGTGCACTAGTTATAGATTGATACTTTAGATGCATCCTGTAGTCTTCCATTATTCTAATAGAAACAGCACTGAAAATTTGCAAGGTTATTCATTACTGGCTGGTCCAGATCATAAACATGAAGATACATGAGTGGCATCCCACAGCCAGCTTTCTCTGTTATCCTGGTGAATTCATTTGGAGTAACTCAGAATCTGGCTGAACTAGCTGGATTGTCATGGTCATGTTATCAGTAGCTGCCTGATCCCTGGATGTTGCCTTCCTTGTGGCCTGGAGGTGCTGTGGGCACTGTGTCTGTAGAACGAGAAGTAGCACACAAAAGCATTACTGTTAGCTATGCAAATTTTGTCCCTGGCCTAAGTAAGAGGAAAGAAGTGCTTGAAGAGCTAAGTTGTTGCCTTAGGATAAGGCCAAGTAGGTCTGACTTCTTGTGCTCAATCATTCCAGTGCTGTCCACAGCAGTGCACGTGTGAATGCTTTCACCAGCTCCGAGATAAACCCAAATGTTCTGCTGTTAAACTAACAGTTTAACTCTGTGTATACAGAGTGCTTTTGCTGCCTTCTCTAAATTGCACCACTGCATTATACAGTGAAACTGTCCAAGCTTTCCTTCTGAACGTAGGTATCTATGTTGTCTTGAGAGGTTAGGTGAGCGCTGAGAGCTTTTGTAAGTAGGGCTATCCTATAAGTAGAAAACAGGTAGCTATTTTAATGGTACCAGAATACAGAAAGAATTGTATCATTGACCTGGGGATTCATCTGTATGGTGTATTATGTGCATTTTTTAACTCTAGAAAATGTTTTCAAAAATGCCTGTTTGTCTGATTGAAAAGTCATTTCCTCTGTCTATTCAGTGCTCATCTGACTATTAAAAATACTAATTTTCCTGCAAATACTGTTTTAACTTATATCAGCATGAAAACAACTTAAGACTGAGCGAACTGTATTTTGTTTAACTCTTTTCAGCAAAATCAGTCATTAAACATAAAGATGGTTATTTTCACAAACTTACTGAAGACTAAGATAGTTAAGCAGAAGTAGGGGAGCAGTCTAGTTCACTCCCAAGTCTCAGTTTCCGTGGCCAAGCAGCAAGGGAAATAGTTTTCTGTGAACTGAATGTATATTTTTCAGTCATTCGTGCCTGCTGTTCTTCATTTTAAAACTCTGCTTTCATGACCTGTTCTTCCTTCTACTGAAAGCCTGGGGAATTTAGATCTTGACTTCTCTGGAAAACAGGGCTGCATCCTAGTTATTTTTATTTAAAGAATAAGAAGGTTAATGGTTTATGTAAAATACTGCATTCTGTAGCTTACTTAGTCATAAGTGGCTAATTAACATCTTGCAGGAGTTCTAGCCATGTTAAATTTTTATTACTTGGAACAAGATTAGAATTAAGAACTGGGAGGAGCAGAACAGATTCTCAGATCAGGATTTTCCTGTAAAACATTTCCACTCTCTGCCAGTGTGTTCTCTTGGGAACTGATGATGTAAGATATTTTGATGGGGAGAGGAAAATGCTCACTTACTATTCCAGTGAAATAGTTTTTTCCTTCCTTTTGTCGGAAGGGGTAAACATCTGAATTTAGTGTGAATTAATCTCTGCAGATGTATTTTGGGGAAATTGGACAGGGGCCAACCCAGCATCATTGCTTTGCGTTGTTGCCTCAGGAGAGGGGCGACAATCAAAGTGCAGAAGACCTTTTCATTTCCATTTTCATTTGACTCTTGTCACCCACCAAAATACATCAATGTGGCAAATTTGGACCATGTAGGTTACATGAGGAGGACATTTCTTGGGATGCAGTGGACCCAGCTGAGCTAAGCAGCTGCAACAGGAGTGCAAGGTATCATTTCTGTGAGCCTAAGAATATGGTATTCCTTGGATAATGTTATGTTAGCTTTGCGAAGTTTTCCAGCAACACAATTTTTATGTTGTTTTGCACAGTGTTGCTGGCTATGGGCAGCAGTGTATTCTTGACAAGTTTTATGCTCTTGACAAAAGGGGTGCAGACGCAGTCTGATTGTCTGTTTAACAGGTTAGGAATCTTTGTGAGGAGTGCTGTAGTTCTCTCTTCCTCTTACTATTCAGGTTCTGTGGAATGGCACTGTAAGGCCACCAGGAAACAAAGCTGTCTCGAAACTGCTTAATGGAAACTTTGACAATTAGAATAAAATACATTAAAGCACAGAACAATCTAAGTGTGAAGTGAACTGCTGGGCACCTTTATTGCAATGATGGTTGCTATGGTTACACCTGACATACACATTATGGGATATATGAAGATGACAAGAACAAATTTTATTGGTTCATCATTGCATTAACAGTCAGTTAATCTAACACAAAGTGGAGATCTCTGAATACTCCTTGTGTTGTGAAATAATGCTAGAGGGGAGGAACTCCAATGTCTTTTCCCAGTTTGCCTGAGAATGAACTCCTCTGTTTTTGTCACCAGGAATTCTGCAGCAGTGGGTCATGGCTGTTTCTGCTACGCTCTAATGCGTTCAATTCCAGTTGCCATCTATGTTGTGTTGGTAACAGGTCTGCGGTACCACCTGTTCATATGGAGTGTCTTCTCACCAAAGCTACTGTATGAGGGAGTGCATGTGTTCATCACAGCTGCTGTCTGCCTGTTCTTCACAGCAATGGATCAGAACCACTCTTACAAAGTGCAAGACTGAAAATAAGTGTGTGGTATGTGGTTCTGCATTGCAGTGTCCAGTGTGCCGCTGGAATGGAAGAAGGAAAATACCAACTTTAAATTATTGTGCAGATTTTGAAGAGAAAATTGTTAAAAAGAGTTGTTTATTTTAGTCAAGATCAGTCTTGTTTTAAAACTGAGTTTGCTTTAAAAATGTTGAATTGAAATGAACTTTTTTCATGGATACCTGTTGTTCTATAGCTGTGTTATAACACTTTCCAATAAACAGAATGGTGATATTACATGTTTTGAATTTAAAAATGTACATCTTAATATAAATACAGACCAGTGCCTTGTGGGCACAGAAAAAATCTTGTGTGCGTATAATTTTTTACCTTCTTAGACTACAGAATCCTAAAAATATGCAGGATTTCTAGGTGCTGTTCACAAGATCCTAAATCCATTAGCCACAGGTGGGTTTTGTGTTTGTTTTCTTTCTAGCAGATGCATTGAAATTATTATTAATTTTTTGTTGTACAAACATTTTAGGTAAGAGATTTTGTTTGTTTTGCATAGGCAACAAGCATTTCTGTTTAAAAGCAGCATTTTTTTTTGTAAGATGAGTTCCATCGTTACATGTAATGGATTTTGATCTGCGCTTCAGACGCTGAATAAGAAACACTTATTGTCAAACAAAGTAATGAATCTTCTATGGAGTCCATTCCCTGCTAAAATGTTTCTTCTTATCCATGTATAAATGATAAATCAGGTTGGTGCAGCCATGCTGAACATTTGATCATGTTTTCCACACATGGCTAGAGAGTTGTGAGCAGTGAACAGGAAAACAGTTTAATGGATTAAGTTACCAGCAGAATAAAAGTTGTAAAAGATGTTTTTGCAGTTTGCATCACCACCCCTCTAGTGACCTGTCTAGCCATCTCACTTGAATGTGCTGTAATTAATTTATAACAATGTTGTTTTCCTTGCTTCTGTCAAGAAGATACATATTAATGACTATACTGACTATCAGTATTCATGTGAAGTCTTTTTGCCTCTTGGTTTTGTCCATGTTTGTCCATGTTAGTGGTTAATATGAGTTAGTCTAAATATGCTTGAGTATATCAGAGGAGAAGCATATAGAGACCTTTTAACTTTTGTTACAAATATGGAAAAAGAAATACAGTAAAAGAAAGCTTTCAAGACTGATATAGCTGACAGCACAGTTGTTAAAATCACTGACATACTTTTT
Organism: Hylia prasina; assembly: GCA_013397195.1. Taxonomy (NCBI): domain Eukaryota; kingdom Metazoa; phylum Chordata; class Aves; order Passeriformes; family Sylviidae; genus Hylia; species Hylia prasina. Next base: position 209,744 of record VYXD01005827.1, read on the forward strand.
GTCTCATTTTACAGATAATGCAGATCTCAAAATGTAGGCCTTTAGTTTTTGTACATTAATAATAAGCCATCTTGATGACTAATAATGAAGTATTTTTTCAGCTATAAAAACCCTAAAATTTTCAATACACTGGCAACATATTGCTCTTTACCTGGAGGAAAGAGTACTGGATCTTGATGTCATTTACTGTGACCTGCTGGAAGATTGAAAATGAAATACTTCTAATAAATAATTTTTTACTGCCAACTATGCTTATTTAAAACAGTTTGTATTTGTGAACATACATGTACTGTTTTCACAGTTTTCAATATTTTTTTGGTTACCTGCTGGCTAGCAGCCATGTCAGCATTATCAACATATTCTCTGTTTACTTACGTTGTTAATTTGTAAGCAGTCCTCCCTAAAATTCATAGAGAGTATGTTTATAAGACATTTGAGTCAGAGAGAAAGGGTGCTAATAAAGAGATGGAAGGTATAGAGCAGAAGTTGCTTGTGGTGTACAGAATCCTAAACCAATGTGGGATGACATTTACAAGGTCTTTTATTCCTTCCTTCCGACTTGTAGGTTTTTTTGGTTGGTTGATTGGTTGGTTTTGTGTGTTTATTTTTTCTAGTATGTCTCTTTTATCAAATAGTGGAATCTAAACGATTGTGTGTGTATTAAGATTGCATTCTTTCAGATTACTTAGTTAAATGATCAGTGTCCCCCTTCTCCTCTGAAGTTGAAAGATGTCCAGATTGCATCCAGGATTAAATGGCTTGGGAAAGCTGTTACTCAGGTCTTCAAGACCAGGAAAGGAAAGGAAGAAGGAGAATAGACTGCATCTCTGTCTCAAGTCACCTCATGAGTTTGCATGATATGAGAAAGAAACATGGTGCTTTCAGCTTCAGAATTGACATTTTTATTCTTCAGCCTTTCCCTTTGGGTGTAGGCAAATGAAATAATGCTGCATGAGCTTCTGGGCTCTAGCAATGCAAATCTTAGGCACTGAATGAATGAATTAGTTCTTGCTGCAGGCAACCAGACTTTAACTGGGGGATTATGTTATAATAATTTTACTTTAAATCAACATAAAATTTTGGCATTTGATCTGAATGTACAGAAAAAGCAAATTCATGAACACAAACTCTTATCTCACTAGTTAGTTGTTCCACCTCACTTTTTGTCATGTTCAGCATGTTTCAAACCCTCAGAGACGTGACATGGGAAGCAGGAATACTACTGGGAATGTTTTTTGCTGTTCTGAGCATACCAGTTTCTTCTGTCCAAGTCACCTGTAGTCCTTGTTCCAGTGTGGGATCAGCCTGGGCTTCCTCAGTAGTGCCTTGTGCACAGGCACAGGCTCCTCCTTAAATAGCTTCTGAGGTTTTGCCATGTTAAATATTTCTGCTCAGCACCTTCAGTGCTGGTCGGACAGTGCAACCAATTACTGTGGTCTGCAGCTTGCTCTGCTAGATTTCACTGGATCAGCACAGTCAGCACGACTCAAAGCTTGTAACTGATGTCGAGTATGGTCCCGCAGATTCACAGTGGTGAAGCTTGAGCTTCATTCTTGTAAATGAATTCAGGTTTAAGAAAAATATATTAAATCTATTAATATTTCAGGTACTATATGTCTGTATTTCTGCTCTCTAGGAAAAGAAGCCTCCATGTTCCTTGCCAACAAAAAATCCGCAGCATGAACCCCAGCCTTTGCAGCAGGCAGAGTATGTGGGGTAGGCCATTGTTCCTCCACGGGTCAGGACAGTTTCTGGAATCCCTCACATCAGGCAACTAAACAAGAATTAGCTCCACAATTGCACAGTTGCAGGAGGAGGGGCCACAGTTGCAAGTTATCATGAAGGGCTTCCTCTGAAAAAACCAAGGTTTTCCTGAGTGCTTCACCAGCAGAAAGGGGAAAAAAGCTGTGATCTCACTGGTCAGTGGGGCAGGAGAAGGAGGTGGCTGATGTCATTATAGGCCTCCCACTCTCCTAACTATGAAAGGCTGTGATCAGGGGATGTTTGTGAGGCTGGCATTGCACCATCTAACAGAAGCATGGAAAGTCTAGGAAATAGCCTCTCTTCAATCCACAGGCAGGTTATATAGAGGGAAGCTCTTTGCCAAGAGGTAGATGGAGGGGAAATTACTGAGAGGGAGTTTGCAGGACAGTTTGTGCCTGGTGCATTGGTTCTTGATTTCTTCTCTTAAGAGTTGACAGACTTGGTGGAGAAGGGAAGAGCACTAGATGTTGGACAACTTAAGCAAGCCCTTCAGCAGGGTGTACTTGGCAGCCCACACATTAAGCTAATAGATGAGTGGGCTTGAAGGTGGACTAGATCTGTGGGCTCTGACTTCAGTGGTCTGAGTCACCCCATCTCAGCCTTGGTTGGCAGAGAAGTGACGTAATAGTAGGGCAAGGCACTTTAGGATCATTCTTAAACTGGATGAGGGGAGAGACCAGAGCAGATCTGGAAATAGTACCAAGTGGGGAGAGTGGTGTATATGCTGAAGGAGAAGAGCACCCTTTGGAGGGGGCATGGCACACTGAAGAAATGGGCTGCTGACAACCTGCAGTACAGCCTGGGCACGTGCCCCTGGCTGGTAATGGTTCAGGATGGTGCCCATGGGCTGCTGAGCAGCCCTGACAGCCTGATCCTGTTCCCCAGCTCATCAGTGTTCAAGGACCAAACACGCACACACATGTCTGCATGGGCAGTTTATCCAGTACTGGGCCTAGATCCCAGTGGCTCTGCTGCTGTCACCCAGGCAAGGAAACCCTGGAGATTTCAGCTTCTGTTGCTGGTATCCAGACCTCTTCTCTTAAAAGTGAGTCCATCTCGAAGTTCACTGCTGTTCACACGTCTGTCAAGAGTAGAGGATGCACAGAGAAGAAGTAGGATTTAATGTGAGGATGGGGCACTCAGCAATGATGAAGTGAAGGACTCACAGGGAAATACACACACTTGAGGCCTATTTATACAGAGTCAGCACTTTTTCCTCTGCTTTCCCATGTTTATTCCTTTCTGAGCCATTTTGGTCAGTCCTTTTCCCATTGTTTTGTCTCTTCCCTAAGCGTTGCATGTTCCCTCAATCCCTGTAAACTATGCCATAAGTTTTACTGAATCCTGAAATATTTTTCCCCATGGATCCCATGAGTCCTATGCTCCTCCACACAGTAAATTCCTTGAGTCTGCAAGGTTTTGGGGAGGAGATGTTTCCTTTTTGACTAATCCTGGTGTGCTTCTCACCAGGGATAATTGTCGTCTAAATAAATTACTGTAAATTGCTGATTGAGAAATTAGGTTGACTGAGATCCTCAGCAAGTCCTTGCCCATCAGACCTGTATGCAGTCATGAACAGTCTGTTATCACCTAAGTTCACAGTGATTTGTGCCTTCTTTCGTCGTGGGGATGAGGATGCATCAGAGATCTTTTGGCTGCAGTCAGCTCCAAGGAGGAGCATGGAGGCATGGAGGTGAATTCTTCTCAGAAGGGCACAGGGAGAGCCTCAAAGGCAACACACACAAATTGCAGTACAGGACATTTTCAGGGAGTCAAGGGACTCTTTTCTTACCTGTGTGTTCACTGTGGGAATGAGGCCCATGTCTCCATCCTGGGAGATCTTACTTCCTGGAGTCAAAAAGCTTTGTAATTGGTTTCATACAAAAAAGAGTTAAATAAACAAACAAAAAACCCACCCAAACCAAAACAACAAAAAAGANTTGAAAATAGTTGTTAATTTTTGTTTTATTTTCTGTAGCCATGCATTTACACCCTAGTTGCAATGTCACCCCTTCAGTGCCTCTGTAGCTTGAGTATTCCCAGGCTTGATTGCAAAAGGTGTCCTATTCTGCCATTGCCTCTGTTACAATTTGGAAGGTTCCCTAAAACATTTACCTTGCTTATCAGGCCTGAAGTGAAACTTGTGGCCTGGCTGTGATTTCTGCAGGTCTTTCTTTCTGAAGTTGTTTTTTCTGTTTTCAGATTGAGAAATAGGCCTGTGGACATAATTCCTTTTGTTTTGCCTGATGGGGGACAGAGGATCATCCCAAAGGACTTGTTACCTATCTTTCAACATTTGATGAAAAGCTTGTGTTGCCATGAGGAACAGCCTCCTTCAGCTGTCTCTCTCACTCAGGATAGTACTGTTGTCCTCCTCACTTGCAGGGTACTGAGTATGTTTTCAGTGTGATACAGTGGTTAAGGTGCAACTCAGTGAAATGTTCAATCAGTTGCTCAAAGCGCCACTGTTTTGATGCCAGCCACTAGAAATGGGCCTTAAGCATTGTACTTAATCTCAAGATGAACCATACATGGCAAATCTTTAATCACCTATGCCTTTTTTAGACCTCTGACATTACCACTGCAGTGTGTTGTATTTGCTGATGTCTGCTGCAAAGACTGCTGGTGATGCAGAACCTGACACAGTCCTTACTCACACAGCAAATATGCACCCAGTACTGCATGTTGGTGTATTACCAGCAGGAAGACATGAGGTCCCAAACACTCAGAGGACCCTGCAGATGTTGCCCTGAGAGCTGGTTCTGTCTGTCAAGATAGGAAGACTTTTCCTAATAGAAAAAAAAAAACCCTGAAAAGCTGCTGTCTTTGGAGGCTGAAGGAGTTCCCAAAATAGTCCTTCTTGGTCTTAAGCTTTTGCTGACCTGTAAAGGCTCTTTGTATGAGGTGGTCCGCTGAGAAAGCTGTCTCTGATCACAGGGACAGCACTAGAGAGCAGTGTAGCTTGCTGATTTGGCACAAGTGGGTTTGTATTGTGGGTGACTTTTTGTTTTGAATAAATGTTTAAGAGTCTAACATGACTGGAGTCAACACCCCAGAGTAGTGAGTGGCTTAGGAGTGGGTGAACAGCTTCTTAGATTCTGGTTGCACATGAATTTAGCCTGCACATCAGTGGTCAGGACTTTCGGTAGTGGCACTGGAAGCCTAGTTCCTCCACAAAAGCCATGCTGGAGGTGCCTTGTCAGTGGAGTAAGGTCCCTGGACCTTCCCTTTTACACAAGGCAGCTGCTGAGAAAAGACAGAGGCCTGTTAGAGAGGATTTTCACAGCTGGAGATGCAGTTATGATTGGAGCTTTGTTTACCACAGCTCTGAAAAAGACATGCTTCCGGGAGCGTGAACACATCCTTTCTGCTCTGTGTAGGCAGCAAGTCTCCAACATTGCCTGTTTAATGTTGCTCAACACTGTATCACATCACATGAGTAGTGGCTTCCCTCCTGCTTTGCCATAAGCATTCAGGAGATCCATGTGGAGATCCATCATGGGAGGGAAACGGGTGGCACTGCCTCAGGGACCCCAACACAGTACAGGACTTGGTGTTGTCACTTGCACTGAGGGGCCTGCATGTGATAAATCCTTTGGTGAACAACAGCATGGCGCACAGTCTGATGTGTGAAGCGTGTGAAAGATTAATATAAGGAGAGCCACTCCCAGCTGTGTGTGGTTAGAAGCTCCATGCCTGGCAGGTCTGGGTGCACAGAGGGCAGCCTGGGGAACCCCCATGAGGGCACTTGGGCTCCTTCCTGAGAATCATTCCGAGATGATTCCCTGAAGGGATGTGAAGAACACTTAGGGGAAAGTAGAGCTATGGTAAAGGATGTCCAGGATGAAACAAAATGGTAGTTATTGAGAGCAATGTTGTTTTAATTCTTCTGTTGTGGGGTACTTTTTGCAGGGTGGGCTGTGCTGTCAATGCCATCTGCCTTTTCAACAGGTGTAGCATTTCTGAGCAAGCCAAAATGAATAAGTTTTATGAAAATCCCAGAATTTAAAAAAAGGAAACACCAACCAAGCAAAAATCCCCAAACCAAACCTCAACTAGAAAAACCCAATCACAATAAACAAGACAGCAGTCTGACTGGAACCAATAGTTCAGCTACATATAAATTCACAACAGCTAACTTCCAATAGGCTTTAATTTCGACATCCTACTCAGAAAATTTTGCTGGTGAAGAGAAGGAGGAACAGAAGGAAACAAAATGTATATTACCTTATTTGTACTGCTGACCCATTTGAATCAAACCTGGAGCAAAACAGAGGTCACAGGATATTCTGAGTTCCCATATCTCTTGGCTAACTATCCACCATGTCTCACGTACAAAGTTCCCACGGCAGGCCTCTGTTGCTACCTTGACTTCAGCAACGCTTTTTATACCACCTCCCATAACATTGTCATAGGTAAGCTCATGAAATGTGGGTTAGGTGAAGGCAGAGTGAGCTGGATCTGAAATGGCAGAGCTCAGAGGGTTGTGACCAGCACAGTAGAATCCAATTGGAGGCCTGTAGTGGTGTCATTACCCAGGGATCAATACCGGGTCCACTCTTACTCAACTGGTTTATCAACAACTCGGATGAAGGGACAACATGAACCCTAGACCAGTTTGCAGATGATACAAAATTGGGGGGAGTGGCTGACACACCTGGGGGCTTTGCTGCCGCTCAGAGGGACCTTGAGAGGCTGGAGAGTTGGGCAGAGAGAAATCGGATGGGTTTCAACAAGGACAAGTTTAGAGTCCTGCACCTGGGGAGGAACAGCCCCAGGCACCAGCACAGGCTGGGGGTGACCTGTGGAAAGCAGCTCTGTGGAGAAGAACCTGGGGGTCCTGGTGGGCCACGAGCTGTCCATGAGCCAGCAGTGCCCTTGCAGCCAGGAGGGCCGGTGGGATCCTGGGGGGCATCAGGAAGAGTGTGGCCAGCAGGCCAAGGGAGGTGATTGTCCCCCTCTACCCCACTCTGGTGAGGCACATCTGGAGTGCTGTGTCCAGGTCTGGGCTCCTCAGTACAAGGGAGACAAGGAACTACTGGGGAGGGTCCAGTGGAGAGTCACGAAGATGATGAGGGGTCTGGAGCATCTCTCTTATGGGAAGACAGAAAGAGAAACTGTGACAGCTGGGCCTGTTTATGCTGGAGAAGACTGGGAGGGGATCTCATCAATGCATACAAATACCTCCAAGGCAGGTGCCCATAGGATGGTGCCAGCCTCTTCTCAGCAGTGCCAGCAACAGAACACAGGTTAATGGCCATAACCATAACACAAGAAATTCCACTGCAACACAAGTAGAAATTTCTTTACTTTGAGGGTGACAGACCACTGCAACAGGCTGCCCAGGGAGGTCTTGGAGTCTCCCACTCTGGAGACATTCAAAACTGACCTGGACGTGTTCCTGTGACACCTGCTCAGGGTGACACTGGTTTGGCAGGGAGCTGAACTGGATGATCTTCTGAGGTCTCTTCCAACCCTAAAAATTCTGTGATTCTGTAAAGACTGGGCAGTCAGGAATTAGCGAGTGTCCATTCCATATAACAGCAGCCTGACCAGTCCATGCACACGGGTTTTGGGCAAAGAACAGGTGTTGAAACTTGGCTTTGCTAGTTCCCCTGTTCCTGGAACAACCTTATTTAAATGCAAAGTGAAGAAGCTCCTACAAGTTCGTTCTTACTCACTATAAAGATAGTCATCTGACAAATGTGCCTCAGTACCAGAATTTTACTGGGTTTTTGATGAAAGCTCTTATCTACAACCATGGTCAACACCTGCAACTCTGCCTTAGCATCCTTGTGGTGGAGTCTGGACAGCTGCTGCCTGTTTTGATTCCTGAGTACAAGTGCAGGATAGAAATGAGTCATGCTTTCCATCTTTCCTCCACACTGCTGCATCTGTCAGGGTCTGTGATACTGTCTGCACTGGATTCCCATCTCAGCTGAAAGGGAGCCAGGAGTGCCACACAGCCTGCCTGAAACTTGGACAGTGAATTGGGAATGAACACTTTTTCCTCTTCACTGAATGCTGTAGGGACAGGGCTGGGGGCTGTCTGCCACACGAAGGGACACAAAACTCTCCTAGCTCACAGATCAGCAGAGACAGACAGATAAAGGTCTGACTTTCCTTCTGCATTTTGTGCATAACTTGTGTAGAGACTGCTTGCTTGCCCTAGGGTGAATTTTGCAGAGCAAACATCATGATACCAAAAATATACCACGTGCTATATACCACAGTTAGCAAACAGGTATAGACAAACAAGATATTTAAAGCCTGAAACTCACATGATAAAATACTAGATGATTAGCAAAGTAATTTTACTTCACTTGTAACAAATGTGCTCATTTGCATGAGGAGTGTAATGATCGTAGATTAGATGAAACAAAAGCACAGAGATTGGGCAGTTTTCCTCTATTATGCAAAGACTATAATTAGTCTGTATTTTGAGATGTGATGGTTTGAAAATATCTTAGTTGAATACAGAGCGAGTGTAACTTCCCTGGAAGTGTTTCACCTGCTGTTAGATGCTTAAGTTAAATTGCTGGATTCTTTTCATCAGACCAATTAGATTATCTTACATAATAGAGCCTTGCTTATTCTCACAGAAATTAGGGGCATTTTGCTCATACTGCCAAGAGAGCCCTAACTTGCAAATCATTTTCAGTTGCCGTCACTGAAATCTTTTACTTGCCTGATGCTGTATTGCTTGAGATGTATGCAGCACTCTTAGAAAATAAAGATCAAATCAGTTTAATTCTTCATTTGAAATGTCAGTGTCATGCTGCTTTTATGTAAGCATATGCATATTGAGTATTATTTTCTGAGTGTAATTGCCTTAAGTGCTGTTGATTGTGCAAAGAGAATGGTGCATTCTCTAATTCAAGGGTATCAAAGATCCAGACCCTGAAAATGCTTAAGCATGTGGAGAAGGCCTTCTCAAGGGATGACACAGACATCCAGCTACTCTTGTGTTCAAGGCTGGGTCTGCGTTTAGCAAACTGAAACTGTGAGGGGCACTGTGCATCTTATCCCTGAGCAGTGATGGTCATTGGAGGGGAGACTTGCCAGGGGAGGAGAAGTGGTGAGAACAATTACAGGCAGGAAAAGAGCAGTGTGAATGGGGAGTGTTTGGAATCAGATGGAAGTAGCCAGCTGGGACATAGAAAACATCAGGAAGACAAATGAACAGAGGAAAGAGAGGAAGACTGAAATATGTAAATACAGTGTCAGACAGCACTCTTTTAACTTTTTGGTGGCAGTGTGAAAAAGCTAGGTTGAAATCTGTTTTCAGTGTGTTTCTTGAGGGCTTGTGACTAACTTAAATCTACTCTGTTTCTGAATTGAAATGCAAAGAAAACTAAAGGGGGCTTGAAAACATGGGCTGGACAAAACGACCAGTGCTGGAAAATTAGTCTAGTTTGAAGACCAGTAGCATTTATAAGAACTGTCAATTGAAACTCCCTGCTCTTACTGAGCACTCTCCCTCTCCATCTCATGGAACTTTCATTCTGTTCCACACTGGATGATTTCTTATGAGCAGCATCCCACAGTACAATATCAGAGTGCTGGGATCTCCTGTGTAGCCTTGCTTGCTGAATAGAAAGCACTTCATGGAATCCTGTCATAATCACCCTCTGTGCAGCTTCAGACCTGCACAGAGCAATGTGCCTGGATGTGGTGGAGGTAGAAAGACAGTCCAAGAAAGACATGGATCTAAGCAGATCCACCTAGTGGATCCAGAGAAAAGCCACAAAAATGAGCAGCGGAGCACTTCTCCTAGGAGGGCAGGATGAGACAATTCAGGCTGTTCAGCTTGGAGAAGGAAAACCTCCTAGACGACTTACGGCACCATCCAGTATTTAAAGGGAGTTTATAAGAAAGATGGGGACAAACATTTTTGTAGGATCCACAGCAAGGGTTTTAAACTACAGGGAGGTAGATTTAGAATTAGGAAAAAATTCTTTACTGTGAGCGTAGTGCTCAGAGAAGCTGCGGATACTCCATTTCTGGCATCAATCAAGGCCAGGCTGGGTTGAGCTCTGAGCAATCTGGTCTAGTGAAATGTGTCCTGGCCCATGGCAAGAGGGTTGGAAATAGATGACCTTTGAGATCCCTTCTAACTTAAAACATTTTGTGATTCTAGGATTCTATGATTCTATAATTCTGTGAGATTTAGACTAGATATAAGGAAGAAATATTTCATGATAAGGGTGGTGAAACACTGGCACAGGTTTCCCAGGGAGGTGGTGGATGCCCCATTCCTGGAAATATTCAAGGCCTGGTTGGACAGGTCTCTGAGCTACCTGAAAGAGTTGAAGATGTCCCTGTTTATTTCAGGGGTCTTGATCTTTAAAGAGATCTTTAAAAATCTCGTACAAGCCAAACCTTTCTGTGATGCTATGAAAAGCAGGAATAGCGTGGGAAAGCTGTAAATGTAATGTACAAATATCCATATAGACATTGCACCCTGAGCATTGCTGAAATTGATAGTAGAGAGCAGTTTCATTTTTCATGCACGAATGTTTTACAAAACACTCATTTTATGGCTCCTACTTCGCAGAGCTGCTTGCTCCCTCAAGGTAACATCTCAAGAAAGGTACTATCACAGCTTATGAATGAAGGAGGCAAGCTTTTTTTAAGAAGGATGAAGCCAAAATTCTAGAAAGTGGTTGAGAATTTTCATTGCTTTAAAGAGAGTTTTACCAGCGAAAGAAAAGCACAGTAAATCTGTGAATAGATATATATCTGGAAATACCTTATTTTCTGAACACAGCCTCTTACAGGAACCTACAAGAACACACAAAGTAGAAGACAGCATCTATATTTGCTTGTTTTGCTTGTTTCTGTGTCATCACCTTGTCCTGGGTTATGGAACCAAAAATGTATATTC
>VYXD01005828.1:989-25807 GCA_013397195.1 Hylia prasina
TTGAACCGGTCGGAACCGGTCTAAACCGGTTTGAACCGGTCGGAACCGGTCTAAACCGGTTTGAACTGGTTGGAACCGGTTGGAACCGGTCTAAACCGGTTAGAACCGGCCGGAACCAGTTTGAACTGGTCGGAACCGGGTTAAAAGTGCTTAAAACCCTCCATTAAACTGGCAGTCACACTGGTTATTCCATTTCCTCGGCATTTTTGTGTGTGGATTTGTGTGGATGCTTTGGGGGTGAGTATGGATCAGTCAGGGAGTTGTTGTCACAGAGACAACTTCACCTGGGCACAGCAGCAACAGAAGGAACAGACCTGCAAACTGGGGGAAAGGTTTGTCTTGACTCTTCCGGCCTATCGCAGCAGACACTGCGTGGCTCCTGTCAAACATGGCCCTGGTCTTTTCATTTTACTTTTCTTTGCTGAATCTTCCCCTTTTCAGTTTAATTTCTTTTACCTTTTGTATTTGTGCTCATCCATAATGCTAGACCCAAGCCAAGTGAGAAACAAATCCTGTTGTCCAACTCCAGCCCTTGGTGAAATTCCCCTCTTTTTTCAGCTTCCAACATCATGTAATCTGTATCTAATAAAATGGAAGCATAGCACCTGGTATTTCTAAAACATTTGTAAGCACTTTATTCAATTTATAAAATATATTTAAACTTAGCTGTATGTGGAATTGACAGAAATGGAAGCACGGGACATTTTAGATCACTTGGTACCGATTATTTTATTGCACCGGGTTTTTTCCCATTTCAAAACCAGAAAATAATTACGTGCACTTTTTTTTTCCTCCCAATTATATAAAACTCTTCAAGTGTGTGTTCTCAGGAGTTCACCAGCTGCTATAAAAAAAAATTTACCCTATCCTAGCCAAGCAGACCCTGTAAAACACTGTCCTCTCCCCCCTTATTCTATGGCATTGGACAGCGTGGGATCTGATATTAAGTGATCAAGAAGGTGCACTTAGGGTTACAGGGAGTTCACAAAGCTTCACCAGCTGTTCTTCGATAACACTGCTGTGCTCTGACTCTTTCTACAACAGCTGATAAATAAATTTGCAAACAATAAGTCCCACATTTAGGGAAACGTCTGAAAAAGTTTTGCAAAGTGATCTGCAGATGGCTAGACCTGCTGACAGATTCAGAGCCTTTGAAGAACAGTGTGAATCAGATCTCCCTCTGGTGTTTTTTCATTTTGCAGTCACAGAAGGTTCTTCTTACAGTTGAGCCTGTATGGGATGCAGTAAGATGGTTTTTCTGTTCTACATGGGCCAAATCACTTCATTTCAGCAAGGAGGTTGTCTGCAGCAGTACTCTACCTGATGAAGTTACAAGGTCTGTTACCAATTTAAAGCATTCTGGTTTCATCATCTCTTTTCTATGCTTACTTATTTTTGTCTAATATTGGCTCTTCCATTAATATGTTCATATAAACTTAGTTCTTGAATCTTCATCTAAACCCACAGTGGTTGACTGCCTTAAATCCAAAATGAGTAGTAGGGCTCTGAATACTTAAAACTGCTACTTTGGTACTGGCACTACAATGACACCATACACAGGTTAATCACTGTTGGCCCTTAGGGAGGGAAAATATTTTAAAGAAAAGAAAAAAAATACAACTTTAGCAAAGAAAGGTAATTTCAGTAACCTTATGCATAAGAAGAAGTATCAAGGATGACCCATGTGATACAGGAACTGTAAAATTTTTAAGAAAATGGAAGAGAAATTAGATTTACCTCTTTCTGGAGGAGAATTCTGAAGAACATAAACACAAGTGATGCGCTAAGCTGAGGTGACTGCTAAATAACATGGGGATGTAAATTATTGTCCTAATAGAACAGAAGCACACATATATTCAAACGTTTATTTTTCAGAATATAAACTTTAGCATAAAATATGATATTCCTAAGAAAAAAACCCATACACCCATAAGAAGATGCATGGGATAATTCCTTTTTTAAAATTTTCTCATATCCGGTGTATTAATTTGATTTGAATACTAGTTTTAGACTCTTTGTAATGGGAAGATTTGAAGAGACATCTTGAATGTTATAGACAATTTAAATTTTAAGTAAGTACAAATTTTTACAGACTAAAAGCAAAGATTATCAGGGCAAAAGTCATGAATTTCTTCTTCAGGATGTTTTGAATATATTGGGATTTGTTTATTTTCTCTGGAGGACTTAATTCCTTAAACTGTAAAGGAGAAGCAAATTATAAATATTCATCTTCTCTATTACTTGTATAAACATTAGCTGAATCTCTGTCCAAATAATTTTTTTTTACATAAATCTTCCCAGAAATGACAAGGATCTCTTATTCCAAGGCACAGGTGCAGAGCTTTAAAACTGCGAGATGCAAGTAACGACAGAAGAAGAAACAGGTTAAAACTGAGTTCATTGCTTGTCTCCTATAACACAGCGTAAGTCAAACTTTCCAAGAAAAAAGCAGAAAAGAATGACTTGGGAAAGAAAACTGTGTTTGCAAAATGAAATCTGGGCTCTTGGCTTTCCCTCACAGACTGTTGCTAACACTTGCTGCTCGGATTTTTGCCATGCACAAATACGCGCACGACCTTCTGTAATCCGCCTGTACCCTGGTGGCTGTCCTGGCAGCCAGCCCCCCCAGAACCACTCATCCCTGTTGCTCCCCTTCTGCTCAGCCTTATGCTTCCCAGCACTGCTGGCAGTGGCCACCACCACACCAGCTGAGCCCCCAAATTCGGATTTACGTGGCACAGTTGGATGAGCTGGGGCTCCTGGACCCACTCGTGGCAGCTGCCCTGGCATCTGCTCCCCTGAGCCACAGGGTGCCACCCATTACTGAGCTGCACCTAGCCCTGGCTATCCAAATGGTTAATTGCTCCTTTGATTTATCCCAAAAGGAGAGTATTTAGGTTGTCCTTTGGCTTTTCGTAGGTCAGCAACTAGCTGCAATGATGAATATATGCCAGTATAATAAAATTGCAGTGAGGTATCGTGGGCAACTTTTAAAATATCATCTCTTTTTTCACAGAAAGTTAATTCAGATACACTGTCAAAATGCTTGCTTTACATCCAAGACTTCTAATAGCAACATCTTGGAACAAACTAAAGAATATCTCAGCAATATGGTCAAGAGGAAAACCAGATTCACCATTGCCAATTTGGCATTTACTTGCAGCTCACGTTACTTGACAGCTTGAAGAGCCACCCAAAGGAGTTTTCAAATTTTCTCTTTATCTTGTCTTTATCCTTATTTAATTTATGTATCTATCTACCTATATTTATATATGTATATTCCTCCATCTATTTTTTGGTGCTACTGTAAATTAAGACTATCAGTGTTTCATAGAGTGAATTTGGGGATTTAGGCACTTTGAGATGCCTGTGGGGTTAATTGCACATCACCTAAGTATGAAACAGCCTAGTAATCCTCTGACACTAATTATACTTTGAAATCTCTCTAGTGACTGGTCCTGTCCTGGTGTCTTATGAACAATAAGGCTTGAAAAAAACCCCTCGGAAGGTAGACTTCATTACACCTTTTAAATAGTTATATAAAGTAGACTGCAAAGAGATCAAGTTCCTTGCTCAGTGCTGTGCTGTGAATCAATGAATGACTCTGAAATGTACCCAAAATGACTTTCCATTAACTGTCAGGCTGTATTTTCTCAGATATAGAATTATGAGATTCACAAGTCTTTTCTTTTCCAAAACACCACCATGGAATACAAATGATCAGTAATTGGAGGCAGGCAGACATTTTAATTTTTGTTTTATGAAGCTGTATAATGTTTCACAATTAAGCAATTTCTTGATAGGAAACTTCTGGGTCTTATGGTTTTGCAAAGCATCATGGAGCATGGGCCTATTCTGTTGTTTTAGCTCTTATTTTTGTAAAAAAAAAAACCAACATAAAAAACAGAAACAAGAAAATGCATGCACAAAAAAGGAGAACCTTTTAGCTTGAGATCTTTTGTTTTGCCTCTGTACTTTAAAGATCTGGGCTGGAAGATGAAAACTGAAATGTTCAGATACGCTCTTTTTCAAAGGTAGCAATTATGAACAAATTGGTTTGAGAAAGGCAGAGAGAATGGCCACTCATTATAAGGATTTCAGAAGGAGAAACTTTTCCCCAGAAAAATATGTAGGCAATTTTTATTTCTTTCAGTCATTGTTAATAAAATGGAAGTACTGTTTTACAAAACTGCAGGAGAAGCATTGTCAGAAATCTCTCTTTAGTTGAGATGTCAATATAATGTATTCAATTTTTCATTCACATCTCATTCTTTTCTTCCATTAGCATCAGCACTATTTTTAGATCCAGACCGCCATGGTGTGGTGTTTGTGTCTGGGGCAGAGTTAATTTTCTTCACAGTAGTTAGTACAGGCTATGTTTTTGGTTTGTGCTGGAAACCCAGTTTATACTACAGAAATATGGAAAGTTACTGCTGAGCAGGGCTTACCCAGGGTCAGGGCATTTTCTGCCTCTCCCCCACAGGGCTGTGGGTACACGAGAAGCTGTGAAGTGGCACAGCCAGGACAGCTCATCTTGACTGACCCAAGGGACATCCCATACCATGCACTGTCATGTTCACTGGGCAAACTGGGGAAGAAGGGGGAAGGGGGGATGTTGGGAGTGAGGCAGTTTGTCTTCCCAAGTCACCGTGACATGTGACAGCACCCTGGTCTCCTGGGGATGGCTGAACTCCTGCCTGCCCATAGGAAATGGGAAATTAATCCCTTATTTGGCTTTGCTTGTGTGTGGATTTTGCTTTACCTATTACACTGCCTTCATCTCAGCCCATGAGTAACTTCACTTTGACTCTTCTCATTCTCTTTCCCATCCCACCAGGGCAAGTGAATAAGCAGCTGTGTGGGGTTTAATTGCCAGGTGGGTAAACCAATACACTCAGCAGGCAGTTCTTGTCAGGGAAAGAGCTGCTACAAATGAGATGCAAAGTCTAGAGTGGTCTCAGCAAAGAGCTGCACACTCTAGTGCCATAATGGTGACAAATTCCCCTCTTTCTGATCCAGCAAAATAGAGGAAAATGACCTTAACACTGAAGCTCTTCAGCCTCTTAAGTGTTTGTTTCATATCCTTTGATGATATTTGTCAACCAACTTGTGTTACGCAATATAACAAAGAGTAGGAACCTGGCTTTGCACAGCAAACTCAATCTGCCTTGCAGCTCCGGTGACTGTGACCTGGGATTCAAAAGCTCTTCATGTGCCTGCTATCTGGTACCTCCTGATGTTTCCTAGCTGACTGACAGCTTTATCAGACCTCCAGCACACTGGTGTCTTCCAGGAACGACAAAAAGCATGTCCAATGCATCTAGAAGCATCATTAGGATGATTCACGGGCACATTCTCACTGTGTCATACCCTTCCTTCCACAGGTGTTGTCTACTGGTGTTTGCCATCTCTGCATTGGGCAAGAAGTGTGTTGGATCAATTAATGCATGCTCAGCACCTTCTCTTAGTATTTTATTACTTTATTATTCACAGGCAGTGAACTTCAGTGAACAAGTTCAGCCTTTCTCAAGTGATGCATGATTTGTTTTGGTATAACATGGAATCCTACATATTTCCCACATATACTCACTCAGTGTGAAAGACCCTTTAAGGCAAACTTGTGTTGGTATTAAGGAAATTTAATACAAAAACCACAAACAACCCCCCTGAATTCGAATGGGGAGTTTTAGAAGGAAAACCAGGCTTCTGAGAATTGAATAATTGTTTTTCAAAAGGCTTTAGACACTTAGGAGTTCAAGTCTCCCTGATTCGCAATGCATATTAGGCTTTCACAGGTTGTGATTGATTTTAAAAAATAAGATAATTGTCCCAAATTACTGGGGTGCTTTCATACAGTTTCCACTAAATCACTGTGCTAAACACTGCTTACAAATCAGACCAGGATTATGGTTTACATACTTGCTTCTCTTTGACAAGAAAAAGATTTCACCTCTCTTTTCACTGCAACAATCATAATACGTTAGTATAACTTAAAGGGTCATATGCTTTTATTTTCATTATCAGCCTGTGGTTTAAGTGAATTACAAAGCAGAAAACTGCTGTTAAGAATTCAGTTCACAGAACCCCCATAGTTATCCTACGCGACATTTTAAACCTAGCATTAAAGCAAATAGTCTAGCCATAATAAAAGAAAGATTATGGATGTTGTAGTGCATAAATTATTGAGAAAAACTATTCCAGCCAAGATAAAATGGAGAGTACTGAAAGACTTATTCTACTTTTACCTGTTAAGTCAGCTTAGATCAAATGAGACGATTTTAAGCTTTGATCAAAGATTTGTTTAAGATATAAATTTTGCTGAAAAACAAAAGCTTATCTACTCTTTCAAGCTGGATAACACAGAAAGCATTACAAACAATGAGGATTTCACACATTACTCCTGTGTAGCTGTGGGGCAAACAGGGCAGCCCTTCTGCTGATCAGCATCTAACACAGCATTTAAACTTCTCAGTCATGCTGGTACCCCTGACCGAAATCTCAGTGGGCTGTAACAAGAAACATCAGGTTTGCCAGTGTTGTTAAAGTGGCAAAGAGAAAATTCAGCAAAACAGAGCTTTCTGATCTCAAAGGTAGGTTGCTTATTTGCAGCCAAATCCTGTAATTTTTGTGCATCTTTTCCATGCAATGTATAAATTTCACAGTCTTCCTGGGAGAAACTCTGCTACCCAGTAAAGATAGGAAAGCCTGTACATGGACATTAACTGCTTGTGCCTCAGCTTACTCATCTGGAAAATTAATATGAGCAACATCTGCTTTCCAGGTCTGATTTCATTAAAGATTATATAATAAGGATCTTGAGATGCAGAGGTTCAAATAAACAATAGATATTATTACACTTTTCCACTTCTGCCGTTTATTCAGGTTTTCTGATAGCAGATTCCCAACAAGGGCAAGTAGGTAGAGCAAAACAGAACAGTCAAGATGAGCCACACAAAGCCACGCAAAAGAAAGCAGGTCTGAAATAATAAATCTCTAATATACCTAAGGAAAAGACTTAGGCATGGAGTTACTTCTTTTAAGACAGAACTTTCCAAGCTCCAATTTTTCCCTACACTTCAATCCCAAAAGTACAGTCCTGCCTGTGCCTCTTGCCTGGCTAACATAGTTGCAACCCTGTGCCCCTGTAGCCACACCACTTTCAGTCCTGGCATCTTCCCTACAACCTCGTGGCACAGCACCCACCCCACTGGGTACCTCAGCCCTGCCAACAAAGTTCAAGTGACACTGAGTTTTCTCCTCTCAAACATTTGTGTGAGCCCTTGCTGGAAACTGTGTAACAAGGAAATGTTTTTGCCAGATGGCAGAGGATGGTTTGGATCTTGTTGGCGATTTTCCTTTAGTATTTACATATTTTTGCCTTTCACCTGAATGAATCACCTTTCACCATGCCTTGGTGTATCTAGATAAACACTGGCAGCCTGTGCCCTGTCTCCTCCCCACACCCAGCAAGGCGATGTTCTCAAGTGCAAGGCATAAAGTTCCTGCCAGCTTAAGGATGCAGATCTCTGTCTGACTGAAGTGTCAGATACTGTATTAAAAGTAGCAGATTGTGGTGATAATGAAGTGCTACAGCCTGTCGCTATGTTACCAACTGCTCTGAACTGACATGTCAGAAGGAACAGCAAGGAAAATGCCCAGAATCCCTGCTTGGATCCCCTTCCAACGTCTACCACCAACTGAACTATTTTAAATATTTACAGATATAGCCAGCCTGTTTCTTTATAAACAAAGCCCAAAATGATAAATAGATAAATATGTTACTGCAGCGAGGCTGCTGTCTAAAATCATCCTCTTGCCTCTCCAGTTTGCCTCATATTGCATCCTCCACCCTTCACAGAGAAGCATTGTTTAGGAAATGGGCATTTCTCTGTCCTTATCTGTCCCCTAAAGAGGCCAGACTCACCCTGCCCCAGCCCTGTGTTTAAAAGTAGATTGAAAAACTAAGGGAGACGTTTTCCTGCTGACTGGGGATGAGGTGAGAGCTGTGGATGCTCTTTAAAAAGGGAGGGAGACACACTCCATCCCTCTGCCTGCAGATTTTACCTATTGCTGCCTTATTTATACAGTGTTAACATTACCATCCTCAGCAATGAGCATAGCTGGATACTAAAACTCGCTGCAGCTGGCCTGGGAGAGTGGGGGCAGAAGGAAGGAGGGTGATGTACAGGGCATAGCCAACCCCTTGCTTTCATCCTGTACAGAGCAGCACAGAGTTCCCAGCAGGCTTAATTCCTTGGCTTTCCTCAGCAAACCCACCCACTGTGCAAGGCAGAGCACACTCCCAACCAAACTGCTTCTGCTCCCATGGAAATTTTGCACAAATGAAGAGAACAAAGCAGAATCCTTATCCTGATGTCAGGGATTCACTGTGACTTGCCTGGCAATTTTGATGCGAGATGGGTCTTCATCACGGGCCATGTTTACTGAGGAGGGATTGTGTTTGGAAGAGCACCACATCCAAGAGACCAATGTGTCTCTGTGCTCACAGGCCCCAATGGCGTTTTTAAAACTCTCTACTCAGTCAAGCAAACTAACTGCTTGGAGTCACTTTCGTTTTTTCCTGCCCACTATCCAGAAATGGAATTCTTGATTATTTTATCAGTTGTGGCTGAAGTTTCAGTTCCATAAAATGGTAGGTTTTCCCACCAGTATGTAAAGTGATCTGTTCTTTTAAAACCTACAACATTTAAATTAGAAATAAGCTCATTTTCTGCTAAAAAATCTAACATATCATTATCCTAATTCAGCAGTAAAATATTTTAAACTGGTTTGGGGTGAAAGTAAATTTCTGCTAAAAATACACAGCAGATACATTTTTAAGAGCCAAGAATACAGTTATGGAAGTAATTTTGTTGTTTGTGAAAATCACACCCAAATAGCAGCGGCTGTTAGGCATTAAACTCTAATAAAGAATTTTTTTCTAGATTATATGAATGTAAGCATCACCAGGAGAGTGTCTGGATTTCTGCAGGGTACAACGTCAAAACTCCAGGTACCAGATGAAATGAAGGAAACGATGTGCTGCTACTTGACATGGTATTCCACAGATAATGGAAAAACAATAAAAAGTAAAAAAGACAAGCCAGAACTACTTAAACCCCACAATTCCAGGTGCTTCTGACTCTGTTTGAAAACAAATTGCCCAGGGCATAACTGAAGCTGTGTGCAGCAGGAGAGTCCAGCTACTGTCCCTGTCCTTCTTGTGTTAAGGGCACATGGTGCTGTACTAAAAAGGAGGGGAAAACAGGCATTTCACCAAATTTCTGGTTAGCAGTACATGAAAGCCTCATAGCCTTAATCAACCCTATTTACCCTTGTGACATATGCGATCACTTCTCATTGCTCCTGCCAAACAACTCCGAGGAAAATTGGCAGAACTTATGCATCCAGTGCCAGGGCATACCAATATCTTACAGGTGTTGTATTTGCTCCTCTCTCAGCTTTATTTTCTGTTCCTCCTTCTTGCACTCACACTCGTGAATGGGCAGAATTCAGTACCTGAGACAAGTATCTGAGAAAACATCTTATTCTTTAGGCGCTGCTAAGCAACAGCTGCTATCAGACATTTAAACAGGGTAATAGTGCATAAAAAGGAAAGAGAGAGACTGTCAGGGCCAACTCCAGTGCTCTACAGCAGCTTCCAGTGATGCTGTAAAAGGCTGGGTTTTGCTAGAACAGGACAGGGCTTCAGGGGAATGTGTGTGTTTTCTTACAAGATATTAATACTAAAGACAAGGAACTGTTAGTCCAAAAAAAGCTGTGGGATGTCCACTGCTCAAGGTTTTCCGGGTGTATGCCAGGTATATTTTAGGCATGAGGTGCCAATATGGGCCTGATGATTAAATAAGATGCCTTCCAACCCTATTTTCTATGACTGTACAATTCTGACATATATTTTAATAGATTTCCTGCTTCCTAAGAAAGCGGAAAAGTACAGCTCTGTAACAATATTTGGTGGTACGTTTTATTGACAGCACGATCCCTGGAGTGCAAGATGTCAGGTGCACTCACTCAAATAAAAATAATAAAATAGGTTTTTTTCTCCCCTATTAATTCCACTTAGCCCTTTCTTCCCTTCTGCAGACAGATTCCTGATTAATATAATTGGAGTGGAGAGTTTTGTTTTCCCCTTTCCAGTAGAAAGTTTTGTTGTGTTTTCTCCCCCCATGGGAATTCAATGCATGAGCTTAACAACATCAGCCTGGTAGATTGAAATGTGCCTTTAACTTTGTCTTAAGAGAAAACCTAGAGGAAAAATGTGGAAGAAAAACAACTCTAAATGAAAAGTGCAAAATAACTGCTGCTCCACAGTGGATCATTGGCAGAATATTGTTAAGGTCAGTCTGCAATAGCAAAGCTTGTAATGAAATAAATTGTCGGGGCCTTCAGACATGTTGTTGTAATGAGGAGTAGTCTTCTGTGGTCAAGTCTCTTGACTCTACTTGTTTTTATCCAGTTACTGGCAGGGTGTGTTTTATGGATGAACCATTATTGGCAGATGGCAGACAAGCACATGTGCACTCAGCTGGACACCCAGGAGCCTCAGTAAATGGTGAGACATCCGTAAAACCAAATGAAACATTGTCTAGGTAAATTTTGGCCATCGGAAAATCTGGTAAAACATTGGTTAGTCACACCCAAAGGCTTGAGAAATAGTGTGTACATGGGAGCTGATACCTTTCTATTCTCTGTTTTTCAGAGCCTGTGATGTCTTCTTCATTGTTACAATTCCTGGGGGCATTCTGAGTTACTAGCAAAAGAGAAGAAGCCTCACAGATGTATCCACATTTCAACATTTCTCTTTATGCTGAGGAAGCAACAGAATTAATTTTCTAGCTCATAATCAATAACTCCAACACAATACTGGGAGAAAGCATTTAAATCCTTATATAACTGTAATTTCATAAATGCAATATATCTTAGCTATCAACTTACACCACATGCTTTAATTTCACAAAGTCAGTGCAGTAGGACAGAGGCATCTGTGAATCTTTCCCACTGTGCCCAGGCTCTGCACAGAGATTTTGTTCTTTTCCAGTCCTCAGAAGCGCAGCTCTTACTCTGTGTCACAAAGAGAGGAACATTCCTTGGTGTTTTTTAGCTTCTCAAGTGCTTCCTTGACTGGTCTGCTGCTCTTGTGGTAAGAGAAAAATTTCACTTATGTGGTTAAAAAGTTGTCTGTTTTTTTCCCTCTGCTTTTGAAGCATCCAAAGCATGTGCCAGGCAGGAACATTACAGAGAGTTACAAAAAGATAAAGTGGAGAGGTAATCAAAGAGATCCAAAGATGGCATGGGAGACTAAGGAGAAGCTGCTCTCTCTCTCTGCAGCTAGAACTTTTCTCCTGGGTTTTCTGAGTTGAAAACACGACACGCAAACACTTTTGTGTTGGACAGTGGATGATAATAAGCCCATTGAGACGGATTGCAGACCAACAGTGGACGTGCAAGTTTTTGGTTCAGAATGGAAATGAAAAGGGTTTCTTTTTAGTGTTGAGAGTACAGATGGCCAACCTACAATGAACTGAGTTGGAATTTAGCAGTCTCTAAGGAAAACAGCCTGCAAAAGAGGACAAACTGAGTGGCTACCAGAAGGCCCAGCCCCTTACTGCCAAGTGTGCATCCATATTCAACCCCAGACTCAGCCACCTGCTGCAGAAGGAAGAACATCACCTCCACCACCAGGAACATACAGACATACGTGGTTGAAAGTCTGACAGCCCAATGGTGGCTTTAGAAATCAGAGTTTCTGGTGGTGTAACTTATTAGTATCCCCAGTAGTTATTAGGATCAAATTTACCCTCTGAGCATTTCATTTCAGTGCACTGGAACAGGCTGCCCAGAGAAGCTGTGGATGCTTCATCCCTGGGAGTGTTTAAGGACAGGTTGGATGGGGCTCTGAGTAACCTGGAATAGTGAAAGGTGTTCCTGACCATGGCAAGCACGGGTTGGAACTAGATGACCTTTAGGGTCTTTTCTAACCCAAACCATTCTATGATTTTATGATCTTTTTATAATACTTAATCTAGAAAAGTTCTTAAAGATTAACAATGTTCTTAAGAAAAAAGAAGTTTCTAGGAAGTTACACTAACATCCACAGTAATATGGAACCATTATACCATTATGTTCTTCTTAGAAAAACATAAAAAAAAAATTCCAAAGAAAGTGTACAAAAAGGGGATTTCTAGTGGAAGTACTGCTAGCAAATTTCTAATCAGTTCTGATTCCTAGAATAACAGAGGATCAGAACAGCATCACAACAAATTAAGTACATGACAAATATAACAGGGAAAATAAGAAAAATTTGATTTATTTCTCTTGGCTTGCAATCTATACTTACTAAGTTATTATTTCTTAATAACAGCCAATATTACCTTAATTTTCAGGGTCTGTGATAATGCAAATGTATTTTTTAAAAAGTAAAAAGTAGATCCCATTGTTCCCTTGGGATGATTTTAGGCAGGATAATTTCAGCTTGCTTAAATGGGTTCACTGAAATGATAAATTGCAGCATTTATAAAAGTAGCCATTGTACCCAAAGGTACATCATACCCAAAATACATTGAAGTATTTTCTAAAAACAAGATGAATAGTAATCAAATATTATTATAAAAATTATTATTATTATAAAAATGATACAAGTTGCATGTTTGTTTATCAAAAAGAGTCCATTTCAGATCCTGCAAGAATCCTGGCAGAAACACCCCTAGAGCCATTTAGGAGCATATAAACAAAATAGCAGTTTGGAAGACAAGTTCAGATCAATACATGTTAGATCAGTAGGGTCTCTTGAAAACAAAACAAAACAAAAAATAGAAGGCACAACAGAGATGAGCCTCTTAATGGATTGAAAAGGTGAAAGTGATTAAAGGTGAGATTATTCCGCACTCTGATAAGATGTGCTCATTGCCCTCCTGACAAGGTGATTACTAGTATGGGATAGAACAGAATTATACTTCCAGTTATTTCTAGAGTAATCTGCTAGTGTTAGAGTTTGTGCATAGATGTGTGAGCATTTTCATGCCAAATATCACTCCACACACACTTTCAACATGATAATGTTGCAGAAAATGTTAGATTCAGTCTACAGATTCCTGGATTGCATTCAGTGTGGTACTCTCTTCAGAGAGATGGGTGACCTTGCATCAAACTTTGTTATTTCTCTATACCTCGATTTCTTCATTTCCAAAATTATGCCAATCACACTGACTTAGTCAAGGACTGTATTGAGATCTGCTGGTGAAAAAAAAATCATGTTAATCGACTAAAAATCACTTACAGCTATTTCTCACTAGTGTGAGTTGGTTAAAATAATAGCCATGAGTTTGATTTCACTGTGTCAGTGTCAGGGTTTTTACCTCCTACTCAGCACACTGCTTTTCACTGAACTTTTCTTTCCTATGGCATTGTATAACAATTTAAGAACCTTATCAGACTACAGCACTTGCACAGAGAACACAGAAAGGTTTCATTACCCCAAAGAACTCCATAATGGGATCCATAATAGGAGTTTCCAGTGCATTTGTGTCAGCTACATTTGTACCCTTTAGCATTGCTTTCTTCACAACCTTTCCAGTATTCCAAACTTTCATGTGAGTCTCAGAAACATGAGGGGAAGGAAGAGAGAAGAGAAACTCTCTCCCTCTGGGTCTGAGAGCCTGTTCACTGATTCCTTTTCACACTCCCAGACTAGAAGGCCCTGAACACCTACCTGCCTGGCTGGCCTCATGATCTTCATTACCATCAAAAGCTTTATTGTAGGATGGTTTTTGGTACCTTTTAAAATGTTTCCATACACTTCTCCCAAAGCAGAAAAGCATCTGAGTAACACCTGACAGCCAACATATGTCAGTAGACACAAAAACATTTTCAAATTCTGCTACTAGCAACACAACAATGGCCAATAACTTTTCTTATTTGCAAGATATGGAATGGGAAAAGAGTGAGATTAGAATACATGCATAAAGTGAACTTTCTTTCCAAGACTCAATTTTCCCAAGAAATTAAGATTCAGCAGCTTTTGCACTCCCTCCATCCCATTATTTTACCATACAATCCAAGATACCCGTCATTGATCGATTTTCTGTTCAGGATGAGACATGTGGGCTGCTCAGAATAGTTTTTCCTGCTTCCATTCTAAGTGCAAGTGGGTTTGCTGGAAGAAAGAAATGAAGGGCCACAAAAAGAACAAGTTACATGACAGCATTACTGTCATCATTGCAAAGAAAGTATTGCAATGGCATCTTGCAATGTTGTGTCTAGTTTATTGTTTTTCTTTGAAGAAACATATTCAGATACTATGGAAGAACATGGTTATTTTACCTTGTCTGCAGTCTGGGTTTTGCAGCAAAGGTCTTTCACAGAGTTTATGAGCTTTAGGCTTTAACCTGTACCAAGGAGTAAAGGAGGTGGAAACAGAGGTAAAAATGTCAGGACAAAGTGTCTGGGATCCTTGGGCAGAGGGCATGGAGATAATGATGGGGAAAAAAATGCTTAAGTGGTATTAAAGCCAAGGATAATTTATGAACAGCACCAAATTTCTTTTTTTCCAAATAAAACTTACTTGCATAATTGAATTCTTTTCTGTTTCTATCTGCCTTTGTATTCGATGTGGGATGGGACTTTGAAAATCATTTCATTTGTCCTGAGGCATCTACCTTATAAATACCATACTGCATACAAAATTATCATATAGTACACAAAAAAATTAGGGAGTACTAGGATTGAGGAGACCGTTTCAGTTGTGCTTCTTCCCAGTTCTGCTCCTACATAGTCCCTCAAGCTTTCATTCCATGCTTACAACTGTTTTTCCCGGCAGGCACCCTTCCTTATACAAAGAAGTCTCAAGCCTCTCTGGAGACTGTGTTTGAGCATTCCTGCCTGAGGTCCAGGCCATCAGCTCAATAGACCATTCCAAATGATCCTGTTTTACATGTTGCTGCACATCAAGAGCCTTACCAGGGCCATGTGGCATGACACAGCTTTACTTTTCCAACTGTTTCAGACAGAGGGAAAATGAAACTTTTGAAACAGCAAAATAAAATATTGGGAAAAAAAAAATATACACATCTGGTAAAATATAAACAAAAAGACAGTGTTTAGTGAGGCCTCACTGACTCCAGGGTATAATGCTGCAAAGGGCTCTGATTGCTTAAACAGCTCAGAAGATGCATTTAATATAGTGCATCCTGCAACACTGAAGTGTGTTTTCCTTTCTCTAACTGCTGATTACCAAGGTTTCTCTGCTAGCCCAGGTCTGTTCCCAGGGATCACACTTCCTCATATCCCTGAGCAATGCCAGCACACATTTTTACTGTAGGAGCTCATCTGATATCAGGTCTTTTAGAGGCCGGTTCAAGAAGATATGAAGGGAGAGCAGTTTGATTCCCTTTCTGCTTTTATATCTTTAAGATATGACAGTGCATTGTGCAAAATTCCCTGAGTACAGAACCAGCTCCAGCTATAGCTTAACACTATAGTTCTTTGGCTTTTTTTACTTTAAGCTTTGACATAATTCTTTTCACGTCTCAGCAGATGTAACTATAATAATTAGAGTCAGCTCCTGGAATGAGCTGCAAGGATAATTGCCTGGGCACTTATGACATGAGGGACAAGAGGGAGAAAAGAATATAATCTTTCTGATTTCATTAAACACTTCTGCCAAACAGAATCAGTAACTTTTACACAATATTTGTTTACCAGTGGATTTCTACCTAAAGTCATTCTCAGATGTACAGTGAATTTTTATGAAGCTTTTGGCTCTTATGTGCATATTAAAGAAAAAGGGTGGGCAAATGTCCTGTATTTAGGTTATGTAAGAGGTGGACAGGCAGCGGAGCCAAAGATTTGCTATAGTGTTACAAAATAGCCACTGTTTCTTCCAGCAATTTCATTCAGGAAATGTCAGCAAATTCATCTTAGAAATGTTTCCCTTTATTATAACAGGGAAATATTGTGGGTTAAATTTACATTGCATAGGGGGTTAAATTAAATTCTCAGTGGGGAAGGAGTGGTTACTAAGGCAACAGGAGCATGCATTTGATACCTGTTATTCAAGTCTGTAACCTCATGCTCATTACCTATCACATAAAATGGATGTTGCCAGAAGTTCCTTACTTTGACCTAAGAAGCAAGACATGAACTAATGTGGAAAGAACTTGCAACTACTATCTCTACTTCGTGAGAAGTAAAGATCTTTTTATCTGAAGAACAACTTTTGATTCTATGGAATAAGAAATATTGAAAAAAGCATTTGTAAACACAATTCTGAAGGAGTTCTGGAAAACAGCAAGGCATGCTGTGATTTCCTGAAAAACCTGTGAAATTAGCAAAACAAAAAAGGACTGAAATTCCCACTACCCCTTAGTAGATACTGAGCACTGACAGATCAGAACTACCTGCAGGAGAAGATTAAGAGCATCTGGCTGTACACGTTGTTGAAGACCATGAGGAATATTAAATGTTTGAGGTGAAAGTGGAGCACTTGTTTCTCTTTATGTTTTTCTCCTGTGTTAAATGAAATTCATAATACAGTCATTATGAGAATATATTATCAAAATGAGAATGTATGTGCTAGTATTGGTCTATAGTAGTTAAAAGAGGTCAGGAATATCATGACAAGAACTTGCAAGATCTAGTACACATTGTACAACAACACAATAGCACTTCATAAAGCTCTTAGGACATCATAGAATCAAATACACATAGCAATTCCTCCCGAAGCTTACTCAAAGCTCTCTCAATCAGAAATTAAGTGTTAAGAGAAATGGATGCTTTAACTTGAACAAAAATTATATATGCTTTTAAAATGCTTCCTTGAGAGTGAAAATTCCCTTCATAATCACCAGGTTGTGTTGTTTCATTTAATTTAGACTTTTAAACCACCTTAATATATGATATTTTACAAAATATAAATGACACACATGTAGATTTTAATAGCATATAAATTTGCATGTTTTATTTTAATAACATGTAACTTTGACAGTGAAATTAAACAAACATCTGTTCATGGAAAGTGCGAGCTTGCCTTGCTGCTTCTTGACATACCAGCAGAAAGAAGTTTGGGTCAGCTGGATCATCTCAGTTTTCTACTTCAATAACCTTTCAGAAGGAAAGGCATTACATTAGTCCTTTTGTAAATTAGGCCTTAAATGCCCAATGCTTTTCATAATCTGGAGGTAAGCCTCTAAGTCTATTGCATTTCCTCATCCATGGAATTTACACCTTTGCAGCCTCAATGTTCCCAAGTATAACAGAGACATATCTATCATCCATCTAAAAGAATTGTGCTATTGAAGTAAAGGACCTCATTGTCTGCATCTAAATGAGTCTGTGAAAGAGGAGGCACTCAGCTACTGAAACAGAAGGAAATTGTCTGTTCTGAATTACATATTACAGACAAGTACAAAGCACAGATTCATCAATATATATATATATTGCTTAAGCTAAAATCTCACATCCTATAACATCCTTGACTTTAGCTGTATGAAATCACAGTGATTTTTATACTCTCTGTAACACCACATTGGCCTAAACAGAAGAATCATTACAACAGTTCAAAAAGTCATTGCAGGAAAAATTATGTACATAGTATGAGTTCCAGAATTTTCTTTTGCTTTTATTAAATTCTTGTAAATATTCCATTCTGTAAAGGCAGCTGTCAAATGAAGCATGGGGTTTAGTACCATTTGAAACTCTAAATCCTTCTTGGGCTCTTTAAATTACTTAGCCCAAACCCCAAAGACAGCAGAAGGCTTGATATGCTCTGGATCTGTAATTCCTCAATAGAAGCACTCACAGGCACAGCAGTCAGGGGAAGGGCTGCCAAAGAGCATTCACAGAAGTTGTGCTTCCCAGATTTACTTTAATGGCTTGTCTTGTACAGTGATGGAAACTTGGGAAGTGGCAGCACAGAATTTCTTGGTAACTTGGTAACTGGGGGGCATTTGAACTCTGCTTGCCAGTGAGTATGACAGTCATCAAAGAAAAACAGAAAGTGAGTGAATACCAAATAACTGTAATCAAGTAAGTGGGCTTTCTCAATTCTACATGATGCGTGCAGGTTATCATTTGCACTGAAGACTGAAATGAAATATGAATAGGGCTCAGCAGAAAGCACCAGTGTGGATTTTCTTGTGTCAGAGATTAATTGAATACTTAGAGCCACAGTCCTGCCAGGGCATGACATCTGTGACTTGTCACTTGAACTTCTCACTGCATACCTGGAAGTCTCTTCAAGACAAGAGTCCTGGGCATTTTTTTTTTTTAAATCTCTTCTTTTTGACATTACTACTGTAAGGAGAACAGCTCACCCTTTAGTTCTTCTTTATATTCATTCAGATTATTTTAATTAACTGAAGAAATGATGTCTAAGAAAATAACACCAGGCAGTTCAAGGGGCTTGGGATTTTGGGGATGACAGGTTGTTTTGTTTTCATGAAAAGCAGAAAAATCTCATGATAGAAAGAGGAGAGCTAATTAAAATCTGGACAGGTAACCTCTTTCTTTTTGAAGGGCTGCTTTTTAAAATGCAACAATTAGATTATTCCACCAAGTTTAATGAAGTGGGTCAGTTAAACTAGTGTCTCCCTGTCTCTTATGAAAATCTGGAGTGACTTTTGGAAGGGAAAAATTGTTTGAAACAATTCATAATATATATTACTTAATTCTGGAATAAAAAATTTGAAAGATGTTGAAAATATTTTTGATAATTTGAAAATATTTCTTACATTCTTACTTGGGAAAAGAGCACCATCTACTGATCACACTGAAATTCCTGTATGATATTTCCCTGAGTGTGTTTTACTTGTGTGCAACTCCAGTAGTTTTGATGACTCTTGAACAGGTGTGAAAGAAAGCTTGCGTACCTTCAGCCATCAGCTGAGACCACTGCAGTGTTTTATTGTTTTAGTAGCCAGCAACACTTTAGCAGCAGGAAGCAAACTCAGCTTCAGAGCCAAGGCACAGAGGTCCCCAGTGAGGTTTCTCCCGGCTCTGTCTCACAACCCAGGGGTGGCAGTCAAGGCTGTAGAGCCTGTGGGTGCACTCAGGGCCTTAACTGCATCTAGAAAGCTTAGCTATAAACAGGTTTTTTTTTCTTCCTCATTTTTCTGCACTTTTGATAGGATTTGAGTTTTTAAAAAGCTCTAGTGCTGTTCTGAGAAACAATTTCATAAAACTGGTGTGCTGGTGATTGCTGTCGTCCTAAGAGTGATGGGACTATTTCCCCAATGTCTCACACCTGACGTGATTGTGATCATTGTCTCTAAACCAGAATGTGAGGAGCTCAACCGGGAGCTCCCACAGCTGCATGCACAGCTACAGCTTGAAAGGCCAGTTAAATCTGCATGGCTGGCACCCACGCCCTGTGGGCCTGGCACAGAGTGGAATTCATTACATATCTATTATGCAATTATGCCTCTCCTTGAGTCACTGGAGAATTGTATATTCCTTATATATTGTCTGCTTCTCATAAATTGCCCTTGTCAGGCCACAGCCCAGCAGATAGAGCTGAAAGGTATCATCACTCAATAATTTATTGCGTGACTCAGCCTCCAAATTTTGAATTCCTAGTCTCTGGGACATGTGTTCATGGGAACATCTCAGCTAGCTGGGGGAGGAATTGCTTAAAGAACATTTCTAGATGTTGTAGCTCCAGGGTAAAAACTTAAAATCATGACTCATTTGCATTCAAGATACTCTGCTACCCTGCCTATAAATAAAATTATCAGTCTTTNAGAATAAAGCAGAGCCATTTACATGGGTAAAACCAGAGGAAATAAGGTGTGTGGTCAGATACTAAGCAAATAAATTACAACCATCTGTAGGCCTATATATATCCCTGTGTGAGATAATTTGAAGGTATATGATAAATTCATAGATAGGGTTTGAAGATGGCCTTTTGGTGAAATGTAGAAATAAGTTGAAATGCTAGGATGGAATGGGTCAGGAAATGCAGTTTCATGCATCCACAAGTAACAAAAATGTGGTTGAATGATCTTTTTTTTGTTGTTTTTACCATTTAAATAATTTCAAATTCTCATGGTTGGTTTGTTGTAGGACTATCCCATTGCTATTATTTTGCACATAAAGAAAATTTTGCTTGTATTTTGTGTTTTCTAACTACTCTTCAAGTCCATCTGAGCCCCTCCCCTTGTGACAAGGGACTTGTGGTGTTACTCTAGAGAGAAACAAGCTGTAGATGTTTAGATTCATAGATTGAATTGGAACATCCATCATCAGACCATGCCATGAGAATAAGGACCATTTTCTCGTTTTCTTGGAAATGCAGAAACAATCTTCACTCAAGTGAGGCCAGGGTTCTGCGTTGTTGTGTCACCCNTCTTTAAAAAAAAAATTTTATTTTTTTTTTTTTTTTTTTTTTTTTTTTTTTAATACACTTCAACTTATATTGAACAGGGTTCTACTTCTCCTGGCAGGGTAGATGGTTAGTTCTTTATTTTTGTATCCAAAGACTGAAAAATCTCTTTCCTCCATTAAAAGAAAAAGAAACCTGAATGATGGATATGGCACAGCCTCTCTGACCAACCTGCACCATCATCTGACTGACCTCAGGATGAAACAGCTGAAAGGTGAGTCCAAGTCAAACAGAAGTTGCCTATATATAAATATACTGAAGGAGTGGAGAAAAAAGAATAAAGCAGAGCCATTTACATGGGTAAAACCAGAGGAAATAAGGTGTGTGGTCAGATACTAAGCAAATAAATTACAACCATCTGTAGGCCTATATATATCCCTGTGTGAGATAATTTGAAGGTATATGATAGATAGATAGGGTTTGAAGATGGCCTTTTGGTGAAATGTAGAAATAAGTTGAAATGCTAGGATGGAATGGGTCAGGAAATGCAGTTTCATGCATCCACAAGTAACAAAAATGTGGTTGAATGATTTTTTTTTTGTTTTTATCATTTAAATTATTTCAAATTCTCATGGTTGGTTTGTTGTAGGACTATCCCATTGCTATTATTTTGCACATAAAGAAAATTTTGCTTGTATTTTGTGTTTTCTAACTACTCTTCAAGTCCATCTGAGCCCCTCCCCTTGTGACAAGGGACTTGTGGTGTTACTCTAGAGAGAAACAAGCTGTAGATGTTTAGATTCATAGATTGAATTGGAACATCCATCGTCATACCATGCCATGAGAATAAGGACCACTTTCTCATTTTCTTGGAAATGCAGAAACAATCTTCACTCAAGTGAGGCCAGGGTTCTGCGTTGTTGTGTCACCCCAGGAGTGTGATAGACCTCTCAACTCCAATTTATGATTCATGCTACCCTTCAGCTCTGCTGCTCAGAGACCTTCTGCAGGTTTATCTCTTCTGGTTCTCCTGGGGCTCACATTCCTCATGCTCTTAAAGTTTCCATCTTTCTGCTAAGGAATGCTTTTACCAGAAGGGAGTGCTCTGGAGTGCACTCTGGGCCCAGTAGTGCCTGACATCTCCCTGTTCCAGAAGGTGCTGAGGATTGTTTCTGCCAGGGCAGCAGAGGGGAGCACACGCTGCAGGTTGGCTGAGGGCTGGCATGAAGGGCTAAGCTGCTCTCTCTGCCTCTGACAAATCATTTACACAAAGTCAGGCAGACTCCTGTACAGAATGAGCCTTGGCTCCCAGAGTGCTCTGTGTAAAAATTGACTTTGAGAGGGTCAATATGAACCACCATAAACCAACTACCTCTTCTAGTCATAACTACATTTGAAAATCTGGCCTTCAACAATTTGACTCACACAGTGAGTCAGGGGTATCTTTTGTTTTTCTGCCTGAAATGTAGGAGGCTATTGATCTGAGAACTCCAGAGGGCCTTTGGAATACAGCCACTAAGAGGAGACAGAATGCACTGGAAGTTATTATGGAAAAGATGTTTTCAAAACTTTAATTAACAATAAACTGCACCTCCACCAGGAAAGATTTGAGATGAAAGGCTACCTACTTTTTTTGAGGTAGGTAATTACTGTTGGTAGATTGAAAGGTCTTAAGTTCTGCTAAATTTTTGACAAGCTGACTGCACTGCAGTTCTGATTTCTTATTACATATTGTTACATATTCTTACAATATTATTACATATTGTTCAAGCCTCATTACAGTTGTTCAATACATGTCAAGTGCATAATACATTCTGTATCTACTGCGTACTGTAATAGTGCATGTCTCCATGGCAAGACAAAAAAGTCCTGGATAATTACAGCTTCTCAGAAACCTTGAAACCACATCACAGAGTATACAAGATACTTTACTAAAGCAAAACAAAGAAAATGGGCCAAACTAAAATGAAAATGTACATATTAAACAACAAAACTTTCACAGAAATTTTACAAGATGGTTTTCTGGCTCCATCTGGTGTTTATTTTACAAAATTTCCAGCTCAAGAAAGTATGATTTCCACTTCCCTTTCCAGCTACACACAAGAAATGAAGGGTGGTATTAAAAAGACAGTTAAACCTATGTATCCTGAAGACTTACATTCAAAGTTGTATATTATTTATTATGAAAGTACAAGAATACTTTTTAAAATCAATTTTTATGTCTTGTGACTTAAATAATTTTCAGCTCTGAGAAAGGGTTTCTATGGCAAACTTTTATTTTCTCCTTATGATACAGGTTAGAATGCCAAATACTACTCCTCCCTACTAACCTTGCTTTGCTCACATCCTCTTGATGGCTAAATCAATACTTCTGCTTTATTCAAATAAACCCTCAAATATTTTCAACACACTTATCACAAGTTTTCACATCAAATATTTTATTAATGATGTTTTCAGATCTGACAATAACATATTTACTGCTTGTACAGAAAAATCACCTGCT
This sequence comes from Hylia prasina, assembly GCA_013397195.1. Lineage (NCBI taxonomy): Eukaryota > Metazoa > Chordata > Aves > Passeriformes > Sylviidae > Hylia > Hylia prasina. The sequence continues at coordinate 23,828 of VYXD01005828.1, forward strand.
TCACTTCGCTTGTCATAGTTTCTAGGAGGAGTTAATCTGTCACTGTCCCAGGGGTTGAAGAAACACTAATGTGTCTTTAGTTTCCTGGGCCTTCTTTTGGGCCTTTCTTGTAGATATGTCTGACATTTGCCCTCTTCCTGTCATTAAAGATATCCTTTGATCTCCATAATTTTTAATTATAAATTTTAATATTATAGGCAGTGGCCCTGCAGCAATGTCAGCCATTTCTCTCACACGGGGGCAAATCTTTTCCAGGCACACAGACTCACGTGGATATCAGAATATAAACTCTTCTTTGTTAGCAATTCTCACGATATCATGAGAAGACACCCTTGTTTTTCTACTGGGCCTAACATATAAAACATCCTTGTCCTAGTATGTTTATAACCCAGCAAACTTATTGTAAAAGCTGGGTAAATTAAATGTTATCCTTTAAAAAAAGTATTCTCACTTTCCATAGAGTGGAGTACATATATATACTGCACAAGCCCTATAAAAACAATATTAAATCAACATGAGTGCATCATGAAATATGATTTAGCAATTGAGAATAATGTTGAGTAGCCTGTACTTCCTGAGAAACAAGCTTTCTGTGCGCCTCAGGGGCTTGAATGTACTTGCAGAGCACCAGAGTGCAGTAGATAACATTGAGAAAGTCTCCCCTTGCCACAAAAAAAAAGTAGGTTTGTGTTGTTTTGGGTGGGGTTTTTTTTGGTTTGTTTTTTTGTTGCTTAGTTTCTCCCCCCCACAACCCCATTTATAAAAGCATAATCATTGCATTTATAATTAGCAGAGTGAACTCTTCCCTCTTAACGTATGCCATCCACAGCACACACCCTCTACCGTTGTTGACCCAAAATGATTCAGCATTGGCTGAATGGAATAGTTTTACTTTAAAGGAAAAAAAAAAAAAAAATTTGGCAGTCTGCTAAATGTCACAGAGGAAATTCATGCCATGTAGGAAAATAACTGTGTAATGCTGAGCCAAGACTGTCTAACACATGTTGTATTCATTATAGCCTAAGCATGATAACAACATTTTTAATGAACCTTATCTCCCTGTGATGATACTGTGGAGGTATTATAACTACTAAAAACCTTGTTAGCCCCATCTGGTTTCTGACTCCAGCTCATGCTGGAGTCTAATATTATCTCAGTACTCTGATCCTGCACACATGGAGAAGGCTTCAGTATTAGGAAAATAGTTATTAGCAGCTCATTTGTTCTTTCCAGAACGAAGCTCATTTGTGAGACCCCTGGAAGAGTCAGTTATTCCAGAGGACAAGGAAGCCCAGCCCTGGCTCTTGTGCCACATCCATTCAAATCTCTCTCATTTCCAGGTGGCTCTCGCTCAGGGAGGGAAGAACAAGGCAGCAGCTTTGGGACACCCTGAAATTCAGGACAAAGTGGCCTCAAGTCTGGAGCCTTACTAGGGCATCACCAGAACAACAAAAAAAGGTGTTACTTAGTATCTTTCTGTGCTTTTTTTTTTTCCCTGAAGTGGGTAGGAGATACTTCTTTACTTCACCAAGGTACTTTCCCCAGAAAGGCAGAAGCTACATGTTTTCTATTAGATGAGCATTTGAGCTTTCTGGGAACTGAAACATAATGTGAGTTAACTTGCTTTCCCAACAACTTGAAATGTGAGTTCATGTGAGTTAACTTGAATCCCCAATAGGGTGGACTTTCCCAACAGTTAAAAAATACTTTCCCAACAGTTAAAAATATACATATCTCTTGTCCTTGTTGTTGTGTTGGGTTTGGATTTTAGTTAGTTTGTTTGTTTTTGTGTGTAGATTTGCGGGGGAGAGGGGGAGTTTTGAAACAAATTGCGCTGAGGCCTGTGATCTCTTAAGTGACTTGCAGCAGGAGAAATCTTCCTAACTGATATTTAATGCCCAAATCTCAACGAGTTAAGTGTAGCCATTAAAGAGAAGCTGAACCCAGAGTGATTCACAAATAACAGCTATTCATGCAACA